>OY294051.1:29185881-29217060 GCA_958510825.1 Brachypterus glaber
TCTAGAGCTAGAATGGATTCATTCTGTGTTTGAAAAGTGTGTGTATTTGCTTACATTCTAAAGCAATCGTAAAATATAGACCATTCTATAACCCAGTATCAGTCACAAAAATTTGAAAAAAAAAGTAAAGTTATGTGACAGTTGCTGATGATTTTTTATTGTCAAAATTTAAATAAATTTTATGTAAAAATTTGTAAAACTTAAATTTTATCCCTTATTTCACTCTTATTATTTTTTTTTTTAAATAACCAAACCGTTTATTTCTGGTAAAATTTTTATATAAACATGTGTTTAAAAATGCATAGTTTCGTACCTTTTTTAACTAAAGAATCTTAATTTATTGAGAATTATATTTTATTGAGAATATGTATATCAAAGCATCTACAGATAAATAAGTTTGGTGCAAAAAAGGAACTTTGCACCCCATTTTGCACCTCCCTGGATAAAATTACCAAATAAAAACTACATAAAATTATAGCCTTTATGACGTGTGCAAAAATTCGCTACTAGGGTTTTAGATATATTAAATAAAAACTTCTTTTCAGATGTACCCTGAGTGGGGTCGTAGCTCCCTTAGGGCTCATTTCTGGAACAACCTTTATAGGAACTTTTTCATATTGTTTAATGCGAGGGGCTGACCGCGAGGAAATCTTTTGTACAAGCCAAATGAACTCAGGAGGAACTCTGGAGGAACTCTGAAGAACTCTGGAGGAACTCCGAGGAACTCTGGAGGAACTCCGAAGGAACTCAGAGGAACTCCGAGGAACTGTTTGCAAAAAGGAACTCTTTTGTACAAATTTCAGACGCGTTCAGAAACAATTATTATTTATTACCCATGCGAATTAACGTTTTTATTTTCAAACTAGATGAGCCGTTACAAACACCTTATCAAAACATCCTACCTTTGGGCGCCAATTCTTTTTTCTTTTTTGTATAGTTGTGGAGCAAAAAAAGGGTATTTACTGTCTAAACAGTAATTTGTTAATATAAATGTGCATTTGAGAAATGAATTTCAAATTTGCAGTTCTTACGAACAAATATAGTTATGTATTACCAATGGTTATTTAACTAGTTTTTCTAAGGTATTACCAATGCATACCAAAATTTCGTCTAAAAGAATACTTACCCAATAATGAGAAAGAATGTTGACTTTGTAAGTTTTTTCAATCATGCTATCTGGAATATCTAACAAAGTTTGCCCGCAGACGACTCCTGCATTGTTAATAAGAATGTCCACGTGTCCCAAGTCGGCTTTGACAATGTCTGCATATTTGTAAACGATTTCCCTATCTGAGACATCTACAGGGTATGCGTATACCTCGTAACCTTCTTTTGCGATGTTAATTTTGACCTTTTCCAGAGCTAAAAATAAAAAAAAATTATAATTATTAAAGCAATTACACTGTGCGACAAAATCGAGGTTGATCTTTTAAGCAAGAGATCTGTCAGTGTCATTCAAAATCATAGGTCTAATATAGTCGAGTCCCCAAGGGGTTTCGCTACTTTAGTTCATTTAAGCGATTTTTTTTATTATTTTCACGCTAATAAACAAGACCCATTTTTTAAGTTAGCGTTTCATAACTTTGGGAGGTGAATTCCTATTAAAAGACATGAAAAAAAGTTCATATAACTGTCCAAAAATTATTCGTAAGGGAGCTACGGTCCTTCAGTGACAGGCCCGCAAATTAGATTTTCGTTTAATATTTCAGGAACCCTTTGAGCTACAAAAAATGAGTTTATGCATGTGTTTTTATATCAACAAGGCCTATTAATATATACTATTTTCATGTTTTAATTTTAGCCAAGGGCGGGCCAAACGGGAAGGCACAAACAAATTTTTTTTTTAATGGAAACCTATACATATATACCTTACATTTTTAGACTCGTCTTTAAATTCTCTTTTCAATGATATATCACAAATCAATATTTGCGTTAAAGATGGCGCTACAGGAGCCATTTTTCATAAAAACAACATGGCGGTCCTATGACGTTCATACTGGAATATTTCTGAAACTTGAGATTTCAAGTCTTTTAATAGTAGGCTAAGAATTTAAGGTTCATCTGAAACTGATTTTCTTTTGTTTCTATACGTTATTTCAAAGTTTTTTTTTTAAATCACCATTTAACGCCATTTTGTGCTAATTTTTTTAAAGAAAACGACCTTTTCGCTAAATTAAAAACTTAGGTATACTCTACAAGAAAAAGTACAAACACCCTAATAGGGTTGGCCATTTTCCCCGAAAAGGGCCAACGCTATTAGAGTATTTGTACGTTTTTTTTGTAGAGTATACCAGAGTTTTTAATTTAGTGAAATCAAAAATAGGTCGTTTCATTTAAAAAATTACCACAAAATGGCGTTAAAGTTGATAATTACAAAATAAAATTAAATAAAATAACTCCATTTTCATAAAAACAAAAGAAAATCAGTTTCAGATGAACAGTAAATTCTTAGTCTACTATTAAAAGATTTGAAATGTCAAGTTTCAGAAATATTCCAATATGGACGTCATAGGACCGCCATGTTGTTTTATGAAAAGTGGCTCCTGTGGCGCCATATTTAACGCAAATATTGAATTGTGGTATATCAATGAAAAGAGAATTTAAAGACGAATCTAAAAATGTAAGCAAATATATAGGGTTCCATTTAAAAATCAAAAGTTGGTATCACTTCCACTTAGACCGGAAGTAATATTTTTTATAATGACCATGCCAAAATGGGGGTATTTACGGTTCATACAGGCTCTGTAAATTTCAAAAAGTTATCTTTTATACGGAGATAATTCGTAGGCAATACTTCTTGTGTCACCCGGTATAAAGGGTTTTTATTATTAATTTTAATTTTTTTTATGAAGATTGTTTTGCAGTTTACGTATATTAAACAAAATAAAAAAAAAAAAAAATAATAATTTGAGTAAATATTGAGTCAATGGTCAAATACAAGGTTAGTGTCTAACATACGGGGTTTTTGCTTAATAAAAAAAATGTGCTCGATAGTTTTTTTTTTATTTTTGGTTAAAATTATCCTAACGTCTCATAGAAACAAAAATGGGGTAATTTGAAGTTGGTTTAAACCGCCGCACTACCGCACCATGGGGAAGGTTAAAAAAACAACCCCCCCCCTGTAACGCTATTTTCCTATACCATTAACATGGGCGTAACACTCCAAAATGACCCCCACCCCCCCTAGGAGCGTTACGTAATACTTGAACGTTCCCTTATGGTTTAAATTTAAAACAGATTTGTTTTTTTATGCGTATCAAAAAAGTTAGCCTAGTTTTGGCAGTGCTTTAATTATTAATTCTTAAAGCATATATCATATATCTTTTATAAATCTTTTGTGGTTAAATTAAATTTTCATTTTTATACATACAATTTAAATTTATTTCAATGCTGCTAAGATGTATCATATAAAATTAACTTTCACTTCAAAATGTTATTTTTGCCTTGAAAATTTTAAAACCAGAAATAAATAAAAGTGAAATCCTTTTTTTATCATCATGAGATTATCGGTTCTGAGACTGGTTTGATAAAAAAATAAACAAGCGGGTTTTGGAAATAACCTGTTATTGTTGTTAAATGTTTAACAATTTTTTTATCATTTTCTTTTTCAATTTTTGCAATCAAGACAAAAAAAAGTACTAACAGGAAACCCATGATTTAATTGTTAAAAAAACAGTTGCATAAATTGCAGTTGAAATTTAGTAACTCGTTAAGAAATAATTTTCCAAAAGAAAATATCCCAAGTTGTCGGTATTAGAGCACTGATTCAGTGCTCTATTTAGAATGGGTAGGTAGGTGGGTCTGTTTGTGTAGGAACCAAGCAACCTATCCCTAAAAACATTGGTACGTTGGTTCTAGATGGCCAACCTTCCGCCTACGCAAATTACGTCAGCTGAGTGTTGGCCATTGTGCGACCGACGTACAGGGTGATCCAGAATTCCCGCCCTCGTCATCTTTCTTGGACTGGTAAAGGATACAGTGGAAACTCCATAACTCGAAACTCAAGGGACCGCGAAATTAGTTCGAGTTAGAAAGATTTCGAGTTAAAGAAAAAACATTCCGCAAAGCTTTGGGGATTCCCTTAGAAAACACACAGTAAACGACGTACGGCGCAACGAAATTTGACGATTCTGAGCGATCGCGCGCGAAGATAGGCCCAGTGGCATCTCCATTTTTTAAAGTGCATAATAAAAAAAAGTCCAAACGAAAAACTTTATTTTCGCTGCCCGAAAATTCGAGTTATGAAGAATACTGTGTTACTGTGGTTCCCAGATTTTAGAGTTATAGAAACTTGTAGTTGGAGAGGTGGAAATACATTGTTACAATAGAAAATGATTTTTGTTTATATATGTGTTGCGGGCAAAGACGATAATTGGACATTGACGATAATGGCCGGACAATGATGTAAATCCTTTGTCCAAATCATCATCATTGGCCGGTCAATAACGCATCATTGACCGGCCAATAACGTCAATGGCCGGATTATCATCTTTGCCCGTAACATATACATTGTCTATATAAAAATCATTTATTACGTCTTAAGAGATAAGTTTCAATTACACTACAGAGTGCTATTTAATTTTGGCGCTGTGACGTCAGAATCGTATTCTCTCGTTAAATGGAGTTTAGTGCTCTAGTCGGTATGGGTGATACAAAATTTATTAGAAAGAATAAATCTGCTTTTATTATTATTAATATTATTTGGCATCGAAAGGGAAAGGCGAGTGTAGGGTCCGGTCGGAACAACTTGGTACTTTTACTAGTTGTAGTACTACATAATTTTAATTTTTAACCTTACGAAATATTGCATAAAACTGAAAATTGCATACTTTAATGCAGTTGCATGTTGTAAATATCATCAAGTGCCTAGTATACCATATAATTATCATTATACGTGGTAATTTTTATTAAAAATATAATGATAATTTAACGCTAGATTGCATTTATACTATTTGAGTCAATATAAACAAATATTTGTTTAAAATATAAAGGATTTTTGTACTTTTAAAATACTGCTTCTTTTAAAAAAACGGTTCTGGAAAAAAAACTCTCTATTTTTGTCTGGTATTGTTTTTAACTCAAGAACGCTTTGAGTTAAAGACTTTAAATTTGAATTTTTTTTTCTACTGGTTTTTTTAAGAGTTTAATATTTTTAGGGCTCTGTTTAGGTAATATTAATATTATTATGATACTAATATTAAAATGCATAATGAATACAATAAATATTATAGTTAAATAATAGAAAATTAATTATGTATTGTATTCTTTAAGTAAAAAAGTACAGGTAGCCGATCTAGAATTAAAATTTCTTTTTATTTATTAACGTTTATTTAAAATTAATTGTATAAAAACAACTTTCAAATGAAAATATACAATTAATTTATGAAATCTTATTAATATTAACATTTAAAATATCTCGAAAGTGCATTTTACTTTTGGTAAATAATCGCAAAAAATCTAGGAAAAGTGTATTTTACTTTTGGTAAATAAATAAATATTAAATATATATTTATTTACCAAATGTAAAATACACTTTCGAGATTTTTTGAGATTGCGATTCCATTATTATAATTTAATAAGCTTTTTTTACTTTATGCAACTTACCATGGTAAGCTATCGAAAAAAAAAATAGTTTTGTAATGTTTTTAGCACAAAGCGTTCCTGAGTTACCTTGATGATACATTTACCAGTCAGATAAATAAATCAACATGTTTTGCACGTAAAAATACATAAAACGACACTATTTAAAAACCTGTAAAACTAGAATAAGGTTTTATCATTTTGTTTGTTTGAATCAAAGTTTATATTTTTAAAATCACTAAAAAAGAATCAAGAAATTCTAGGATTATACATTTTATTGCGTTGTTGCAACTTAAATTATCTTTTGGCGTATATTCGATATTTGTAGTTTTTAAAATGTGGTCAGGGGGGCAAAGGGGGTATTTTTTTAATGGAAAGGGGGTCGTGTGATAATTTTAAATCAAATAAATTTCTCTATTCGACCATATATTTTTTAATTCTTTAAACATTTTTTTATTGTTTCATTTTTCAAGTTTTTCTGTAGTAAAAAATAAGATTTTTTTTTGTAAATGTTGCATCCTGAAATAAACCCTTTTCCAAAAATTGTTTGAATGAAAAAAAAAATTGACGAAAATTTTCATTTTTAACCCTATTTTAAACCCAAAAAAATTCTCGAAAAAATAAAAAAATATGTGGTTAAATAGAGAATTTTAAAGGCTTTAAAATGATGTATCGCACGACCATCCTTTTCATTAAAAAAAATGACTCCCATGCCCCCCTGTCCACATCTTAAAAAAGGTAAAAATATCAAATATATCCAAAAAGATAGTTTAAGTTGTCTTAGTTACGGGTTATAAATTTAAAGTCGATATCTCAACTCTTCAAAATAGCGACAATAATGGCCCTTTTTTGGCGGTAAATGTTATACAGAATTATTTTAAAATAGCTGGAAGGAGTGTATCTATTTTAAAATCATCCTGTATGTAGGTACAATGGAGCTCTCTACAACTAGAATTATGAAACAAAAGACGTCTACCCTATTTCTTTCTCATTTGTGCTACACTTTCCAGCCAACCAAATAAATACTGTATTTGTTTTTCATACAACAAATACAGTATTTATTTGGTTGGCCGGAAAGTGTAGCACTGAGCGGCACGAAGGAACATAGCTAATGTGAATCTGTAGAATAAGATAATTCTACTAAAGTTTAGATGGCGCCAGTAATTTCTTTAATAAAAATAATAAAGTTACACTTTTCGCCCGGCCAAGTAAATATTGTATTTGTTCAACAAAGAACAAATACAGAATTTGTTTGGTTGGGTGGAAGTGGGAGTGTATGTATGTCTTCTATCCTTTTTGGGTAGAACTTTTGTCCCTGTCTAATCTAACGGGATAAATCGCCATTAAAACAGTAAAGGTAAACAACTTTTAAATCCAAGAAGAACCAAAAATAAATACCACTCACCTTTCTCATTGTTGTCCCAAATAACGACCTTCGCCTTGCATCTCGCCAGTCTTAAAGCCAGTTCTTGACCCACTCCCCCTGCCCCGCCCGTCACAAGTACCACTTTGCCTCTGAGGCTCTTTTTCGTAAGAAACATAGAGGGCGTTAGAGCTATTATCAAAGCCTCAGTGATGTAGTATGCCGATAAACAGGAGATGATTATGAGCTCTGTGATACGGTTTATGATGTCCAGGGTTGTGAGCCAAATCCATGTTATTAGGGCCGATATCGTACTGAAAGTAGAAAAAACAAGCCGTGAAGATATGTAATGGCACGCATTTCATTATATATTATTCACAATAAATGGTATATTAAATTTTTCCAAATACTTGATAAAAAAATAATTTTCATAAAAAATAATAATAATAATAAAAAAAATATATATTTTAAGGATCTTTTTTCGAAAAACGAAAAATTTTGGAAAAAAAAATCAAACGAAACCCGAAAAAAATTTTATTTATTTTTTTATTTTCTAGAAATATATTTGCGAAAAATGAAAAAAATTTTGAAAAAAAAAAATTAATGAATCTTTCAAAATTGGTAGGATTAATCCTTATAATAAAAGCTAATTTTCCTAAAATATTACGTCGGATTGCAATCGGAGTTTTTCTTCAACCTTTTTTTTTCAGTTTAACCATAACTCTCTTGTTTTTGGGGTTTTAAAACCATAAGGATCTTCCAAAAATTGCAGGAATTATGTAATTAAATTTTGAGCTCGATTTTGAGTTATCGTCTTTACAAAAAACGTGACATCCGACCACAAAACTTTAGTTCTGTGCATCCGACGGACGGACAGATAGACATTTTTAGAGTTGCTCATTATACTATTCACAGCACCTGCTCTAAAATAGTATTATACGGTAGTTTCGAATTTCCCAAAATAGCCAAAAAACGTCCTAGACAAAAAATTCTTGGATACAAATGTTTCATGAAAAAATAAGAAACTTTGAAAATGTCTGATGTCACGTTTTTTGTTAACACGATAACTCAAGAACGAATAATCCGATCGACTCCAAATTTTCAGGAAAAATCAAGTTCTGTGAGAGGAAGATCCCTATTGTTTTTCAAAGTAATCCTCCCAAAAACAAAAAAAAGTTATGGGGTGTTAAACTTTTTAAAAAAATTAAAATTTTAATTTTTTTTTCAAGTTTTTTTTTTTCGAAAAATTATTTTTTTTTAATTTTTTTTTTAATTTTCGATTTTCAAAAAAAGATCTTTTGAAAAAAATAATTATTTTTTTTGTTTTTTTTTTGAGAATATTTGGTAAAATTCAATATACCATTTATTGTAAATAGTATATAATGGAATGCATAGCATTACATATCTTCACGGCTTGTTATTTCATAAAATACATTTTTATCCAAGAATTTTTTTGTCTCGCATGCTTTTTTGCGATTCGAAACTACCGCATCATACTCTTCTAGCGCTTAATTAATTTCGTGCTGTGAATAGTATTATAATAATTTGGTTAATTAACCTTTTAAGGTATGTAGCATAAATTTCAATGTTAATGTCAAGAAGATACAGCGACCGTAAAACGACACTTGCTGTTTATACGTAAGAGTAACGCTCTTGACTTTCACTAATATTTTTACTACCTATACTTAAACCCATTAGTTACATACATAAGGCAATTAAAGTCAGAGAAAGTATTTAAATATTTGAAGTTCCTATAAGTACCTATGCTAGAAAATAACGTGAGAATAATTTCGTTTAATCTTGGGTTTGTCACAAAACTTTTGTGTTGTTTTTTTGTTCGGTTCCTACCGTCAGAATAGTATATTCTATAACTAGTATGGAATAGACAATATTCCGCGCGAGCGGAAAGTTTGTCATACGAGCCGGTAAGCGAGTATGACAGTCCCGCGAGCGCGGAATGACTATTCCATACAAGTTGTAGACTATACTTTTTCTTCGACTGTAAATATGAAACACTGTATGGCTTAAACTGCGGACAAGGTTAAAAATAATGTTTTTTGTGATTTGACATTGTAAATGCAACAAAAGACATATTTTTAAATAAAGCAATTAATGTTAATTTAATAATTTTATCAAATCAGTAGTTATAAAAGATTTTTGTTTAATTTTAGCACATATTTACAAATTATAATGCCAAATTTGAAGGTTATGTCAGATTGTTGTAACATATATCAGGTTTAAATATTTAACAATAGATGGGAGCAGTTTTAATTTTTTGAACTAAATTGATAAAAAACTGGTCAAATATTAAGAAAAACTAATAAACTTTATGTAATTTTAACGCAAAACTTTAAATTGCATTAAATTATTCAATATTTCATGGTAAAATATATATATATATATATATATATTTTGCTAATTTTGCTACAGTTTTCTTTACTTTTATAAACGAGAGATGGCACTACATGTACTCATTCTAACACTTGATACGGAATATTCATACCATATCTAGAGCTATAATGGATTCATTCTGTGTTTGAAAAGTGTGTGTATTTGCTTACATTTTAAAGCAGTAGTAGAAAATAGTATATTATTTACCAAGTGAGAGAAGTTTAACATTTTTGACCTGCGTCAAATTGCGGGATGAGCGCGCTAGTGCGAAGCCCGCAAGACGCGGTCTAAAATGTTAAATCTTCACTCACGTGGAAAATATAGTATTTTTTTCACTACCAGTACAATTAATTAGCTATTTATTTATTTTACTAAAATTTAATGAAAAAGCTTATAAATTTAAAATATCACGCTGGCCGTTCGCGGCCATTAAAAAAACAAATGAATAACTTGATTTCTGGCAGAAATTTTCTGGTGATCTGCTAAAATTATTAAGTTAGAAAGTGTTTCCGTGTAAAGTGTGATAATATATATAAAAATGGAAAGTGAAATGCAAAGTGATGATTCTGGTACTCCCCCAGAAATAAGGGGACAGGCGAAAACTGTGAGGAAGAATCTATTGCCTCAAAAATCAATATATGGGGGTTGTATGATACTTACGGTAATATATGGGTTGTATAATCTATGGTTGAATATGATTTTCACTTTTCGAAGTGTTTTTTATAAAACATGTTTTATAGGTACTAATTTAGTTAATATTTTTTAATTTATCATGCAATAAATAAATTTGGTGCCTAAAGACACTTGTAAATAGCAATGTAATTTAATAATTAAGTGAAATGTCAGATGCCAAAACAGCTGAATAAAAATTCATTATTAACCATGGTGCAATTTCATTATTTTTAGAACCTCTGACGTCATAGGTAGAGAAATAATATTTCTACCAATGAAAAGAACAGTAATAAAGATGTGCTTTTAGGCTGGTGGTGAAAAAATATGTTTTTCCACTACTAGCTTTAGAACATACTATTATTTATCATGTTTTCAGACTGTGAAATCAATTTTCTTCACCTATAGCAATAATAACTTTTTCTCTCCTAGTAGGAGTAAATTTTATAAACAATTGATTTCTATTTAATATCTCTGGAATGTTGTAAACCACAGTAATAGTATATTACTCACCGAAAAGTCCAATAAACGCAAAAATTATCTTAAAATTAGTTTGTCAAAAAATTCTTTCCTACGACCTAGTTAGTAGTTAGTGCCTATTTCCCACCCGTTGCCTATGACAACGGTTGGGAAATGACAATCAGCTGATTTTACATATCTGCTGTCAGAAAATTAGTAAACGACAAACACATAACCTCAAATTGACAAACTAATTTTAAGATAATTTTTGCGTTTTTTGGATGTTTAGGTGTTAGGTCGTAGGAAAAATAGTATACGCACCTCGACGCTGTGCCTCGTAAAAAAAAGCACTCGTGCACTAAAAACTAGGTTCGCGTACTCGGTGCGTAATATATTATTACATATGCCCTAAAATTGATAAAGGCTATCTTCCTATGTAATTTTCAGTAATCGGAATAAACTCAGTTATGACTCATCAACGTTGAAAATAAACACAGAAACATAGGCTTACGGAATAATTTTGCCGAATTATGAGGGAAATTTTTATAAAGGTCACTAAATCGAAACATCTGACGACTAATTTGTTACACACAACAATATTGACTATACATATTAACTATAAATATGTATATATATCAGTGTTTTTCGAAGAAAAAACCGATATTCGATTTTTATCTTTTAAGAATACGAAAATTTTTGATTTTTATTTATCGATAACTTTTTTTCCCACCTAACTCGTTTAAATGGAATCATTAAAAGAAAACAAGATTAAAAGAAATAAAAATGTAAATATTTAAAACCTCGCGTCAACGCTAGAATCGGCGCAGCGCCTATGCGAGCACTGGAAATTCGCCGATGACTGGTAATTTTTATTTGGTTACTTTAAACAGGGGCGCGCCAAATGCGGGACGCTGTCACTGTTTTGCCCCAAACTTTTTCGCCTCAAGTTTTTTTTAACAATGTATCAACAGACTATGATTTCTGGGTTGCAAATTCAGAAATAAGGTACTCTGAGTACAACACCGTAGAACCAACCGTTTTCGAGAAAATTACAGTTAGAGATCATTTTACTTTCTGTGCGTCAAAAATTAAAAACTAAAAAAATCGCCGAAAAAAAAATACTGCAGATAACTCTAAAAATAAGTTCCCATACACAAATGACCACAGGGTATGTATTCTCGGACTCGAGAGAACGCATTCCCGGGAGAAAAGTAGTGTGGGTTGCATATTCTTTCTCTCGAAACGCAAAACTACTTATTCTTGAACTTCACTTCGCACGAAAATTGAGGAACTTTACTTCTACTACTCGAGATCGTGAGAAGCGGTCGTTCACGGAAATTTTGACATATAAGTTAGTCGCGCGCATTCGAACATAACCCTATTTTTGCTTTGGTTTTGTGTTGTTAATTTGAATACCGTTTTGTTTTATAATAGTTAATCGTAATTAATAAAAGATTTTTTATATTTATAAATTATTATACATATTATGATAATAATAATAATATAACGATGGATGATTTGGAAATTGTGGGGGCTGTTGCCCTTTTGGGAGATCTGCAAGATGCGGAAGACCAAATGGTGAAAATTTAGAAGGATTTTTTTTGCTGACTGCTAGTTGGCGCAGATATTTTTCTGGTTTTATTTTTAGTAATTTCTTACTAATAATATATTATACTTCTATATATTAATTAAAAAAAATATTTAAACCCCAGCAACTTGTTTACAAATAATGAAAATAATGACAGCCTGCGCACGCAAACTCGTGTTGCATAATCTGATTGGTTAAAATCATCTAAAATACTTGGCAACGCTGCAGCCGGCTGCAGAGATCCCATCACGCTCCCTGCTCTTCAAGAATAGCATTTTTTAACTTTGGGGAACTTTGATATGATGTGATCAGTTCCCTTCCTACGAAAATTGTTCACGTTCTCTCGAGCCCAAGAATAGATACCCAGATCGATTTTAAGGGAGCTACGCCTACTTAGAAAGTGTTACTTTTTAAGACCTAGTAGTACTCTTAAAACTGAATTTCGAACCAAGGTGTATAGGAACTTTTTTTTGTAGAATCGCCCTGTAGTATTTAAAAAATTATTGGCGCACTTTTTAGTTCCTATTTTTGATATTCAGAACGTGATATTACGAGGGGTAAACCGCTGACAAGATTTTTTACATCTTTAGGAGGAAATCTTCAAAGATTTCCTCGTAACCTTCAAAGATTTTCTCCGAAAACGAGGAAATCTTTAAAGATTTTTTCGTAACCTTCAAAGATTTACTCCAATATGTACACCTGAATTCATCTGCGGTTTACCCCTGGTGATATTATCTGTTTAACTCGATTATCTCAATTATTTCAAAAACGGTTGATCGTATACCGTATACGGTCAGTATTTTTTTTGACATTTTCCCAGTGTTTCTTATAAGAGTAACTTTTAAATGTATTTATAAACAAGGAATCATATTGTATTGGGATAATGTCAAAAAAACTACAGACAAAAGTTTGGGGCAAAAAAGTGACAACCCCCTTTATTTTACACGTCCCTGGTTAAAGTTATTAAACAAAAATTACATCGGATAATAGCATTTATCCATTTTAGGGCATGTGCAAAAAATTGTCACTGTAGTTCATACACCGATAAAACAGTTTATTTGTGTCAACTAAATATTTGGTTGGATATGGCCAATTAAATTATTTGGTTGTGACATAAATTTTATTTCCTTCAACTAAACTATTTCGTTCACATTAATAAATCATTTTGAAATTAATATATTTGTTTACATCGACTAAATATTTATTTGACTCAAATAAAAATTGTCACAACCAAATAATTTAATTGGCCATATCCAAATAAATCCTTTTTACCAGTGTAGGCTTTAGAGATAATAAATAAAAACTCTTTTTAGAAAGGCTGTAGCTCCCTTAGGGTTCATTTTCGGACCAAACTTTATGGGAATGTTTTTTCATTTTTTTGGATGTAGAATTATCTCCCAAAATAAATGATCGAATAACTGAAACACCCTGTATAGTTTATTTAATTTCATCGGCTTAAATATAACATTCAGTGTGTGTCATTTTAATTAAAATATTTATTTTAAACATTTCCGACGTTGAAATGCCTTATTATTATTTTTTGCACAGTTCCAGAGCAGTTGCAAGGCTAGTGTAACATAGAGAGCGTGTCAAAAGTTCGCCTTCCATTTAACTTTTGAACGGTTTAATATATCAACTTAAAATTTGGAACACTTAAATAACATAACCCAAATGATTTTTTGGTATATATGTGATATGCTTAGGGGGCATAATGGACTCAAGTCAAGGGGAAACATTTTTTTGAATGGAAAGGGGCGTCGTGTGATGCATCATTCTAAAGCTCATAAAAATCTCTATTGGATCAAATATTTTTTGATTTTTTAAACATTTTTTTAAGGTTTTCATTTTTTATTTTTTTTTTTTGCTAAAAAATCGATTTTTTTAATATTTTTCTGTAAAATTTTATTTGTATAATTCAAAATGAGTTTAAAAATATAATTGACGTATTTGCATTATGAAACCATTTTTGAAAAACTGTTTGATTTTTTTTTAAAAATTGGACGAAAATTCCCATTTTTAAGCCTATTTTAAACCCCTAATAAATGCTTCGAAAAAATAAAAAAATGTGTGGGCGAACAGAGAATTTTATAAGCTTCAAAATGATGTATCACTTGCCCCCTGCCAACATTGTGCCCCCTAAACATATAAAATATATACCAAAAAATTATTTGTGTTGTTATTTACGTGTTGATATTTTATGCCGTTCAAAGGTTAAAGGGGGCGGAGTTTTGACACGCTCTGTATATATTTTACGTAGTAGGTAGATACTTAATAGCTGGATATTAGATCAACGAAATGTATCCTAGTAGCATAATAATTATAAATAATTATAATAAATATAAATATTTGTTTTTAATCATTATAATTGTCATATAATTTTTTTATGGTACAGCTTATCCGTTTTGTATACACTTTAAGGTAGAATTTGTATCATCTTATGGCTAGCTACCGAACTTTCGAATAAAGTCGGAATTAATCGTTCTGCGTTTAGAGCGCCAGTTGCGACGTGCCGTTATTCTGTAAGGGGTAGTAAAATTGTACTTATTTTGTAATGTACTCCAGATACCGGTTCATATTTTAATAGTTATTTATGGTACTAGTGGGTAAAGCTTGGCTGACGCCTCGCAGGTTAATTTTCTCATCGGCAATATCGGTTTACCCGTGAGTGCCATACAAGGTTTTATCCAATAAATAGCTTAGAAATTCATATTTTTATTAAAAATTTTAATGACATTTACAAGAAAATAATTTGACAAGTGACAGTTGAGTTGGTAAAATAAATAATTATCCACTCAATAAAGTAAAAGCCACGCGGGGGTTATTATTGAGTTTATCTATTTAAAATAAAGCTGGTAATTGTCTCATTATCTGTATGTATTGGATAAAGATCTTTATTACTTATTATTATTATTATTATTATTATATAAACAAATCGGTTAACAGTAAAATAAAGATGTCCCGATAATAAAGTTTAAGGGGTGACATTAACATATTATTCTTTTATTTAAGGATACAGACAAACTATAAACACACAACCTTCCTTGAGCGTTAACGCAATTGCTGTCCAACGTTTCGTTTATTTTTTAAATTTCTTCAGTGCAAATTAACATGTTTTTAATAAAACTTACTTTGTAATATACTAGATACCGGTTCATATTTTAAAGTTTCGATTACTTTTTATTATTTTATAAACAAACCGGTAAACAGTAAAATAAAGATCTCCCGTCAATAAAGTTTAAGTGGTGACATTAACATATTATTCTTTTATTTAAGCATAAAGACAAACTATAAGCACACAACCTTCCTTGAGCGTTAACGCAATTGCTGTCCAACGTTTCGTTTATTTTTTTAACTTCTTCAGCGTAAATTAACATGTTTTTAATAAAACTTACTTTGTAATATACTAGATACCGGTTCATATTTTAAAGTTTCGATTACTTTTTATTATTTTATAAACAAAATGTCCAACGTTTCGTTTATCTTTCAAACTTCTTTAGCGCAAATTTAAATATTTTTAATAAAATCGTACTTACTTTGTAATGTACTCCAGATATCGGTTCATATTTTAAAGATTATTTTTATTACTTATTATTATTTTATAAACAAACCCGTAAACACTAAATGAAAGATCTCCCGTCAGACTCTAGAACTGAATTAGAAATGAGTGCCCGTGATGGTACCACAACATAAAGAGTAGTAGGTACCGTCAAATTTCTCGGCTAGTGGGTAACTGATCCATCGGGTCCGAAGTATTGTCGGCACTTTTTAACTCTCTGCATCTTGACTGCACGAAGAGAAAATTGTGCTTGACCAAGGGAAGAGGTGCACGTTTGTCGGATATAACCAAAGGTCGGACTTTTGGTATTTATTTGCCAGCGGTTCGCAAAATTTGCAATTAAAAAAATATGTTTTACCGTACTCTAGACCATATTTCACTAAATGGACCTCGATTTCGATGCTGTTATTATAGCTTTTTGGGATACGGCTTTGAGATATCTGTTTATAATCATCTGTAGATACGCCTCTGTGCAATAATGTTTTTTAATGGCAAAAAAGAGTCACGTGATCTCCATAACTTTTGAATAAATTGTTCAACTTGATAAAAAGTTTTTTTCTTACTTATTAATTAAAAATAAAAGGCGGTTTAATAAAAAATTATTAAAAAATTACAAATTAAAGAACAAAAATAAATTTTGATAAAATTTAAAAAACTTTTCGCAAAAAAATGAACGGACTTCTATGTCTCTAAAAAGTGAAAAAATAAAAAATATATAAATCGGTGCCAATTTCACTATTTCCTAAATTAATTACTAACAGTTATTTTTATTGTTTTATTATTGTTTGCTGTGAAACATATTAAAAAAAATATATATATGGGTATCTCTAATAGTTTTTAAAATTAAGGGGGTATACAAAAAACATTCTTTTAAAATTTTATAGCCAATTTTTATTATACATATCAAGGGCTTCATAACATAAGGGCGTATCTTCAGGTTTTTTTTTAATGGATGATACGCCCCTATGTTACGAACAGTAATACGAAGCCCTCGATATACATTTTTAAGATGTATAAAGAAAGACCTTTCATATTATGATACCAAACTCGAGAGGATTTTCTCAGATGTTTTATTAAAATTAAGACAGTCTACTTGTATGCCAAATTTCAGATTTCTAGGGTATGTAGTTCACTTTAAAGTTTGTTTTTTCGAACCAATATATCTAGGGAGTACGCCTTCGCCAAATTTCAATTATTAATTAACTGAAAAAGGCGCCAGTGAGGTTTGAACTCACGATCATTAGCTCAGTGTCAATGCTATATCGATGCCTTAGACCGCTGAGCTAAATCTCCCATGTAATGTAATCGTGAGATAAACAACTGTGTCAGACGAACGGACAACCGAGCAATTCTATAAGGGTTACTTTTTTCGTTTTTGAGGTACGGAACCCTTAAACTAACTCTGCATACCGACAGACCTGCCTTTCTGATGGTCGTACCACAATTGTGCGCTTGCTTTTTAGAGTTTGTTGACCTACTATCTTGCAGCATGATGCTGAACATCACTCATTTCTTTCTGATTAAGTATATTTAGCTTTCCCATCTCTTAAAAAACTCAAGTTCAAATAGCTAAGAAAGGGTTTATTCAGTAATAGACCTGTAATCTACTGTTACTAATAGTAGATTACAGGTAGACTCGGAAAAAAGTACTTTTCCGAGACCATTTCTAGGTCGAGGAAAAGTACCATTTTTCGGGAGACCTGTATACTATTTTATTCGCAACTGTTTTTATTTAAAAACAAAGTACTAATTTTTTTGAAACCTAGATGTTTGAACCAAAAATTCTTCATATTTACCACAAATATTTTTTTCCTACATTTCACAAGAAAAACATATAAAACTGAAGTTCCACATACGTAACCCAAATAAACAACCACAAAAAACATTTGTTGATAACTGACAAGGCACCGTTTATAACAATTATTATCATTCTCAGTCTCAAAAAGTCCAAAACATTGACTAAAACTGTACATTTAAGTTTTTTAAACGAAATGTATTAGATTATATTCGTGTTTATCATGACAGCAGCCATCTTGCTTTAAGTATTAATAATGATATTTTAATCGGTGGCGCCATCTAGCCGAAATTGATAATTTAAATTGCAGACCAGTAATAATTAGTTTACTGGTCTCTATTTTTCATTACAGGTCAGGTCCAGGCGTGGAAAACAGTGGGACAAGAAATCCCGTACTTCCCAAACTTTATTAATACATGTAATGTATGTATTACATATACAGTTGCGAATAAAAATATTATATTAGATTAGATTAGATTAGATTAATTTATTGGTGCCTTCAAATTTCTAAAAATTCTTACACAAGTCATATAAAATACAAAATATTCAAATTGCAAATTCAAATTACAAATACATTTACATTAAAAAAAAAAAAACTGATATATTACCATTTGGTAAAAGCCAGCGTGTCCATGGATGCATCCATATATTCCTCCACAGAGTAGAAGCAGAGCCTGCACAACATAGAGCTCACCAAGCTTTTAAACTTTTTTAAAGGCAGATCTTTGTAACTGTCTGGTAATTTGTTAAAAATACCTATATCTGGACTATTCTTTTGAGATTTAACATATTTGAAGGATTTATTTTTTAATAAAAATTCCTTATTTGCTGAGCTGGTAGGGTAACTATGTTTATTTGTGAACGTTTCATACTTTTTAAAATTATTTTTAATGTCAAGCAGTGTTTGAAAAATATAAATGCAAGGTAAAGACATGATACCAAACTTAATGAAAGAAGATCTACAATGGTCATTGTATTTTAGGCCAGCAATTATTCTGACGCATCTTTTTTGAAGAATAAATATTCTGTTTGAGCTTGTACTGTTACCCCATAAAATGGTACCATAGCTTATAAGTGAGTGAAAATTAGCATGGTAAGTTGTTAAAAGGATGTTTGTATTCATTGTTTTATTTAATTCTCTTATTAAGTATGTGACACTTGAGAGTTTTTGGGCCAGGTAGTCTACATGGACTGTCCATTTGAGAGAGTCGTCGATAAAGATACCAAGCAGCTTGACTGAATTGTTGCAGGTTAAATTTTGGTTGGTAGAAATTAATAGGTTTTGAGTTTTTGCCTTATTTAATTTTAGTTTATTTGAGTTAAACCAATTTTCCATTTTATTTTTTAGTATTTCACTGTTACCTTCAAGGGTCTCAATATCTTTATTTTTGTTGATCATAGACGAATCGTCTGCAAAAAAAATTGTTTTTTCTGGTTCTAAACAGAAGGGCAAATCGTTGATAAATAATAGGAACAATATAGGGCCCAATATGGACCCCTGGGGGACCCCTATATTGATCTCTACCATTTCTGATAACATATCATTATAAAAAACGCATTGCTTTCTTTTTGTAAGATAAGATGAAAAAAGTAACAGTGCCATACCATGAATCCCAAAGTGTTTCATTTTTTCCAACAGTTTTGGATGGGGGAGGCAGTCGAACGCCTTGGTGAGGTCGAACAAAGTTATATTACTATGCTCGCCCCCCTCAAGGCCCTCCACTACATCCTCCAGTAGTTTTGAGATGGCTTAAATCGTCGAACGACCCCTGCGGAAACCAAATTGCCGTTCGCTAAACATATTACTCGCTTCTAAAAAAGTAATTAGTCTAATATTAATTAGTTTTTCTAGTACTTTGCCAAATATTGGTAGTATTGATATAGGACGAAAGTTATTTGTATTGTTGTGGTTTCCTTTTTTAAATATCGGGATCACCTTAGC
Source organism: Brachypterus glaber (assembly GCA_958510825.1). Taxonomy (NCBI): domain Eukaryota; kingdom Metazoa; phylum Arthropoda; class Insecta; order Coleoptera; family Kateretidae; genus Brachypterus; species Brachypterus glaber. Next base: position 29,205,225 of record OY294051.1, read on the forward strand.
CAGTTTAAAAACGTCAGGAAAAACTCCCTGTTCAAGGTACAAGTTAAATAGTTCGGCCAGGGGAAATTTTATTATATCAGCCGTGTTTTTTAAGTGACTTGAATATAATTCATATATATCACTAGAATTTGAATTTTTCAAGGCAAGGATTGTATTATATACTTCGCTTGGGCTTACGGGGTTTAGAAATAGGCATTTTTTATTTGATGGAGCCTTTTTAAGATAATCTTTGTAGTTTACATTTGAGTCAGGGATGGAGTCAATTAAATTATCTGCAACCGAGGAAAAAAAAAATGTTAAATTCATCATGCGTAATTTTTGAGCCAGGTTTTGTTTTTCTTGGCTTATGCGATTCAATTAATCTCCATGTGTCCCTACTTTTATTTTTTGAATTTTTTAGATAGTGTTCATATGATTTTTTCTTGTGAAAAATAATTTGTTTTTTGTATTCTAAACGTAATTTTTTATATTTTTCTTCATCCTTTTGTAGTCTGGTAGTGTTTGCTTTAATTCTCAAGCAAGATACTTTATCACGCAAATCAAATAAAAACTTGTTAAACCATTTAACCGGTGGTTTACCGCTATTGATACATTTTTTTAAAGGAAAACACTCCTCTACTGAAGATTTGTATCTGTTTATTAGGATATTAGAAAGAAAATTTACATCTTTAATGGTACTAAAAATCTGCCAGTCAGCATTTGCCATTTTTTCACGAAATAAGCTTATCCCGGAAGTATCCAACCTTCGCCTGAAGGAGAATTCCGCCCGAGGCCTTTGGTAGTTTTTGAAAATTAAAAATTGGCCAAGGTGATCCGATATGCAGGGGTCTACGACACCGGTTGCTACTTCTGTGTTATTGTAATTGGTTAAGATATTATCTATACAAGAAGATCGCTGTTTTATTTTGGTCAGATCAGATATGGTTATCTTTAGATTGTAGGATTTTATCAAGCTGCTTAGTTCCTTAAGACGATTTGTTTCATTGTGGGTTTTTAATCTGTTAAAGTGGACATTAAAATCGCCCAGAATAATAATTTTTAAAAACTTACCAGCTAAATCTTCTAAAAGCCCCTCAAACCTGCTTAGAAAGATGTCAAATTATTACCAAAGTATTACCGAGTCTTGGCATTAAAAAATGCTTTTCTTCTGTTTAACACGTTGAGCCCCGCGAGGGACATGTCCATCATAAAGAAAACTTTTGGCTACAACGAGGGATGTACGTGTCCTTTATTATTGCGCTGTTTTTAGACAATTAAGAAGTGAATTTTTTGGACTTTTAACATAGCCGAATTATCCAAAATCATATATTTTAACGTATGAAGCAGGGCCTTGTAAGACTGTGTAATTGGACTTTGTTCGTACAAAGTGGGTTCCGAATTTTCTTTTTAGCAATGAACCAGATTTTTTTTCAAATGTTTTGGTTTGCGTACTTTCCAAGATAGAGGAGATCCCAGGCGTTTTTACCCTACTACAAGTGGATTTTTAAAAATAAGACTGTACTCGAAAAAGTATTTTCGTTAACTTCAATTGGGGCTAAAATATATTTTTTTTTCGGATTTTTTTGTTACGTACTTTCACTCCGCCGTGGCCATGGCGCGCCAGGGTCGCATTTTTGGAAATAAGAAAATTAAAGAATATTTTAAGACTATACTCAAAAGCTGTTTTCAACAATGTATCACAAGTCTATGAAAAAAGAATTCAAAATCACCCCCCCCCCATTTTTTGTGTGCTGTATCGCCCCTATTTTTTAACCAGTGGTATTTGTTGTTGAAGTAAGGGTAGAATTAATAATATTTTTATAAATGTTTGATTCAAGAGTTTGGGCGATAGAGGGCGTGACACAATTTTTTAAAAGCTTAGGGTCATATTGTGCTCAATTTTAAACACCCTGGCATAGAAACGTGAAATTTGGTATGAGTGCTATTTGGAACAAGGTTAATCAACGCATCTGTCAAAATAATAATTTAAGGTCATAGCTAACTTTAAAGGCTCGATCTAGAAAGATGAAATTCGGTATGGGTGCTCTTTGCACCAAGATCAATCGAGTGACCTGTCAAAAAATAGTTCAAGGTAGAATGGGTGGAATTTGGTCCAAAGGCTTTGGAACAAGACTAATCGACACAGAATATTGAGAGAAAACGTAACGTAATATCCACTGTGAACAGGGCCGTAGCTATGGGGGGGGGGAGGCTCCTCCCCCACCTATCTTGAAATCAAAAAAAGTTGCATATTTCATGGATTAAAAACATAAAAGTTGCATATTTCATGGATTAAAAATATAAAAGTTGCATATTTTTTCTAGGGTGGGACTTTTTTTTTTAGTCATGAACTTTTTTTTGTCGAGGAAAAAAGTGGTGTTTTTAGGCTAAAAAAAAGTTGAAATTTTTGACCTCCTCCCCCCCCCCCACCAAATCTCCTTCGCTACGGCCCTGACTGTGGTGAAGAGTAGGTATATTATGCAAAGCATTACATAACTTCACTGCTTAATATTTACAATTATGGCGAAGGCGCTATCATTGATATAAGGACTCCCTTCCTCGTAAATACCATTATGACCGCGCCTGACTGCCGTAAATAGTTTAAAGTTTTAATCTTCAAGGAACGGTATATTAAATTCTAGGCAATTCATAATAAGGAAGCGTGAAAAAATAATAAAAAGCAAAATAAGTGTTAATAAAATTGGTTCAACCAATTTTTATTTCATCATGATGGAATGTTTTACCGTAATAATAAAGATAGATAATAATAGATACAGTCTGTGCAAAGCTGGAAGTGCCCTAAGAATAAACTTTACTCTTCGATATTTTATGATTTTCTACATGGTAAAGACCCTTTAGTCCTTTTAAGTCTCTGTATAAAAGCGTTATTGAAATACTTTAGTATAAAGTTGTTTCGCAAAAGACTTGTCTTTAATCCGACTATACAATCCGTGTCAAAAGTCGCTTCCCCTTTAACTTTTGAACGGCTTAAGGGAGCGTTCAAGTATTACGTAACGCGCTAGGCGAGTGGGGGGCGTCTCGAAAACGTTACACCGCGTTACAGAGGGGGGGTGGGTGTCAGTAAAAATGTTACGTAACACTTAAAAAATTATAAACACGTTTTTAACAATGATCTAGGCCTAAAGAGACTGATTCCTTTTATTACATATGGCGTGGTTAACAGTTCACTAAATCCTCTAAACAAAAACAAATTAGAGATGGAAAACCATAGCCAATGACCGGTTTTCGGTTAACCGGTTGCGGAAATTACATCAGACCGGTTTTGGGTTAAAACACGGAAGCAATAACCGGTTAAAAACCGTTTTAAACTATAAAGCAAAATTTCTTTTATTTTTTTTTTAGTTTTTGTAAAAAAAAATGTTACGTAACAAATGGCCAAATTTTGCGTTACGTAATACTTTACGTTTTCTAAGGTATCAATTTGAAATTTTGAACACGTAAATTACATAACCCAAATAATTTTTATGTATATATTTATGTTTAGGCCCGAATTGGGCCGCCCGTTAGGTGTCACAAGGGGGAGATTTTTTTTTAATGGGAATAGGAGTCGTGTATACACGACGTATTATAATACATAATTTTAAAGCAGATAAAATTCTCTATTTGACCATATTTTTTTATTTTTTCAAAAAAATTTTGAGGGGTTAAAAGTGTTGAAAATGAGAATTTTCGTCAACATTTCTTTAAAAAATCATCAATTTTTGTTTAATGATTAATTTCATGCAAAATAAACGTAAATTTTAGTTTTACACTAATTTTAAATAATATAAATGACAATTAAAAAAAAAGTTAAGAAAATCGCATAAAATAAATAAAAAATGATCAAAATTTGCGTTACGTAATACTTAAACGTTCCCTAAGATAATTTAATACGCTTTAAAATTATGTATCACACGACCCCCTTTCTATTTAAAAAAATGTTCCCCCTTGCCCCCTGCCTTCACTGTGTCCCCTAAACATATCAAATGTATAGCAAAAAATATTTGGGTTAAATTATTTACGTCTTCCAAAATTCAAGTTGATATCTTAAGCCGTTCAAAGGTTAAAGAAGGGGCGGCCTTTAGACACGCACTGTACAATAAACTGTGTCATTCTGTGGTATTACTTTTCTGCAACAGAAATACTGCTGTTAGCAGGCTTTAAGTATACAACAGTTAATACATGTATCTGTTTATTGGGCTGCCTACATATAGATTATAAAAATTAAAATAATTATTTTAGTAATTTAAATTAATTAATAAAAAGTTTTAAATTATAATTTTAAAATCGTGATTTATCATGCGTATCGCAGCTTTCTGTGGAAGTAATAATTGGTTATTTGTTCACGATTTTAATACATTTTTGTTATAGGTGCATGTAGCGTTTTAAAATTTACTCCATTTGACGCCCTTACCCCACCCCGATTTTTTACCAATCTTAGCCCAGAATTTTGGATAAGAAACCCATGTTCCGAATTTGAAGTCTTTAGCTTAAAACGTTCTCGGATTACTGTGGTCACAAATTGGATTTGTCATCATTACATGGCAATGCCATCGTGATATTATCACGAAACCGTTTGGACTTTTTCAATGATGTTCCTAAAGTATTTTTGTAACAGGGTTTGCCTACCACTAATCTTTTAAAAAATATATAAAAGTCCAAACCCATTCAAAATGCCAAAAACGGGCTATTTTACCGGATGTTCTTTAACTGAATCTTTAAATTTACACTTTAAATTTTTGATTACGAAGCAATATCCTAAAATCAAGTTTTAAAATAAAAATATACAATACAATTTAAAATTACGGTACGAAATTCGGCAAAATTTTACATTTACCTTTCCTATTTTGAAACTTTTCAAAATTTTGGTAAAGCCTTGAATTCGTACGAAGGCGTTGAAGGGCCACAACAATATTTTTTTTTTAATTCCGACTTTAAAGTCAGAATTCTGAATTTAAAGACAGAATTCTGTGTTTAAATTTTTTTTATTGTTGTGGCCATTCAACGCCTTCGTATATTGGTGCAAAAATTTGCAATCTTTTTTTTGCATATTTTTGCGTTTTATGACGTTTTTATTTCAAGCAAAAAAAAAATTATCAATCGATCGGTACCGCGGTCGGTCGTACTGTCCAGGAAATTTTGTGTGCACGATAACTTAAGAACGCATTAAGCTAGAGACTTGAAATTTGGCATACAGGTATGTTACCAAAATTTCTCGCTTGGATTGTTTTTGGTAAACATTGGTGTGCGGCAAGGGGGGCAAATGAGAAAAAATAATGTTTTTTTTACAAAAAAAATAAAATTGCTATAGGGGAGAGTGGGGATGTTTCGACCTCTTAATGTTTAAATCGTTTTATAAAATATTTAATAAATTATTTTATTTTATATTTTTATACCAATCTATAGTTTAATATGTTTTCTATTAAATAATATAGTACAAGTTGTATTAATTTAAAGAATAATTAGTTTTATATATTAAAATAAAAATAGTTGGTTGAAACATCCCTCTAGGGTGGGAGGTTTCAACCAGATGGTGGGGATGATTAAACCAGGGTAAATAAAATTATAAATTTTATTAAAATATTTAAAATTTATTATTAAAACTTTATAATATAGTTCTAATATAGTTAAATATAGAGCCAACATTAAAATGAACAAAAAATTATTAATGTTTTATTAAAAATAACTTGAACATGAACAAATCATATTACACTAATATTAAAAGGAACCAGAAACTATTTAACTAATATAAAAAAACAATTCAAAACTACCTAGTAAGTAGCAGGTAATCTGAAAATACGAACCAATATTAAAAGTATATTGGAAAACTAAAAAACGGATTAGAATTTTAATATTATTTTAATTTTTCGAATGTTCCATCCAGTGGTCGAATCATCCCTATATGCTCATATTTTAAATAATATGATGATACCCAGTAAAATAAACGAATTAGGTTAGGTTCAGTGCATGAAAATGAAGCCAATAAAACACTTGTTTAATCATATAAAACCGATTTTGAATAGATTTTATCACTAGAAAAATATCAATAAAAAAATGTACAACCAAAACCTTACCTGATTTTCACAAAAAATTGACTTTTTCGTAATTTTTCTTAGACCTTTCCGAATTTAACCAAACATTAACTAGGCGCTATAGCCACTAAACTTATTAGTTGGCACTACTGGAAGCACGAAAAATTTAAATAGTGTTTAAATAAAATCAAATTGTTGAATCCTCCCACTGGTCGAAACATACCCACTCTCCCCTATAGGGGAAATTGAATCTTATAATAAAAAATTTCTAACTCCACCCCAGCGGGGGCGTGGGGGTTAATATTTTTATTTTTTTTAAATATTTTCGTCAAAATTGGAATATAGGGGTTTTTGGGTCGACGAATCTGAATCTAATAATAAAATTTTACTAATTTCACCCCCTATGGGTGGAGGGTAGTTTTCGTGAAAATTGTTATATTGGGCTTTTTGAGGTTGCTGAAAGTAAATCTGATAATAAAAAAATCTAACTCCACCCCCTGAGGGGCGGGGGTAGTTTTCGTGAAAAATGGTATATTGGGGTTTTTAAGGTTGCTGAAAGTGAATCTAATAATAAAAAAATTCTAACCCCAACCCCTGAGGAACGGGGGCAGTTTTCATGAAAATTGGTATATTGGGGTTTTTTTTGAGATACAAATTTATTTTACGCGCGGAGGTGAAAAATGGGAAATCTCTTTTACTGGACAGTATTTTTTACCGTGTAGGATTATTCTGAATATCGAATGCGAGGTTTTTGCTAGGAAAGGCATATGCCTCGCGCGCCTGGATGCAACGCGTCGCGGCGCACTGCGCTACGACGCCGCTTCTGTCATTGTGAAATAAATGCCGGCAGCGTCGCTGCAATGTTTTCATTTTCACTATTGACATTTTAGTATTTAGTCGGTTTGCAATTACGGTTATGGTTAGCGGGCTCTGAAAAACAATTGCATACATCCAAGATTTAGATGTAATTCGCGATATATCTTGTGTATAGCTTGTGGATTTCTGCAAATGGGATTACGAAGTTTGAGGTTAGTTTTATGATAAATACAATGTATTTTTTATATGAGGAGGTGAATTTCAAAAGGCATTTTTTGCCTTTGTGACACAGCAGCTTGCATGCCAATCAAATTGTATTGTTTATTAATTTACAAGCTTTTGCTCTTGCATCAAATGGTTAATGTAGATACACAGTAGACCAGCTGATCTGAGTGTTTAGCAGTTATATTTTATTTTTCTACGACTGCTTTAGAATGTAAGCAAATACACACACTTTTCAAAGACAGAATGAATTCATTCTAGCTCTAGATACGGTATGAATATTTCAAGTGTTAGAATGAGAACATGTATTGCCATCTCTTGTTTATAAAAGTAAACTGTAGCAAAATTAGCAAAAATATATATATATTTTACCATGAAATATTGAATAATTTAAGACAATTTAAAGTTTCGCGTTCAAATAACATAAAGTTTATTAGTTTTTCTTAATATTTGACCAGTTTTTTATCAATTTAGTTCAAAAAATTAAAACTGCTCCATCTATTGTTAAATATTTAAACCTGATATAACTTTTAATTTTTGAATTATAATTTGTAAATATGTGCTAAAATTAAATAAAAATCTTTTTTAAGTACTGATTTGATTAAATTATTAAACAACATTAATTGCTTTATTTAAAAATATGTGTTTCATTACATTTAAAATGTCGAGTCACAAAAAACATGGTTTTTAACCTTGTCCGCAGTTTAAAGCCATACAGTGTTTCATATTTGCAGTCGAAGAAAAAGTATAGTCTACAACACGTAGTGTGTGTGAAATAGTCATTCCGCGCTCGAGGGACCGTCATACTCGCCTGCCGGCTCGTATGGCAAACTTTCCGCTGGCGCGGAATATTGTCTATTCCATACTAGTTATAGAATATACTATTCTGCATTGCAACTGATAATGATGATGAAATGACAAGCTGCTCACAAAGGAAAAAACTGCGTTTTAAAATTTACCTCCTTATATGTAAGGATATTTTAAGATATTGTAATTGCCAAGGACTTATCCCAGTGGAGGGAAAAACACGGTTGCTTTATTCAGGAGTTTCGCGAAGAAAACAAAAGGGGGAAGTCAAAATTTTTGAAAAAATTAAAAAGTGGGGAAGGAAAAGTTATAAAAATAACAAACTTTTAATATGCCAAAAATCAACAAAAAAAATATATAGAAAACAAATCAAAAAATGAAAAAAAAAACAATTTCTCAATATTTTAACGGCTAAGCTTAGGTGTCATACTTTAAATACGTAACGTAAAATTTTAAAATTTTGACCCCATCTCTCCCCCATATAAGGCTACGACTTACCCCCCTATAAATACGTAAGTAACGCTATCAGCCAATATTACCCTAAAAAAGATTTTGCGTGAAAAACAAACGTTTTTTTATCCCTCTATAATATAAAATAGTTTTTTTCCGCCAACAAATAGTTTTTGTCAGTGACATTTAATAAAAGTGACAGAGGAAAAAGACCTGGGGGTTGGCCAGCGAAACGAGCAGGGAGTACCCCCTATATAATATAAAATAGTTTTTTCCTCTGTAAATTTTTATTTCCTCTGTCAACTTTTATTTCCTCTGTCAATTTTTATTTCCTCTGTCAACTTTTATTTCCTCTGTCAACTTTTATTTCCTCTGTCAACTTTTATTGTCCACGGGTTGGTGAGCGAAGCGAGCAGGGGGTACCCCCCTAGTTTCTTTAAAAATAATAAATATCGTTACGTAATGATACTTCAGTACCCCTCCCCCCTAAGTGCGTTACATATTTTATTTAAGTATAGCCCCTATTATATAGGGAGCTATCGCAAAATGTAATAATTTAAAACTCAAATTATGCTCGATCGTCGTATTGATGCAAAATGTCTATTGATTTTCCAGTGAACATGTCACTTTATTTTATGTGTCATTTTGAGATACGCCTCTTTGTAATAACAGCAACGAATTTTTCAAAGTGATAGGTCAATCGACCTCGGCGCGATGTCCAAATTTATTTTTACGCGTTTTTTTTTGTAATTATCCAAAAGCCAATTTGGATTATTTTCTTCACATTTTTGCTTTCCCATTTTGAAAATTTTCAAAATTTTGGTAAGCCTTTTATTTTCAATTTTTTTTCTGCGTACTTTACGTTTTATAACGTTTTATGTCGATATGATTTATTTATTTGTCCAAACATTGTACTGATTCTAGTTAATAAATAGATGCATATTTGAGCTCCATATATTTCTAAAAGTAGACCACTAGATCTAGTTAGCATTTTTATGATTTTGATTCAAATTTAAAATTCGCCACTTTACATAAAATAAAGTTATCACCTGAAAGGTTAAAATATTATTACAGTATATTTACTAATTGTAAACATAAACCTTCTTATATTTCAACGCTGTTCTACATTGTTTTGAAATTTATATTATGATAATATATTATGTACATAATGTCATATTCACGGTTTAATAACTATTATTTTGCCTGAAAATAATACAAATAATATAATATGGTTAGTAGATACACGGTAAAAATAAATTACCAGAGACTACAATCTCTGAAATTACATACTCCGTAAATGGTAATATGTTATGAAGCTGAAGTTTGAAACGTTTTTTTGCATCGAAATATTAAATCACTTATTCCATAACACGTTTTTAGCGCACTAGTAACTAACGCACTAGTAACTAGTACTTTAATATACTATTTGAATTTTCGTTGCAAAAAAACGTTGCAAACTTCAGCTTCAAAATATGTTGCCATAGACCGGTACGTTAAAAATTACTTAGTCCATAATGGTAATATTACATTCTTTTACACAAAATTGAATCTTTTTACACATTTTTACACAAATTCATGAATTATGTAATGTATGGTAATATTACATTCTTTTACACAAAATTAAATCTTTTTACACATTTTTACACTAATTCTGAATTATGCATACATAGTACAGTATAGTAAATTTACTTAGCATACTATGCAAATTCATTATTCATTATTTTACATTCAGTTTTTACAGTGTAGTATCTACCATGGTAGATACTACACTGTAAAAACTGGTACCAACCAGCTAGTCACTCTTTGTTGCTTACATGTAAGCAAGCAATTTTTATATGTTGTAGGCCTTAGTTTCCGCACAAAACTGGCTAGGTCACCCCCTTGGCTGATCAACCGATTTGGTGCAATAACCGTTTAAAAACAGACATTTTTTCCTTGCATTCAGGGCTGCAGCTATGGGGGGAAGGCGGGGGGTAGGGCGATTAGTTAGATTCACTGAATGAAGGTTCCGTACCTAGCTTTTTTGAGTTTTTTTCTCTTCCGTGCCTATTCCTCCAAGCATTAATAGTAAACACTCTATTTAATCAATGCTCCAGATGCTCCAGAGTTCTAGTCGTAGCTTAAAAATGAATATGAAATTTCTGTCAGAAAATTATTTTATTTTTCTTTCGTTTTTTTTTTCGCGCGATAATTAGGGGTCGTCCATAAAATACGGCTAGGCTAGTCAAAATTAGTTCTACAGTGCTATCTCTTTCTAACAGTTTTTAACAGTTTAGCCAACGTAAGAAAGACAAAGTAATCAGAGTAGCCAATATAAGCAATAAAAACTATTTATATTTACCTTACCCTAATTTAATTTTATATTATGCAATTAAACATATTAGGTAATAATATGTATTCAGTACTAAAATTCTTGCACTCAGATTACAGGCAAACTGTTATTTATGTTTTTTTGTTTTTATTAAAAAAGCCATCTGTTCACAAAGGCTAGAACTTTTTGGTTTGTATTCGTTTTTAATAGTAGTGGCATCTGTTTGCTGAAAGGTGAACTTTTAGAATTGATCTTTACCTAGAACAGTTTGGTGAAGTTTTCAATAATGGACTTGCTAAAGAAACTATACCATTACAGCTGCGAGATTATACTATAAAATGCGAATCTTCACGGCTTGTTCTCTATGCTTATTAGTCCAAAAAGGTGACCGACCACTTTTTCTATACAAATACCGTCATAGTAATAAAGCAATAATAGAAATTACAAAAAGGTAATTAAGCTCTGATTATTATAAATAATTAATATTGTCCATGCGAGACAATGTTTGTTTTGTTTTTTGTCACCAGCTACCAATGGGTTTCTTCTACACTGATAAAAAATATTTAAAAAATAATGCCAACGTTATGTGAGTTTTTCAGAACATATTCTGTAACATTTGAAATGTTACATTTCATAGTAATGTGAAATAAAATTTTACGGGACCGATTCTGTAAAAAATTATGTGAAATAAAATTTTACGGAACGTATCCTGTAAAAATTTCATAACGTTGGCAATATTCTTACCTCTGTGAATAAAGATGAAGCTGAAGTTTGCAGCGTTTTTTTGCATCAAATATTATATATATATATATATATATATATAAATAGTATATTAAAGCACTTATTCCATAACACATGTTATGAAACTAGTATTTTAATATAATATTTGAGTTTTTGTTGCAAAAAAACGTTGCAAGCTTCAGCTTCATGAATAAAGCGCACCAAAAATTACATAATTTGTCTTGTGAAAACACGTATTAAAAACTGTAATACGTTATGTAAAGATACATAACATATTATGTAAATCCTTAAAATACAGAAATAAGTTGTGAAGTATGTGAAATTTTACATAACCTATTGTGTACTTGTGTAATTTTTATCTGTGTAGTTATAGTATATGGTTTACCCACATTATACCTAGCAATAAAATATTCAGCAAAAAAATAACCGCGACATATTACCCGGCGACAAAAGTCAAAACCAGCGACCCCAAGTGTTA
>OY294051.1:29217260-29743112 GCA_958510825.1 Brachypterus glaber
GTGACAGGCCCGCAAATTATATTTTCGTTTAATATCTCAGGAACCCTTTGAGCTACAGAAATGAGTTTATGCATGTGGTTTTATATCAACAAGGCCTATTAATATATACTATTTTCATGTGGTAATTTTAACCAGGGGCGGGCCAAACGGGAAGGCCCAAGCACTTTTTTGCCTAATTCTTTTTTCAGCGCAACTTTTTTGCTGTTTTTTAGTCTTAATATGATCCGATACATAAAAACACATAAAAAAGGTCATATTATGTAATCATCTAAGACTCACTGATCACGAAAAAAATGCAATTAAAAGTAATTCTTAGGCTTTAGTGACTAAAAATAAAAAACAACCCGTAAAGATTCGAATTCCATAGTATAATCTTTACTCTAAATCGTATATTGCTTTTTCTCGATATACTTTTTAGTCACTAAATGGGTCTTGCATATTAGGCTGCATTGGAAACTTTAAATTTAAACCAATCGCTTAAATGACCTAAAGTAAAGTCCACACCCCTTGGGGAGTCGACTATAGTGGTCCTAAATGGAGCTCTCTACAACTAAAATTATGAAACAAAAGACGTCTAGCCTATCTCTATCTCATTTGTGCTACACTTTCCAGCCAACCAAATAAATACTGTATTTGTTTTTCAGACAACAAATACAGTATTTATTTGGTTGGCCGGAAGATGTAGCACTGAGCGGCACGAACGAACATAGCTAATGTGAATCTGTAGAATAAGATAATTCTGCTAAAATTTAGATGGCGCCAGTAATTTCTTTAATAAAAATAATATAGTTACACTTTTCGCCCGGCCAAGTAAATATTGTATTTGTTCAACAAAGAACAAATACAGAATTTGTTTGGTTGGGTGGAAGTGGGAGTGTATGTATGTCTTCTATCCTTTTTGGGTAGAACTTTTGTCCCTGTCTTATCTAACGGGAGAAATCGCCATTAACGACTGACGTTGACAGATTTCTTGCCTAAATTTTCTGTCGCACAGTGTTATTGAATATAAATTACAATAATTTTTTAAACTGTTTAAACTTTCAGACCGTCAAAGCATTTCTCCCGAAGATGATGGAAAATAATCACGGTCACATACTAACCGTGGCCTCGATGGCCGGTTTTGTGGGTATCCACAAACTGGTGGACTACTGCTCGTCCAAACACGCTGCTGTAGGGTTCGATGAGGCCTTAAGGGTAGGTCTGCTTAAAATAATATTTAAATTTCCTTTTAAAACGATCACTTGATGGTCAATAAAGCCGAAACTGATTAGAACTAGATGAAACGTTGCAAGCACCCTGTCAAAACATCGGCACTATTGTACACTAGAGCCATCTAGTTTGCAAACTTCAAACTAGGTGTTTTGATTGATTTTAAATTCTGTATCTTTAAAACATTGTATTCTAGCAAAAAACTGTATATAACATTTTTTATAGGGCTTGAAAAGAGCTTTTATTTAAAATATAATTTTTTGAAATCGGGTTATAAATATGTGAGATATGCTAAAAAAACCTTTTACTGCTTTAAACGTCAATATCTCGAAAACAATGCGTTTTAGGAAAACGTTGTTTATAACATTTTTTGACCAATTTAAAATTATCTTTTATATAAGTGCTAAATTAACCAAATACAATAATAATTGCCTTAATTATAAACAAAAAACGCTAAAAATAGGAGTTTTACCCTATGTTTACCCCCAATATCTAATCAGCTCTTCGGAATACGAAAAGAAACAATATGCAAAAAACCGCAAGTCGATATCTCATGTAGAAATGGAGTTAGAGAGTTTACACCCAGACAGACAGACGGACGAAAAATTTTTTTTACTGATTTCGACTCAGAATGGTCTAAGACGTCGAGAAATGTGAAAAAAACGTGGTCAAAGATTTTGACTTTTTGGCGAAGATTTCAATACATCGGCACTCTTAGTAGCACTAAGTGCCGATGTAAAAAAGCTCTTTTCTGCCCTTGGTTAGAAAAGATAACTTGTTTAATAGTAAATAAGAATGATATTATTTGCACCTTTTTATTACGCACCAAAGGAACATTTTACTGTATAATTGTGAATAAATATAGTTGTCTTAAACTAATCGATTTTTTATAATTATCTAGGTGGAGCTAGAGTCCCAAGGAAATACCGGCATCAAAACCACAGTTGTCTGTCCGTATTTCATGCAATCCACGGGCATGTTTACCAACGCGAATACGAGGTTTTTGGCGACGCTGACGCCGAACGATGTAGCAGACAGGATAGTGGAAGCGATGCAGTATGAAGAGACGGTTGTTATGATGCCTGACGTTTTATTCAGGCTTGGATTAGTATTAAAATTGTAAGTATAAATGTAAAAATATATTTTTTGTTCTATTTTGGTATTGTAATGATTACATTACGACACCCAAATTGGGTTTCATAATGTAAATACCACGGAGTGTACTCCGTTTTTAACCGACTTCGAAAAAGGAGGAGGTTATCAATTCATCGTGTGACTTTGTTTTTTTTTTTTTTGAAGATTTTGAATAAATTTAATTTTTATAAAAAATAGAGAGTTGACAAAATATAAAATAGTCATTTCATAAAACAAAGAGTTACCGCAAAAAAAAAAGAGTTTTTTTAGCCTCTTTTTCAAACATCTGTAACTTCGATTGGAATTGATAAAATGTAACATATAAGGGCTCAAAATTTTTCTCTGGTCATGAACTTGTGCGAAAAGCTAGATTTATTGTTCTAGAAGCTAAACATTCCCCTAAATAAAGAGTTAACTAGGGGTACTTGAATTGAATTTTATACTAAACTTTCTCACATTTAAACATAACTGGTTTAACCCTCTTTGTGGGGGGTGCATTTTCATCATATCCCTTATACCCCGTTACGTGTTTTTTTAATGTTTTATATGAAAAATGTGTTTTTAAATATTTTTCTGTCATATAAAACATAAAAAACACGTAAAGGGGTATCATCCTTGGATTCGATGAAAATCCAACCCCACAAAGAGGATTAAACTACCCCCAAGCACCAAAAAATAGTAGTAAATCATAAAGTATCTCAAGAAAAATCGAGTTAAAGGGATCCAGTCAGTTATGTTTAATAAAATGTGAGAAAGTTTGGTATAAAATTCAATTCAAGTACCCCTAGTTAACCCTTTGTTTAAGGGGATGTTTAGTTTCTAGAACAATAAATCTTGCTTTTCGCAAAAGTTCTTGATCATACAAAAATTTTGAGCCCTTATACGTTACATTTTATCAATTCCAATCGAAGTTACAGATGTTTGAAAAAGGGGCTAATTTCGCGATCAGTCTTTGTAGCGTAAATATTATCAAAGTCCTTTTGCGGATTTTGAATAAATTTATTTAACTTTTAGAACAAAATTGAACAAAATAAAAAATATTATGTCATTGAACTCTAATAATTTTGTACAAAAATCCAAATTTAACCAGACTACAATGACAACCTTTTTGAAGGTAACAAAAATGATATTAATACAACTTTATTATAATTATTATTATTATAATTCAAAAAGTGAATTTTATTTATTGATAGTCAATTTAAAAACGAATTTTTGGTAGGTCATGGTTAATATCACAAATTATAATCAATTTAATAATTACTATAATTGTATCAATCATGTTACAACGTTATTACAATATCGTAAAAAATATTAAGCTTATTTTAAAAAACGAATAATCGAAATATTGTACAAATCATATCAATGTCACCGAAAACAGGTGTCGAAACAGTATTGCTAAGTATTAGATCGAAAACTCTTTACATATTCATATAGCGTCGCATCAGAATAATAAAGCTGTAACTACATTTTTTGAGCTATTAGCATTTTTTTTTGTCGGTATTATTAACTTTATCTCGTGTAAAAATATTATGTACTTCAGACGTATATTAAGCGAGATACAAATATAATAAAGTTGTATCTGCTGGCTTGTTTATAAAATTTTTAGAATAATAAAACTATGTAAAATACTGCTGTCAACAAAATAATAATTTCCCCTGTTGGTCTAAGTTAATTCTTTTTTTTTTTTTTGAAAAACGAAACAATTTATAAAAAAGAATTTGGCTTAAAACATATATTTTCAGTTACAGCTTTATTATTCTGATTTAAATGCACTTAGTTTGGACTTAAAAACTTGTTAATTAAGAATAATTCAGGCACATGGTTAGTCGCTTTCATAAAAGTTATTTGGCTTTAAGTATAAACATGATTAAAACAAAGCAATTTAAATCTGTAAATCGCTGTATCTCAAAACTACTTTTGTGACAGATACAGCTTTTTATTCCAACGCGATAGGGTATTTTAATGATTTTATGAGGTTTTTATGAATAAATTCGGATACGTAAGAAAAATATAGTAATTGACTATTGTGGGCCGGTCTTATTTTTACAATAAAAAATCCCAAACTTTTATTAATAAATCTCTGGTCCAAATTTTGAGTTTCTAACTGAAGCATTCTCGAGTATCCGGACATAGACGTTTTTTTACCCAAAATCAAGTTTTTTCGTAAGGGAACGTTCAAGTATTACGTAACGCTCCTAGGGGAGGGGGTGGGGGTCATTTTGGAGTGTTACGTCCATGTTAATGGTATAGGAGAATAGCGTTACACGGGGGGGTCCAAAATTATCAAAATTTGCGTTACATAATACTTGAACGTTCCCTAAGGACAGAAAACTCAAAAATAAAAATTCATTTGAAATTTCTTGCATTTTAAAAGTTTAAATGAAAATATCATAATCTTGTATAAACAGTTTTAGTTCTGAATTACATTACATTACATTTTTGTTTAACCTCGTACTATTCTACTTAATTAAGCATCCCCTAAGTCCAGGACTTGTGTGGGCTAGTAGTAGAGGGAACCACTGGCTTTAATTGACTTTCGAACCAATTTATAGGGAGTGTCTGCTTCACTTATGCCTTCGCCAAATTTCAATTATTATTTAACTGAAAAAGGCAAATCGGCGTCGGTGAGAATCGAACTCACGCTATTTTGGGTAGTAAACTCGTCAAGTACGACGCGGTAGTTCACTACACCAATCCAATTAAAATTGAGAATTTTGTAAAATTGAAAGTAAACTACGAAGAGTAGATAAATTAAAAATCTGCCTTGTGAAATAATTGCACAAATGTATTACTTATAAAGCAATGGGCGCGGAAAACTACAACCTCAAGCACGTTCTTAACAGATAAATATACAGGGGCGTATTACGCAAAAAGTAACAAAATATCCCCGGAATTTTTTTTTTTGCTCGACTATACCGGGTGCCACACAATAGTGGCAGTCTCAACTTCTGATTTTTAAATGGAAAACTCTGTATATTTTTACATATTCTGATTCAAAATTGAATTCTGAGTACAACCATGTATAATTGGTCAATTTTTGACAGAGCATGCCATATTTTAATTAAATTTTAATTTTAAATCTAGTTTAAAATATGCAAAATTATTACATTTAAATATTTTAAATTAAATAAAAAAAAACAAACTTTGGCTTAATTCGATTTTTTAAATTGTTTAAAAATTAAAGTATTTTATCACAACAGCTTGAATGTTGAGTTTTTTTTTTGACAAAATCGATTGTCATATATAATTACACAAGAGGCTTAGAATTATGCGGGAAAAAATCACTGTTTTTATGAAAATTTGCTGTCTGGAAATAATTACGACCGGGGCATTGCCCCTGGAGTAATTATTTACTTTGACAGCTTTGAATGAAAACTGTGAATTTTTTCCGATAATTCGAAGAATAATGTGTAATTCGGAAGATTATTTTTTAACGATTTATAATATGTCAAACCAAATTTTATATTTTTTTCATCGCCAAATAATGTAAATTGTTTTATTACTTATCTTAATATTTTTACAGGTATATTCTTTATTTATTTATTTATGCGTACAATACATACTGTCATGGTTAATTTAATTCCATTCTCAATTGCTAAACTAAAACCTTTTTTGTCCATTTTTAAATTGCAAATTATGGTTGTCAATAGTTAAGTCACTTAGTGCAGTACTGACTAGCGCGGTACTGCGCTAGGCATGTTCATAAAAGAACCTATAAAAACTGTCATTACATTTTATAAAAATAATATTTTGTGGTATTTTTTGGTAAATAATAAAGCCAGGGGCGGATTTATTTCATTTTAAGGGGGGCATCCATAAGGAAAAAAATTGCGCTTTCGCCAAAAATATAATTTTGAAGGTATTTCTATGCTAATATATCTCGCTGGGGGGGGGGCATGGCCCCCATGCCCCCCCCCTCCCCCCAAATCCGCCCATGAATAAAGTAATAACAATAATTATAAATAGTAATATATTCATATTTAATTATTAATTAGTTTTATGTATGAAATCTTGTTGTAAAAGAGAAATACTGAAAAACAAAATACTACAGCGATTCTCACTAGAATTTTCTACAGTAGAAAATTCCCGATATAACTGTAATATGATTGGACAGAAATAAACACGTGGTCAGAAATATTGTTAAATGATTGGTTGATAAAAACGTTAAAAAATAATCATAACAAATGTATAGTATTCTATTCTCGTTTATGGCTTTTGATCGCTTGGTTGATTACGCGTCTCATCAGGTGCATCCAAAAAAGCTTAGCGAAAATCAGCAAAAGTCAGCAAAACGATAACTTACACTGAGTTTCGCTGGGAGAACTTTAGCCATTAAATATTTTAATTTCAGGTTTATGCCGTGGTCAGTAACATCAATGTTTTTAAGAGGTCTGGTGCCCGATGCAGCGCCCCCACCAATCCCACCTCAGAGAACCCACAGACCCACATCACCCACACAAGAATTAAAATTAAATGGAGAAACAAAATCAAATGGAGAACAAAAATTAAATGGAGAGATTAAGACAGGCAACATAAGTGTCAGGGAGACTGTCACTTCTTTAACTCATAGAGCCATATTGACTGGAAAAAATCTATAAAATTATAGTTACAGGTGATAATATTTAAGATTTATAATTTTAAATTTACGTATAATCTACAATTTAAGTTTACAGTGCGTGTCTAAAGTCCGCCCCTCTAAACCTCTTGTGTACTGAATTATTAAACGCTGATAAGAAAATATTTGTAAAAATACACACATCCCCTGAAGGCTAAATGGGTTTCAAAATGAAAGCAAGTTTTGCAAATTTGCATAAAGTTATTTTAGGGCTACCTTAGTATATAACCACTTTTAGCAAAATCAATGGCGATTTCTCCCGTTAGATTAGACAGGGACAAAAGTTCTACCCAAAAAGGATAGAAGACATACATACACTCCCACTTCCACCCAACCAAACAAATTATGTATTTGTTCTTTGTTGAACAAATACATATTTACTTGGCCGGGCGAAAAGTGTAAGTATATTATTTTTATTAAAGAAATTACTGGCGCCATCTAAATTTTAGTAGAATTATCTTATTCTACAGATTCACATTAGCTATGTTCGTTTGTGCCGCTCAGTGCTACACTTTCCGGCCAACCAAATAAATACTGTATTTGTTGTATGAAAAACAAATACAGTATTTATTTGGTTGGCTGGAAAGTGTAGCACAAATGAGATAGAGATAGGGTAGACGTCTTTTGTTTCATAATTCTAGTAGAGAGTTCCATACCTTGTCCGTTTCTTAGATAATGGTAAAAGTTCCTCAGCAGAATCTGTAGGCAACAGTTAAATCATACTGCAAGTAGAACTTGAGTAATTTTATAGTATTTTTTTCTCTGATTACAAATCTGTTTAAAAATTATGTCTAACTTTTGTCAGATTCGAGAAATATGGTTTTAAAATTTTTATATTTGCTAAAAATGGTCATATTCGGACACTCATAAGTAACTAATGAAAGCATCAAAATAATCAAAAATCTAAATGAACGCTTACTTTATGATTTAAATAACTAAAGTAAAATTAGTTGTCGTGTTTTTCTGGATTTAGTTTGTTGGCTTTTTTCTGTACCTCTGAAATAGTGTTAAAAAGTGTGAACAAATTTTTTGTTGTACATGGACTGGATCAGTACACTACTAGATATAATTGACTGTCATATTGAAAGTTATATTGTGACATTTTATATCTGCTAGAACTAGTCTACAGACTTGATTTACATCAAGGTACCAGACAACAAAAAAATTGTTTACACTTTTTAACACTGTTTCAGAGGAGTAGAAAAGAGGCTAATAAACGAAATCCAGTGGGCGCACTGCGCAGTGTTTCTTAATTTACGCGTGTTTCATAAAAACTATAATTGATGGGGTTGGTTTTGCCTTAAAATCCTGTAAAATAGTTTACAAACATAATACAATGGAGAAAAATTATACTTTTTAAATATTTTCTTATTTAATTGGGTTTGTTACAAAATTGATACACTGGTAGACAAGAGGTTAACTTCTGAACAAATAAATAACATAACCCAAATTATTTTACATATTTGATATTTTTAGGGGGCACAATTAGGGACACTAGATCTAGGCACAATGGAGGGTTCCAAATTCCAAGTTGATATCTTAGGTCGTTGAAATGTTAGAGGGGGTGGATTTTTGAAACGCACTGTATAAAAACATGATTTATCGATACTTTCGTGTCATATTCTGACATTTCTACATTTAAAAACAATTTTTTGCTTAAGATATTTAAATATTATTGTTTATTATGTACAGTAACATTTAAAATAAAAAATGATCAAAGAAAGTAATTATGGTCTGTTTCATCAAGCAAAAGAGTAAATTAAAAATCGTTAGTAAATATTTTTACAACAGGTTTGAATAGTATATGTTTTTGTATAGAATATAGTTATGTTTTATAAAATAAACTACGCAGTATATTCGCACATCTAATATTCGAATCTGTTTTGAAAATATTCACTGTGCGATTTTTAATTTACTCTCTTGCTTGATGAAACAGACCATAATTTAAAGTTGGTTTATAGATTGAGGAATGTCAAGTTGACAGTGTGTACTTTTAATACTTTGCAACAATATTTATAATTGATAAATTCTTGGCATATTAGTCTAAAAAAAATACTAATGTTTTAAAACAATGTAAGCTATAAACCAGGGAAACTATAGGGAATTGAAAAGGGTCGTCTATAAACTGTCATATAACGGTATCTACTTTTTACCTAGAAGTCAAAAAATATTTTAAAAATTGGGTAATTTCGCCTTCACTCAGGTTTGATTACTGTTTTAATAACAATTTTTTATTTTTTATTTTTTTTTGTAATAGATGAGTATTTTTGTATTCATAACTCGAAATTATCTTGCAAAAAATTTTAGTTGCACTATGTTGCCAACGGGACAAAAAAAGTCCATAAATAGCCAAATGAAATTAAGAAATAAGGATCAAAACCCACTATACACTGTAAATGCAAATATGGTAATTTTACAGCAAATAAAGTAAGTCATATGTTGCCAGAAAAGAAAGTGGTAAATTTAAATCAGTACTGTAAATTCACAGTTATCTGTAAAAATGTGAATTTTTATTTTGGTAATTTTACTGCTATTATTATGGTAATTTTCGGGACTGTCTGTAAAAGTGCTGGGTTTTTGGACAACATGCATGAATTTTAATGCAAAATTATTGTACTGACAGGAAAAGAGCTGAGATTTTACTAAACTCAGTAATATTGAGGTTAATTTAATAAATATTGTAAATTCACATTCTGACATTATAAATTTGCTTTAATTATTACAGTTAAAACTACTGTAAGATTGACGGATAAATTTAGAGTGTACACTATACTTTTTTACATTAGAAAAACTCAATATGCGCCAATGCAATATTCATGTCGATGCACAACGGTTGCTCAAAAACATATTTTGATAAGCTTACACATAAAACATTCTAATTTCTAAACAAACTAATATTTTTCCTTAAAAGTTGGAAGAAGCATAGCAAGTATGTGTTAAATATGTATTTATAAATTTATAGCAAAAAACATTTTTTACGTAAAATTTTAGCGATAAATTTGAGGTCCTTATTTCTATGTCTGTGGTACACAAAAGTTCCCACCTTAAATTAATGATAAAATAAATTTTGACACTTTTTTTTCATTTTATAGTGCAACGTTTCCAAAACCATAAACAATTTTACTTTTGCTCTAATATTTCAAGAATTCAATTTAAGCCAAGTAGGAGCTTGTTTATAAAACATTCCAAAAGTTTTTGTATAGCTATTTGTATCGATATTTCATGTTAAAATAAAACAACAACAGGCAATCTAACACTATTTAGCGCCATAAAAAATACATTTATTGTTGAATGTATTTTTACATTCTCTTGATGATGTGGCTAAAAATGTGATTTATAACGTTTTACTATTTTATTTATAAATATAAAAGGTGGTATTATTATTTAAATCATAGTCAACACTAGGATAGTTGAAAAAAGAAAAAAACATACTTGTATTTAATTTGAGGAAGAATGTCTATAATTTATGCTTATCAGAAAATTCGAAAAATTTTTTTAGCAATTTTCTTTGAAACTAGATTTGAAGTTTTTTAATCGTATACATTTCTACGCGACTGACCAATATATACTATTTAACACAATTTCACTATTTCTTGTAGAGTCAAATTTACACCTATTCGGACTGACGTCATTACAAAGTAGTATAGAAGGCGCTACAAATATAAGAGATTTTTTTTGGCACGTGTGAAAGTATATTGGCACCAGTCGTCCAATCAGAACGTCTACTACGTACTTAGTATATTAAAATTTAATTACGCCCCAGTCTCACATCAATCTGTTTCAAATGTAAACATTCTACTATATCTCTGGCGTCTACTATACTTTAACACCGTCATATTTTGCGTAATGGTATTATCATCCATTTTAACATGGCTAGTTTTTATTACAGACCATACAAAATATGAAATTACCTTGTAACAAGGTAATAATGTTATAATGTGCGAAATCAAGGCGTCCTTCACGTGCGTCCTTGGTGAAATACAAAAATGACGGTATTTAGGTATTATTTTGTTATGACGTCAGTGCATTCTACTATATCTCTGGCGTCTACTATACCTTAATACCGTCGTATTTTGCGTAATGTTATTATCATCCATTTTAACATGGCTAGTTGTAATGTACGTCAGTGCGAACAGCTGCGAATTTGACTCCAGACAGTCGTATAATTACTACAAAATTTTCTTTTAAAAGGTACTTTTTATACATTTTACACAGTTTAGACCTTAATAAATTATGCTGTAAATAAAAACCCTATTATAAACAAAATAAACATGATTTTCGTTTATATTATTCACAAAACAATTTGTTAAGTGAACTTAAGTTAAAGTTATAAATGATTTAAACTTAAGAAACTAACATGCTAAGGATCGACCAATAAAACATATTTACTTTTATTGCTTGGTTCTTAGCTTTAATGTTAAATCATTCACCTCTAGTTATTTGATTTCGGCCGTAAAAGTTTGGTACTTTTAGTACTTATGTATGTAGAATTTGTTACATAATAATTGATAAATTCAGAAATAAGGTACAACATTTTAAAGGGTGATTGTAGGTCCAAAAATATGAAAAAATAGTTCATAATGTCAAAGAATCTACGTGAAATATGTTTGGGGCAAAAAAGTGACTTCGCCCCCCATAAGGCACGTCCCTGGTTAAAATTACCAAATAAAAATTACATAAAAGGATAGCCTTTATTAATTTTAAGGCATGTGCAAAAAATCGTTACTTTAGTTCATATGGTTCCAGAGATATTAAATAAAAACTACTTTCCAGATGTATCCTTAGGAGGGTCGTAGTTCCCTTAGAGCTGATTTCCGGACCAACTTTATACGAACTTTTTTTATATTTTTTGGACCTAGAATCACCTCTTAAAAACTTTTACCTTATTTCTGAATCACCCAGTATTTAAGGTGAATATGAATGTGTTTTGTAAACAAAAAACAGATTTTTGTAAAATTTATTAAAATATTTTATAAATATAAATATTTAATCAATAAAAAGATTTCTATCAATTATTTAAGACATAATAATAGCGTTTTACTTATTAAACTTTTCAAACTAAATTGAACAGAATAAAAGCCAAAGCAGTCCTTTAATAGTATATTAAAGCACTAGTGCGCTAAAAACATGTTATGAAACGAGTGCTTTATATTATTTTTTCTATTTTGCTTTAAAATTAAAAAAAAAAACTTAAATTTAAATTGATGACCGATTTAGGGATTTTTGTTTGGGTTGGCATTACAATTTTCGCGATGTTTGAAATTCAAAGAACTTTTATAGTCAACTTTTCTCTTTTTCACTGCAAGTAACCAAGCCACAATTTTAACACGGTAAAAACTAACTTAAAACAAAATTTCGTAGAAAACTCAACCTAAAAGCGGTGTTGAAATTTGCACGGAAAACGCCAAGCGATTGTCTTTTGTCCTGTATTGCCAATCCAAAAGAAAAAAAAGTACAAACCTCTTATAGGCATATAAGAACACGCAAAACGCTTGTGATTATGATATTATAAGAGTCGCAAAATAGAAAAAAGAACTAACATGGATTGGTTAAATAAAATGTTGAGTTTTTTCTTTTTATTTGGTGTGAAAAGTTTAAGGAATAAAAAGCACCCTCGTCATAGGCGTGGAAAACCAACCTTCAATTACAAGTTTCATATAAACTGATCGAAAAAAGTTAAGAATAGTTTGGTTTCTCTAAGAAAAAATAAAAAATGGCCCACCGCTGTCTCTTATTATCTTGTTTAACTGTATTGAAAATGCCTGGGACATGCTTGGTAGAGCAATAATAATTGATCGTCAACCTCATTTTCATGACCTAAGGAAACTAGCAAGTTCTTCCGGATTTATGGGATGTCTTGGACCAAAATCAGTTAAATCGCTTAATTATAACTGTGCCTTGGCGAGTTTAAGCGGCTAAAACCAACAGAGGTAGAAATAAAGAACTTTCACTTTCGGGTTTAGACCGTGTTAATGGATTTTCACTTTCCGACGTTTCGTCTCTTACTACTAGAGACATCTTCAGGGATTAATCTGAAACTAAGTTTCGAATCAACTTGTGTCACTATTTATGACGAGTTGTGGTTATTCACCATCATCACCATCCCTCTCAAAAACGCTCGGTAGTTAATTCACTTGTTCATAGGGCTTTCATGATTTCAGACAAGAATTCCCTAGACACAGAACTCCTTAAACTAACCAAAGCCTTGACCATGAACGGTTATACCAAAAAAGACATTAATAAGACCATATACAAATACAGAAATCCCAGACCCAAACAACAGGACAATAGTGACAATGACAGACAGACACAAGTTATACTTCCCTATGTAAGCGGTATCACGGATAAAATAGGTAAACTTTTGAAGAAGTCAAATATTAAGCCTATATTTCGGTCCAACCAAAAATTAGGTCAATGTTTGACTTCAACAAAAGACAAAATACCCCTGAGTTCAGAAGGCGTATATAAAATACCCTGCTCCTGTGGTACGGTTTACATAGGTGAAACTAAGAGAAAAATTTCTACAAGACTTCAAGAGCATGAGCGCAATATAAGAAAGAAACAAATTTCCTTATCGGCAGTAGCCGAACATGTACATGAAACAGGTCATAAAATCAATTTGTCTGAAACAAAACAAATATTAACAGAAAACAGAAAAATGCCAAGGAAGATACGGGAATCGATAGAAATCATCAAGCATCCTAACAATATCAATCGGGACACTGGTTACCACTTACCTGCAATATGGAAGTCTTTGATAGGAAAAACCTCGTCACGGGTGAATAACCACAACTCGTCATAAATAGTGACACAAGTTGATTCGAAACTTAGTTTCAGATTAATCCCTGAAGATGTCTCTAGTAGTAAGAGACGAAACGTCGGAAAGTGAAAATCCATTAACACGGTCTAAACCCGAAAGTGAAAGTTCTTTATATCTTAATGGCCGTGAAAGCTTAAAATCTAAAAGAGGTAGAAATACTCAGTGTTAATTAATTTTCAGTTTTCAAAAATAATTTATCTTTTGTTACATTAAGGAAAACATATTGTTAAATGCCGAAATGATTAGAGAATATAGACATTTTATGATTTTTTTCCTAAACTGTTTTTTCTTTCAGAGAAAGCACCATTCTTAAAACCATCCTTAACTTTTTTCGATCAGTTTAGTTAAATCACTTTTGTGTAATCCAGGTTCAAACGTTTAAAGAGCAAAACGAGCTACCATTATTTGGAATGCTGATTTTTTTTTTACTTAGGAATTGTTCAAGTATTACGTAACGCAAATTGTACCAAAATTCATACACTTCATACCCCGGTTCTCGCGTTATTTAAGGCTGTAGAGATTTCATATTTTGGCTACCCCCTAACACACCCCCTATTTTGGGGGTAGCCAAAATTTGAAATCTCTATAATATAGACATTTTATGATTTTTTTCCTAAACTGTTTTTTCTTTCAGAGAAAGCACCATTCTTAAAACCATCCTTAACTTTTTTCGATCAGTTTAGTTAAATCACTTTTGTGTAATCCAGGTTCAAACGTTTAAAGAGCAAAACGAGCTACCATTATTTGGAATGCTGATTTTTTTTTTACTTAGGAATTGTTCAAGTATTACGTAACGCAAATTGTACCAAAATTCATACACTTCATACCCCGGTTCTCGCGTTATTTAAGGCTGTAGAGATTTTATATTTTGGCTACCCCCTAACACACCCCCTATTTTGGGGGTAGCCAAAATTTGAAATCTCTATAATATAGACATTTTATGATTTTTTTCCTAAACTGTTTTTTCTTTCAGAGAAAGCACCATTCTTAAAACCATCCTTAACTTTTTTCGATCAGTTTAGTTAAATCACTTTTGTGTAATCCAGGTTCAAACGTTTAAAGAGCAAAACGAGCTACCATTATTTGGAATGCTGATTTTTTTTTTACTTAGGAATTGTTCAAGTATTACGTAACGCAAATTGTACCAAAATTCATACACTTCATACCCCGGTTCTCGCGTTATTTAAGGCTGTAGAGATTTCATATTTTGGCTACCCCCTAACACACCCCCTATTTTGGGGGTAGCCAAAATTTGAAATCTCTATAATATAGACATTTTATGATTTTTTTCCTAAACTGTTTTTTCTTTCAGAGAAAGCACCATTCTTAAAACCATCCTTAACTTTTTTCGATCAGTTTAGTTAAATCACTTTTGTGTAATCCAGGTTCAAACGTTTAAAGAGCAAAACGAGCTACCATTATTTGGAATGCTGATTTTTTGTTTACTTAGGAATTGTTCAAGTATTACGTAACGCAAATTGTACCAAAATTCATACACTTCATACCCCGGTTCTCGCGTTATTTAAGGCTGTAGAGATTTCATATTTTGGCTACCCCCCTAACACACCCCCTATTTTGGGGGTAGCCAAAATTTGAAATCTCTATAATCTATAATAACGCGAGAACCGAGGTATGAAGTGTATGAATTTTGGTACAATTTGCGTTACGTAATACTTGAACAATTCCTAAGTAAACAAAAAATCAGCATTCCAAATAATGGTAGCTCGTTTTGTTGTTGTTGGTACAACTTGCGTTACGTAATACTTGAACGTTCCCTTAACGTTTAATCAGTAAAAAGATTCTTAATTTTTTAAAACATGATACATGTAGGTGTACCTACCTTTTTTCAAAACTTCTTTAAACATTGCATTACTGCGTTCCTCAACTTGTTTCTTAAGGTTTCATCGTTACAAACTACGTGGGTATTGTTGTCTTCTATTTGTATTAACGCATCATCATCTTGCTGAAGAATAACATTTATAATAATTATGATTATGTAGATTAAAAATATTTTTTACGATCAAATTAGTCATACCTTTTTACTCAGCTTTAAAACGTTACTTTAACAATTCAAATTCGAAATTTTCCTCAAAGTAAAGAGACGACTGTGTAACAAAGAAAAATGTAATTTATTTTAAGCGCGGATAAAGGGGTATTGTAGGGTGTGACTGTATAACTACTCAGAATCTGAGTAGCTCCATAGGCTTTGGTGGTTCAAGTATCTTTGGTGGCTTGGGAGATTGCGGCAAGGGCAAAAAGGGCGAAAATGAATATAATAAAACGAATGTCTCTTTCCTACCTTGTGTTACTCCTCTGTATTATGCAATAAATCCAAAAGGCACATAAAGCGATATAATGGCGAAAGCGTGGTTAAACACATACGGCGTTTAATATAAGCGAAGCGACGGCATACTACCCGTTTCATGAGTATATCAGTACTAATTGTCCTCTTCAGTTTCCGGGTGCGGAAAGACAAGAAAGAGACAAATATATGCGCGACAAAGATAGTCAATAATTAAAGAACAAAAAACTAAGTTGCGTTTTGCCAAATTAGAAATTCCAATAATAACCAATTAATTGGTGTAAATAATAATTAATAATTAATAATAATTAGCGATAACCGAACAGGTATTTTAATTGATTTTTAGTTAATTAATAAAACGTTTGTCAAGTCTTTTTAATAAAGCATAAAATAACAAGTTTTACATTAGATGTTTGTTTAACCTCGTACTATTCTACTTAATTAAGCATCCCCTAAGCCCAGGACTTGTGTGGGCTAGTAACAGAGGGAACCACCGGCTTATACTGACTTTCGAATCAGTTTCTAGGGAGTGTCCGTTTCACTTATGGCCTTCGCCAAATTTCAATTATTAATTAACTGAAAAAGGAAAATCGGCGCCAGTGAGAATCGAACTTACGCTAGTATGCTTGCTATACATACGCGCTAGCCACTACGCTATGCCTCCCATAGTAGTATCCTACTTTAAGTCTAAATAAAAGTTTCCATTTACACTAATAATATTAAAAAATATATTTTACAATATTTTAATGTGTTTTTCTTAAAAACACTAAGAACTGAGCTTTGTTTTGAACATATTTAGAATCAAGATGGAAAATACTAAAAAAATCATCAAACAGAGAATGTTCTCATGATCTCTGCAGAAGAATATTTAAGAATATTTATTAAGAACAAGTTTTTGGGATTTCACTGTGAATAGTTCTTTAACTTCAAGAACATCCTCTACCATGATCCATGGTTAGACTTTAGCTACACTATTATCAACCCTATTCACACTTTAAGATTGTCGAGTACACGTGATGTCAGGTGACCCCACTTTTTATCCGCTTTTTAAGAAATATGCGTAATCCGCTTCACAAGTAAAAAATTTGATCGTAAAAAATAGTTATATCTATATCAAACATTATATCGTCGGCTTACAAGTAAAGAGCACTAAGTCAAAAAATATGGTTTGGAGATATTGACAAATTTAACTTTCATTTTTTAATATTTGTAATAATTGTTTTTGATAAAATCTACTGCAAATTAAAATTACATGTTTATTTAAACTGAATAATATCACATTTGCAGTTGACGAAAAAAAAATGAAGTAGATTGATTCAACTAAAGAAAACAGACATTGACTTAGTGCGTTTCACTTGTTTTTGAAAAAAAAACTACTGCAAATCGCAATTACATGTTTAAACTGAATAATATCCCATTTGCAGTTGATGAAAAAAAAAATGAAGTAGATTAATTCAACTAAAGGAAACAGACATTGACTTAGTGCGTTTTACTTGTAGAGCTGTTATAGAAAATTTCAATCAAACACTTCTTTTCTTCTCTAATCACCCCCACCGGGATGGAGTTAAAAAATTCTTATTATCAGATTCAGTTTCGTCGACCCCAAAAACGCCTATAGGTATACCAATTTTGATGCAAATATTGAAAATATCTAAAAATATTTACTCCTCACCCCCTCGGGGATGGAGTTAGAAAATTGTCATATCGATACCCCCAAGCAACAAAGCCGTAACTCATATATTGTCATTTTTCACGACAGCTAAATTTCTAAAATATTTTTTTTTGTTATTTAAGGGTGGGCAACTGATTGCAGTGGAAAAGGAAGCCATGCGATACGTCATTTGAAAGCTTATAAAATTCTCTATTTAACTGTATAAGTATTTATTGTTTATTTATTGTTTGTATCTCATAATATTCAAGTTTAATTTTTTTTACTTTAGTGTTTTTAGGTAAACTTTTGGTTAAAATGCCCTGTGGAGAAATCTGAGTGTTACCACCATGTGTGTCTTTTTTCAAGGCGTTTACCTATGAGTATAACTCAAAATAGGTCTAACTTGAGTTACGTCCTTGTTGCTTGGGAGTGTCGATATTGAGTCTCTAGCCTAAAGCGTTCGTAAGTTATCTAGCAGCCACAGACTAACTACCATTTAAAAATTAAAATTACGATCTAGAAGGCTTCCGATCTGGCTACCAGCGCTTTTTGGTCAATATGTAACCAAATCGAACCAGAAGTTACCAGTCCTTATTCTCTACGTTCATGAGTCCGACTATAAAAATTATTAGAAATACTCTGACGCTAGTTTTTCACTGAGAAAATTATTCTTACCAGATGAACCACTACGTTTCCTCCATGTGATTCTACTTTAGCATCAGTGATACCTTCTTGGCCCAGTTTAATTATAAACTCGTGAATATTGAGTGACCCCCATTCGTACTTTATATTTTTCTTAAGTCTATCGCTAGAATCCTGTAAAAAAAATACAATATTGAATACCGTCAACGGGGGTGAAACCGGTCAAAATTTGCTGTTTTTTGTTTTTTTTTCGGTTTTCTTACAAAAATAAAAGTCTATAAAATATACAGGGTGATAAATAACTGGCATGCCAAAAGACGTGATTCTACATCTAAAAATATGAAAAAAAGTTTCTATAAAGGTTGGTCCGGAAATGAGCTCTAAGGAAGCTACCACCCTTCGAAGATGACATATTGAATGAAAAAAAGTTAAAATACTGCTGCCAACAAAATAATACTTTTCCCAATAGGCCTAGGTTCATTAAAATCAAAAACAAAAAAAAATTCAAAAAATTTTTTTTTCCAAAAAAAGTTTCTTTTTACGTAAAACGAAAAATAAATTGAAAAAAATATGTTTTTGAAAAAAATTGTTTTTACTCCATTTTACCCTTTTACCCCAATCCGATTTTTACCAAAAACAATCCCAGCCTAGAACTTTGGATAATCATCCTGTGGTCCAAATTTGAACTCTTTAGCCCGAAGCGTTCTTGAGTTATCGTGGTCACAAACTTCCCGGACACACAGACCGACAGACACAATTTTTTTTACGGAAATCATATTTTTTGGATATAAAACGTTCAGAAACGTAAAAAAAAGCAATAATTTTTTTTCGATTTTTTTTACTAGCGCAAGACTTTCCTTGTGGAAATTAAAACTAGTAAAAAAACGTGTATATAAAAAGGTACATATTATCTTAAACAAAAATTATTTCTTAAATGATTTGGGAGGGGTGAGGGGGTTAGTGTAAAGGACTTACTAAAAGTACTTGGATTTCCTACAAAACAAACTCACAAAAAAAACTTTAATGACAAAGAAAGCTTTATTTAGACCAATTAGTGATCGATTTCACCCCACCCTTTTGCCCACTTTTTATAAAAATGAAAATAAAAATTTACACAATGTCGAAAAAAAACTAAAAACTTTTTACTACTAGGGCCAGATAATAGTTAAACTCAAATATACTCAACAGGTTCTCTCAGCTCTTTTCTGTGACTCTGCACAACCAAACGTTTCCACAAACCAATTTTTTTACACCTCTAAAACAACCTACATATCTCGACAGACAGACAGACAAAATAAACCTTGTTCGTGCCCGTTCTCGTAAAGACTGATATTTCCTGCAGTAACTTGTCGACTTTCGCTTGGTTTTGACTTTTTTTAGTTTAGTATGGCGTTTTCTGCCTTTTTAATAACAGATCAGTAATCTGCCGATACATCAGCCGATAATATAAGCGGCAAAATCTGCCGATATATTTTTATATCGGTATCGGTCGACTTCTAATAAAAAAAATACCTGAATATTATAAACGTTGTCTTTGACTTGCAATGTCCCAGTAATCGTAGATAAACTAACTCCAGGTTTAATTTCAGTGGGTACAATTTTTTGTGCCACACTGTTTTCGATAAAAACATTACCCTGTTTTCGTTTTAGGGGTAGGTTGATTACCTAGAAAAAAAAAGTTCCCATTAATAAATTTTTACATACATGTTATGATCAAAATTATGTTATTTTATTTAATTTCATTTAATAATCTTTTTTTTTTTAATAAAATTTAAAATATCAGTAAAATCTAGTTTTATATAATAGTGCATATTTTAAGAAGTTTTCAGTGGGCAGCGGTACTTAACTTGGCCCATTCAATAATATTTTTAAAAAATATTCAGTTTTCAGATAAGTGAATAGAGATTCTCTATTACAAAATGAGCTCTACATTTTTTGAGCAGTTTGAAACCAAAAGTTTACTAAATCAAAACAAATTTAGTTTTGCCTTTTATGTTTGTTGAAACTAAATTTAGTTAAAAATCAAATTTTTCCGGCACTTCAAGGTTTAATGGGCGGCACACGTCCACTATTTGACTTTACTGGGCGTCATTCCGGCACTAGTACCGCCTAGGGCTTTATATCTAGACCTTTAGTACCGCTCACTTTATATGTTAAAATATGCACCGATTGTATTTTTCCTTGGTCACTTGAGGCCTAGATCTAGTGTTCCTAAGCCTTTGATTCATCCTCTGAATAAGTAAGATTGATGCATAAGAGATATCGCCCTGTAAATTTCGAAACCTCGTATCTCAAAAAATCAATTTTCGTTTCCCTGTAATAATTAACTATGTATATGATGACTAGTAACTTATAAAAAGTCCAATTTATTACGCGAATATAACGTAATTTATAAACTACTATTATTATTATTATTATTATTATTATTATATTATTATTATAAGTGCAAAAAGGCAGAGGCAATAATGCCTATTATGCCAAAGTATTATTACATATATATAATATATAATATAAAATATAAAAATTGAAACACTTAATATAAAACTTAAGTTTTATGCCTACCATCATAACGATTTTTAAAAGAATTTACTGATGAGGCGGAAATAGTTGATTTAGTTAGAGAATTCCAGGAGCCAAAGACACGATTAAGTAGAAAATATTGCCTGATAGTGGTAAAAAAAGTTCACGTGAAAGTTTTAATGTATGACCACGTCTGGTATTGTACAAATTACGAGTAAAAAGTTTATTTAAATCCACTGAAAAGTCACAGTTTAAGATACGGTAAGTGTAGATAAAGTCCCCACGGCTTCTTCTTTCGGAAAGACGGGGTAAACCAAGCCGTAAGAGTCTTTGATCATAATCGAGTTGCCTTAATGAAGAAACCATTCTTGTAGCGCGATGCTGCACATTTTCAATTAATTTGATGTATTTAATGTAATATGGATTCCACACTACAACTGCATACTCCAGTAATGGCCGTATATAGGCAGTATATAACTTCTTAAATGGCTTAATTTCAAGTGATTCAAATGATTTCGATAGTAGGAAAATTTTAGAGTTTAACTATATTCAAGATGTGTTTTGACCTATTTAAGTCTTCTGATATCGTTATTCCTAAATCAACTTGTTCACTGACCTTAGTGAGCAGCGAGTTTCCCAAAAAAATAATTAACTTGAGGGTTATTATTAACAATGTGCACTACTGAACATTTTTCCACATTTAGGGATAACTCCAAAGCTTCACACCAATCGAATATTCTGTTAAGATCATTTTGAAGGGTTGCAGAGTCAATAAAAGGGTTTCCATATATTCTGGAATCAGCGAAGAATGAGTGATGACACCGGAAAGGTCAGCATTAAAAATGATGAAAAGAAGCGGTCCAATAACAGATCCTTGAGGAACTCCTGAAGTTACGCTAAATATAGAAGTCAGTACGAATCCCACTCTTACTCTAAACGTTCTGTCAGTTAAAAATTTCTTAATCCATGCAAGAAGTTTACCTCTGATACCCATATTTTCCAGTTTAGCAAGAAGTTTTTTGATTGGAACCCGATAAAATGCAAGGAACCGAAAATTGATTTTTTTGAG
This sequence comes from Brachypterus glaber, assembly GCA_958510825.1. Lineage (NCBI taxonomy): Eukaryota > Metazoa > Arthropoda > Insecta > Coleoptera > Kateretidae > Brachypterus > Brachypterus glaber. The sequence continues at coordinate 29,239,223 of OY294051.1, forward strand.
ATACGATGTTTCGAAATTTACAGGGCGATATGTAAAATTATTTTATTATTATTATTAATTATTAGATTATAATCTGTATTTTATTTATACTTAAATTAAAATTTACCTCTCCCCACTTGTATGGTATCAAGGTCCTATCTGGATTACTTTCAATGACATAATCAGTCAAATTAGGAGCAGAAACTGGGGGTTGTGTGTAGCACTCGGGTACAACCAATGTAGTGGGTTTTAAATCTCGTATTAACTTGTTGGCCTGTGTGAAATTCAGTGACGTGTCGATAGCACAATGCGCCACTTTCATTTGTAGGGGTTGGTAGGGCGCCAGAGCGTCGATGTAGTCAAAATCGGGCTCTAAAATAGAAACTAGTAGTAGTTGTCCTTTAAGTTAATATGTTAATAATAAGCCAAAATGAGCTTTGGATTTAAATCTTAGTGTTAGTTGCACTATTCATTTGTCAAAAGCACTTTTTAAAGACTGTTTTTACAAATAATAAAATAAAAATGGTCACCAGCTCTCTGACTTTTCTAATCTATTTTATTCAAAAAAATTAGTTTTAATAACTTTACCTGTAAAAACGATACAGTTTCTAGGATTGTTGCCCCATAATTCAATAAAATGTACAATATCTCCATATCTAAGACTAGGATGTCCACAAAAAACTACACAAGGCTAAAAAAAAATAACTTTTGATTATTTTTGCATAAAAATGGAATTTTTAAGATTTTTTTTGATTAATCTATATCTTTTTTCAAGTATTTCAGTTTTTTTTGTGCTTGCCTCTACAAAATCCGTACTAAACCCATCCGAGTAAATATGCTTAAAATGCTTCAATTTATTACTTTTAACTAACTGAGCGTGAGGAAAGGGCTCATCAGGGACATACACTTTATTTTGTTTCACTGACGACAGCCACTCAGCCAAAATATTCGAATAAGCTAAAGACATATCGGCTACTGGTGAAACAAAGAACATGGGACAATTTGAGACACCTAATTCTTGCATTTTTATGGATAAGCATTCGAATAAGTCGTATACCACTCCTGTGGGATAGCATGGGATTAAAACGTTACCGCCTCCTCTTAATGTCAAACCTAAAAAAATATTTACGATTATTATTTATTTATTTATTTATTTAGGCCTTTAGGATACAGACGGGTGCATGACCCAAAAATAGCATCCCGGTATTACATGTGTTTAACATAATAAAATATAATATATAACTAATAATATAAATTAATAATACGCAAAATTATAATATGAAAAAAAAAAATACATATGTTCATATATCTATTATGGATACTACTTATATAATAATTCCGATTATATATATACAAATATGTTATATCACAGCTGAATAAACCTAATCTAAAAATAATGTCTTGAGATTTTTCTTAAATGTTGTTAGACTAATAGAAAACATATCAAGACTTTCATCGGAACAGTATAAGTTTGCAAAATTAACCATTCTAACCAAAGGTGAGTTTTGTGAATAGTTTGTACGACGATAGGGAACGACAAATAGATTGTGATTCCTAAGCGTTCGAACCGGTACGTTGAAGTTAATTTGAGAGAGAATTGAAGATGAACTAGAAATATTATTTAATATCTTAAACAACACCAATATATCGGATAACGTTCTTCTTTTTTCTAACTCTAGAATTTTAAAGTGAGAACGAGCTGCAGTATAATCGTTACTTGCGATAGGATATCGTGTTTTATAACATAAAATTTTTATGAATTTATTTTGTATCTTTTCTAATCTATCAGTATTATTTTTGTATCTCGGATTCCAGATAACTGATGCGAATTGTAATTTAGTAAACACGAAAGAATAGTACAATATAATCAATGCTTTGGCATTTTGAAATTGCGCACATTGTCTCTTTATAAATCCCAGAGTTTTATTACACTCATTGACCAATTTGTCAACATGTAGGTTAAAAATGAGCTTAGAGTCGAAAAGGACTCCCAAATCTTTTATATGAGACACTCTATTCAAATAGTTGTTACCCAGTTTATACTGATAGATGATGGATGAGCCACGCGAAAACGATATTACAGAACATTTGTCGATATTCAAAAACAACTGATTTTTATTGCAATACTCAAGTAGACTATCTATATTTGTTTAAACCCAATTGCGAAAATCAAAAATATTGAGATCCATAATTTAACGTACGTATACTTATAGTGAAGAGATATTATTTTAAAAAATCAAACTTTTAGTCATCATTCACTTTATTAATAATTTAGGTTAGTTACCGGTTTCGATTATCATCGTCAGACTAGCCAAAAATATATAAAAATACTATATCCATAAAAGGTTAAAAAAAAATAAATTATTATTAAAGGTCAAACTCCAAAATTACTTTCTCCAAAGACAGTCATGGGTTGGTAAAAGAAATCTAATTTTTTTATTGCTTGTTTTCAAATTTTTATATTCCGCGAAAAAAAACCTATCGGTTTTTTTTTGTCTGGGAAAGTTTATGGCAACGATAACTCAAGAACGCTTTGAGCTAAACACTTCAAAATTGAGCCATAGAATCATTAACAAAAGTTCTCGGCTGGTCTGTTTCATCAAGCAAGAGAGTAAATTAAAAATGGCACAGTAAATATTACTACAACAGGTTTGAATATTATATGTTTGTGTATAGAATATTGTTATGTTTTATAAAATAATGTACGCAGTATATTCGCACATCCAATATTCGAATCTGTTTTGAAAATATTCACTGTGCGATTTTTAATTTACTCTCTTGCTTGATGAAACAGACCATAGTAACATTGAACTTGGACAAGTTTCTTGACCAGAGTACTTGAGTCAAGTACTCTGTCAAGTAACTTGACAAAGTTCTTGGTATAGAACTGGACAATTCTTGAGCAAGAGAATTAATTAAGATTATGTATCCAGACTTGGGAAAGACTTTATCAAGATTCTGGAAGCAGAGCGTTTAGCAATACTTTGTCAAGCCTGTTCGTCAAGTCTGTAGCAATCAATTTGACAAGCAATTTGACAAGATTCTTGTTCAAGAATCTTGACCTACTCTAACAAGTATGATTTGATCTTGATAGAGATCGCTTTTCGATTTCTTGTCAATTTTTCTTGCTACATTCTTGCTCAAGACTTGTCCAAGAATCTTGATAAAGTATCTGTAGCAATTCTTGAGCGAGAATCTGTCGACAGTATCTTGCGCTAGAATTGTCAAAATCTAGATGCAGTTACTTGATCAAGAATCTTGAGCCAGAGTTGCTCAAGACTTGACAAAAATTGTTACTAGGGAAACTATCCATTTGTATTAACTATTATTTTTATTATTATTATTATTTGTATTTACCTACAACGACGCATAACACTCCCAGCATCGAATCAGGATTACTAATAGGCGTTTGTGTAAGATCTGTCATGATTAGTACGTCTGCGTTTTTTAACGCGTGATGGTCCATGGGTCTTGGATGGGTCGTCAAAGTACTGGATCCGCTCAGATAAACTATTTTTTCGTGGTCTGAGGATATCACCCAGTTTGCTGAACCTAGGCAGAAGCCTGAGCTTGCTGGTATTACTTGTAGTGCTCCATATACATCCTAAATACAAAAGTTTTAATATCCCGATATACCCAACAGAATTTTTACTTTCCTCTAGAAAGTCCAGTAAATAAATATTGCTTTTATACGGTTCTCGATTTTATATGCAAAAAAGCTTATTTTCGTGAGGCCTATTGAAATTGAAAAAAATACCTTGAAAAATAAGAAAGTTATGGGTAGCTAAATATAAAAAAACAATAATAATAAATATAGGGAGTAAAACTTTTGAAAAAAAATTGAAAAAAATAAATAAAAGGAAAAGTGCGATAAAAGTATTTTTTGCAGGAAATAGTAATTTGCGCTCCAAGTAGAGGTAAGTGAATTTTTCTGTGAGGTCGTATTATGTGGACTTGAGGAGCTGAGGTCCATAAACACGACCTAAGACAGAAAAAAACTTACCTACGAGTAGCGCATTACTTTTTTCTCACTATCAAGGAACTAAAATCGTATTTTATTGATAATATTTTTGACATTTATATGTTTATTAAACAAATCATTTTTTTTCGTGGAATCACTATAAAATTAAGAATATAAGTCTTGTGTCCCCATTAGGTAAGTGTCGGCCCTTTAACGGTAAATCGTTTTTTCTGTCTATGGTCTGTTTCATCAAGCAAGATAGTAAATTAAAAATCGCACAGTGAATATTTTTAAAGCAGATTCGAATATTGGATGTGCGAATATACTGCGTAGTTTATTTTATAAAACATAACTATATTCTATACACAAACACATACTATTCAAACCTGTTGTAAAAATATTTACTGTGCGATTTTTAATTTACTATCTTGCTTGAAAAAACAGACCATAGACTAGATAAGACAAGAATAATAAGATTTTATTTAAAAAAAGGTAGACAGAAAAAAAATTAAATAAAATAGACTATAGGGGAAAGTATTCTTAAGTTAGAAGCAGTATTATTCTTACTATTTTCTCATTATATCCAACCATTTGTATTCGACTTAAACTGGCATTTACACTTTGCATATTGTAAATTTGTTTCCATGACTTTGGCTTAAAGGAATCACTCAAAGGATAAGGTAGTTTGTGTAAAAAGTTCTTCCATTGAGAAGCAAAGTTGGCTTTTGGACATTGCTCAATGTAAATTACAAGTTCTTCTAATAGTAATCTAAAACAAATAAATAATTAACAATGTTAAAATGAAAAAAAAAAATTGAGGTCCAAGGGAACGTTCAAGTATTACGTAACGCAAAATGTACCAAAATTCATACACTTCAAACCTCAGTTCTCGCGGTATTCAAGGCTGTAGAGATTTCATATTTTGGCTACCCCCCATATACATCCCCTATTAGGGGCGGTAGCCAAAATATGAAATCTCTATAATCTATAATAACACGAGAACCGGGGTATGAAGTGTATGAATTTTGGTACAATTTGCGTTACGTAATACTTGAACGTTTCCCAACCTATTTTTACCAAAAACGATCTCAGACTAACTTTGGATAAGGAACCGATGTTCCAAATTTTAAGTCTTTATCTCAAAGCGTGCTCGAGTTATCATAGTCAGGCAGACCGACAGAATTTTTTTCACAAAAGTAATCTTTTTTGGTTTTATAAAGCGTCGAGAATCGTAAAAAAAAGAATATTTTTAATTTTTTTTAATATTACATTACATGTTTACATGTTTGTTTAACCTCGTACTATTCTACTTAATTAAGCATCCCTAAGTCCAAATAATTTAAATTTGGCGAAGGCGATAAGTGAAACGGACACTCCCTAGAAACTGGTTCGAAAGTCAGTATAAGCCAGTGGTTCCCTCTGCTACTAGCCCACACAAGTCCTGAACTAAGGGGATGCTTAATTAAGTAGAATAGTACGAGGTTAAACAAACATGTAATGTAATTTCTCAGATGAGGGAAGAATTGTTTTTGGCAGTAGTATTACTTTCCCTGAGGAAATCCCTGTGTTAGTAAAAATATTGAATTTGTATTGCTCTTTTTAGGTTTCTCTACACTTTACGTGCAAAAAAGATGATTTCCGCAAAAAAAATGTCTGTGGGTCGGTCGGCCAGATCTACTTATCTACGGAAAAATTTGACAACGATAATTCGAGAATGCTTGAGTTAAAGACTTCAAATTTGCCCTTATGCAAATCCTTATCCAATTTTTTTTGGCTGGGATTGTGTTTGGTAAAAATCAAAGTGGAGAAAGGGTGTCAAAAAGGGTAAAAAATAAAGATTTTTTGAAAAACTAAATAAATTTTCAAAAAAATAACTTTGTCAAAAATTTATTTGTCAAAAAAAAAGTTTTTGATTTTTCTCAAATGAACAGCAGAGGAAAAATATTTTGTGGGCAGTGGAATTTTTTTCCAATGCCAATACTTTTAAAAAATGGAGTTTAAAATAATAAAAAAAAAAATAGGTATGGGAATGTTCAAGTATTACGTAACGCTCCTAGAGGGGGTGGGGGTCATTTTGGAGTGTTACGCCCATGTTAATGGTATAGGAAAATAGCGTTACAGGGGGGGGTCCAAAATGATCAAAATTTGCGTTACATAATACTTGAACGTTCCCTATATATTTTACCTGCCAATTTGCAATGTGGGCTCTGTAGCGTAAACTCTACCCTTAAAACCTGTACCTTCTGTAATAAATGGTAATGCCATCATGCATAAATAATTTGAGATCAGGATTACATCAACTTGTGAAAAATCTAGAAGTCTGTCTAAGGGTGGGCAAAATTCTGGAGGTGAATCAATAAATACTCTGTCACCATTTTCTTTTAATTCCTAAAAAAATGAATATTTGATTTATTTAAAAGGTGACTTACCAAGAGAGCCTTTTAATATTTTATTTTTTGCTTTTCCCCAAAAGTTTATAATAATAATTTTTTATTCATCCAAAAGATCTTTTTACAGATATAGGATATGTCAAAAAAATACAGGTGATTTAAATATATTTTGTAAAATTAAATGCTAAAAATAAATCAACCACGTAAAAGGCTTCGGGTATCAATATGGTTTTAACTTTTTCAACAAACTTTAAATATGACAGGTTTCTAATAGTAAGTGGCAGCTTATTGTATAATTGTGCTCCGAGGTAGAAAATGCTATTTTCATATAGTGTAAGACAGTGAATAGTATATTCCAGTGTATTACCACCATGTCTAGTTTTATATTCAATGAAAAAAAAAACGCCATTAATTTTTCAGAAAAATGTTTATAAAATGATAAAAATATAAAAAATAGAATATTTTTTAGGTTTAGTTACTAGTATATAGTCTTATGAATAGAATCCCATTGGAATTTTTACTCTATGTGTTACAGGAAGCCCAAAAACTGTGGAGCCGTTTAAAAAGTGTCTTTTGAAATATGCCCTCTGAAAAAAAAATTGAAAAAGTTTATTTTTTCCAATTATGAAAAAAAATCCCCTTAAATTAAATTAAGAAGTGGCTTAAAAGTCCACTGAAACACACACCTTCTTCTACACAACAAACTTTGTCACCATTCAAAATAATTTTGACCAAAATAAAAACACTAAACTTTATCAGGCACCTTTATAGCTTAGGCCCTAAAACTTAGTCCCTCCTCTCCAGGGGCGTTCCGAGGTTTTTATCATGGGGGGGGGAGTAAAGGTAAGATTTGCCAACTAGCAGATTTTTTTTGCGGACTGCAAAAAAAAATTTTCACCTCTTAAAAAAGAAAGTAAAGCTCATCTGAAAATTTTATAGACTATAGATTTTTTAAAATATTTTTTATGAATTATAATTATACAAGTATTATTACCTACTCTTATAAGTTATGATTTAAGACATACATGGTGTATTTGAAATAGCGTAGGAAATTTTAACACATGATTCTACATCATAAAATATGACAAAAAGTTCCTATAAAAATATGTCTAAAAATGCGTCATAAGGGAGCTACACCACCTTGAAAGTGGCTAAAAAAATCGGTTTTTATTTAATAACTCAAGAACCCTTTGAGATATATCAACTAGGTTTTGCAAGTCAACTAATGATACCAAGGCCCGTTTTTATGTGTTATTTTCATGTACTTATTTTAACCAGGGGTGTGCGAAACGGGGGGGGCTTATCAGTTTTTTGTCCCAAACTTTTTTCTGTGTAACTTTTTTGCAATTTTATTTTTAAAATATGATTCCTCAGGTCAAAATACATAAAAAAAGGAACTTTTGTTGTAATACTGTAGGATAAACCGTTTTCGAGAAAAATTCATTTGAAGGTGAAATTCCACAGTTCGAGGATGAAAAATTAAATACTAAAATGTTGAAAACCAAAATTTTAATGATGCAGGGCGAATGTACATTAAAAACTAAGAAAAAAACCTCATATACAGGTACTTCCAAAAATCAATCCTAATGGAGCTATGGTCACCATTTTTAAAGGGCTATGGTAGCTTTAAAAGCGTTTTTTCGACCTACATGTATGGAAACTTTTTTTCTTAGTTTTTGATGTAGAATAACATTGCATCATTAAAATTTTGGTTTTCGACATTTTAGTATTTAATTTTTCGTCCTTGAACCGTGAAATTTCACCTTCAAATGAACTTTTCTCGAAAACGGTTAATCCTACACTATTACAACAAGAGTACCTTTTTTATGTATTTTGACCTGAGGAATCATATTTCAAAAATAAAATTGCAAAAAAGTTACACAGAAAAAAGTTTGGGACAAAAAACTGATAAGGCCCCCCCGTTTCGCACACCCCTGGTTTAAATAAGTACGTGAAAATGACATACAAAGATGGGCCTTATTAGGATTAATTCACGTGCAAAACCTCGTTAATATATCTCAAAGGGTTCCTGAGTTATTAAATAAAAACCGATTTTTTTAGCCAATTTCAAAGGCGCATAGCTCCCTTATGACGCATTTTTAGACATATGTTTATAGGAACTTTTTGTCATATTTGATCATGTAGAATCACCTGTTAAAATTTCCTACGCTATTTCAAATACACCCTGTATAAATTTTTTTGTTTTAAAATAAAATTGTGTGCAATTAGGAATAGTCGCATTATGGGGCCTTACAATAGATATAACTGTCGTTTGGATTTTTGCATGCTCACAATACTTTCTCTCCCATTTGTTAGGGGCTGGGCAAGTAAAACAATGTAGCCTAGATGAGATAAAAACTTTTTAGGGAAAAGCACTTGTGCTGTTTATCTTATTTACTCACTCCTTCTAAATCAGGATCAGATACATCACTTGGCATCCATGTTGGTAAATTAAGTAGTCTGTTTGATGGCACAAATGATAGCGGCAAAAAATTAAGAACAGACTGCATAGATAGACCGCAGTCTAACATCATAGTTATTTCATGAAATGTTAAAATATGACATGGTTTATTTGGATCGTTACTTAAACAATACTAAAACAAAGATATCAGATAGAAAGTAAAATAAAGTAATTTTAAGTTAACAATTATTATTATTAGGTTTTACGAGATAATTGCAAAAAGAAGATTTCTTTCCTATATTATACTTTGAAAGTTTTTAATGTTATATAATAAATAATGTAAGTTACTTACTAGCTTCATTATACTTTATTTATTATTAATTCGATATTTTTCAGAAAAAGCGGTGTAAACATAACCTAGCACTTTGACATATTAAATTCTTCTTCCTCTTCCTTAGACGCTAACCTATAACGAATAGTTCAAATGTACCAGAGTTTCCTTTTCATTGCCTACGAGAGGTGGTACATACATTCACATATACGCACAGTGGTTCACATTTTTCTAATTTCAAGTAAAAATAGGTATTAATTAAAATTGATAATTTATTTCAATATACAATATTTTTTCTTTGCGATTTTATTATTAATAATAAGTTACGATAACTATGTACCTGCTGGTAAAAATTTATTCTCATTAACATTTTAACTCAACTTTTATGAGATATCATTAATCATCAGCGGATTTAAAAAATGTAATCCCTCCAAAAACAAAAAAAGTTATGGGGGTTAAATTTTTAAAAAAAAATAAAAAGAAATTAATTTTTTCCCTTTTTCGCAAAAATAAAATTTAAAAAAAAAAATAAATTTTGATAAATTTTGAAATTTTTTTTTTCAACAAAAAATCCTTTTTTGCAAAAATTGTCAGCCGTAAAGATATGTAATGCTACGCGGTGTAATTCAAATAGGGTCCAAAATTTTAAAGGGTGATTCTACATTAGAAATTATGACAAAAAGTTCCTATAAACATATGTCTAAAAATGAGTCGTAAGGGAGCTACGCCCCTTTGAAAGTGGCTAAAAAAATCGGTTTTTATTTAATAACTTAGGAACCCTTTGAGATATAGAAACGAGGTTTTGCATGTGAACTAATATTAATAAGGCCCATCTTCGTATGCTATTTTCATGTATTTATTTTAACTAGGGGCGTGCGAAACGGGGGGCCTTGTCAATTTTTTGTCACAAACATTTTTCTGCGTAGCATTACATATCTTCACGGCTTGTTTTTTAATAGACCGAATTAAATTAAAAAAAAAATATTGAAGAAACCAAAAACGTGATTTGTACCTACTTGAGTTAATTAGGGTGGGCGTCCTTTAACGCGCTGACAAATACCGCGTATGTTGTTTAAGGCACGCGGCCTATACCGTGCTGACAAATACTGCGCATGACCTTTACCGCGCATGTGTGAAAATAAAATTTTAAATAATATTTAAAATTTTATTTATATTATGAAGATTTGTAATAATCGTTAATCGGAATAAATTCAGTTATGACTCATCAACGTTGAAAATAAACATAGAAACATAGGCTTACGGAATAATTTTGCCGAATTATAAGGGAAATTTTTATAAAGGTCATTAAATCGAAACATTTGACGACTAATTTGTTACACACGACAATATTGACTATACATATTAACTATAAATATGTATATATATGGTGTTTTTCAAAGAAAATAAAAATATAAATATTTAAAACCTCGCGTCAACGATAGAATCGACGCGGCGCCTATGCGAGCACTGGAAATTCGCCGATGACTGATAATATTTATTTATGTTAAGGACAATTATTATATAATATATTCAATATAAATTTATATTTAATAAAGATTATAAGTGATAGTCTTTACATAATAAATTAGTTTTTCTTCATTATAATTTTGTATAATTCTTTTTAATCTGGCAGATACTACGATACTATAATATAATTTAAAAAAAGAACAGTAAAAACCTTTTCGTTTGGACTTTTATATCTACTTTTTTCTTATGCATATTGTTACACCAGGCGAGCATTTATTTTTTAATTAGCTAAAGCTAAATTATTTAGCCTAAATATAATCCTATTTGATTCTTAAAATATATCGCCTTCTAAATTCTGAAATATCGTATCTGAAAAATGCCTCCCATTAAAAAAAAAAACCAAACCAGCAAACTACGAAACCAAACCATTATTAACGTAAACCAACGCCTTCCATTAAAAAAAAAACACCAAACCAGCAAACTACCAAACCAAACCATTGTTAACGTAAACCAACGACTCCCATTAAAAAAAAACACACCAAACCAGCAAACTACCAAACTACTACTACCAGTACACTAGTTTTTTTGTTAGAATATATAGCAAAATATTGTTAAAATACTCACGAATTTCTGTTTGATTTTTTTAATGGGGGCATTGGTTTACGTTAACAATGGTTTGGTTTGGTAGTTTGCTGGTTTGGTGTTATTTTTTTTTTTAATGAGAGGCGTTGGTTTACGTTAACAATGGTTTGGTTTGGTAGTTTGCTGGTTTGGTGTTTTTTTTTTAATGGGAGGCGTTGGTTAACGTTAATAATGGTTTGATTTGGTAGTTTGCTGGTTTGGTGTTTTTTTTTTTTAATGGGAGGCATATTTCAGATACGATATTTCAGAATTTAGAAGGCGATATATTTTAAGAATCAAATAGGATTATATTTAGGCTAAATAATTTAGCATTAGCTAATTAAAAAAATAAATGCTTGCCTGGTGTAACAATATGCATAAGAAAAAAGTACATATTTTTGTAAAATTCTGCAAAAGAATGTTACATAACCTTAAAATAATTTTAGGCATACGCCAAAACAGAATCAGTGCGCATGCGCTGGACTGTTCTCATTATTGCGGTGAGTGAATAGTGTAAATTTCAAGCGGTATTGGCCGACGCGGTATTTTCTGCGCTCATCAATGCGTTATTTTCCATTTTTTTTTTCAAATAAAAAGCAATCAAAAAATTTATCAGTATCCTAACAATTAATTTATTAGAGATAATAAATTTAATCAGTAGATACCTATAGGTATTACAGTAATTCATTTTTGTTTATTTTGTATTCAGTTATCTTGTTTTTAATAGAGTATACGCTATAAACCACTTGAAATAAGATCAGCTGGCATATGCTACTGTTAATTATTTAATAAATAATAATAAAATATTTGTCTCGGATAAGCAAGAGGACTTTCTTCGAAATTAAAAAAAAACACTTGTTTTTGTTTCGAAAAAAATAAACACTTGTTTTTGTTTCGAAAAAAAAATACTGCTAACGACAAAATAATACTTTCCCCCATACTATGGGCTTAAGGCCTAGGTTCATTAAAATAAAAAAAAAATATTTTCAAAAAAAAAAATTCAAAAAAAGTTTCTTTTTTCGTAAAACGAAAAAAAAATAAAAAAAAAATTAAAAAAAATCAATTTTTTTTTCGTTTTTCAAAAAAAAATTAAAAAAGTTGATTTTTTCGTAAATTGAAAAATAAATTGAAAAAAACTGTTTTTACCCCATTCTAGCCCCTTACCCCAACCCGATTTTTAAGAAAAACAATCCCAGCTTAGAACTTTGGATAATTAACCTGTGGTCCAAATTTGAAGTCTTTAGCCCGAAGCGTTTTTGAATTATCGTGGTTACAAATTTCCCGGACACACAGGCCGACAGACCGACAGACACAAAAAAAAATTTTGACGGAAATCATATATTTTGGATATAAAACGTCCAGAAATGTAAAAAAAGAAATAAATTTTTTTCGAAATAATTTTACTAACGCAAGACTTTCCTTGGGGAAAGTAAAATAAAATTTTGAAAAATGAATAAGGCTTTAAAATAATAACAAAAAACGAAATTCACCGGTTAACCCCCCAAAACTTGCCTTATAAGGATAATCAATGACTATGAATCATACAAACCAGCTCTAGTGAAAATTAAGTTAAAAGGGACAAAAGTTATCGTGTCCACAGACAGACAAACCAATAGATGGAAAAAAGTTCATGACTTTTTTTGACATTTAAATTTAATTTTGACGATTAACTCGTTTGTCACGATCATTACGAATGTTACGCGACGCGCACATCCCCGTTCCGCGGAAATGACTGTGCGGGTCAAAACACCCCCTATCTTAACTTTTGAACCAGTTGAGATATCGACTACAAATTTGAAACGCATAAATAAGATAACTTAAACTATCTTTTGGCATATATTCGATATTTTTAGCTTTTGACCCCCTGATCACCGCGGTCGTGGTATACATCATTTTAAAATTCTCTAGTTGACCAAATATTTTTTAATTTTTTCAAATTTTTTAAGGTTTTCATTTTATTAATGTTTTTGTTAAAAAATGCGATTTTTTAAGATTTTTTTCGTAAATTTTTATTTTTGTCATTTAAAATTAGTTTAAAAGTACACGGTGTATTTGAAATAGCGTAGGAAATTTTAACAGGTGATTCTACATGATAAAATATGACAAAAAGTTCCTATAAATATATGTCTAAAAATGCGTCACAAGGGAGCTACGCCCCTTTGAAAGTGGCTAAAAAAATCGGTTTTTATTTAATAACTTAGGAACCCTTTGAGATATAAGAACGATGTTTTGCATGTCAACTAATCTTACCAAGGTCCGTTTTTATGTGTTATTTTAATGTACTTATTTCAACCAGGGGTGTGCGAAACGGGAGGGACTTATGTCCCAAACTTTTTTCTGTGCAACTTTTTCGCAATTTTATTTTTGAAATATGATTCCTCAGGTCAAAATACATAAAAAAGGTACTCTTGTTGTAATACTGTAGGATTAACCGTTTTCGAGAAACATTCATTTGAATGTGAAATTCCACGGTTCGAGGACGAAAAATTAAAAACTAAAATGTTGAAAACCAAAATTTGAATGATGCAGGGCGAATGTACATTAAAAACTAAGAAAAAAACCTCATATACAGGTACTTCCAAAAATCAATCCTAATGGAGACCATCTAAATATGCACCATTTTTAAAGGGCTATGGTAGCTTTAAAAGCGAAAATGTTACGCCGCGTTACATGGGGGGTGGGGGTCAAAAATGGCCAAATTTCGCGTTACGTAAATTTCAATTATTAATTAACTGAAAATGGCAAATTGGCGCCGGTGGGAATCGAACTCACGCTATTTTGGGTAGTAAACTCGCGGTAGTCCACTACACCAATCCTCCCATGATTAGAAAATAGACTGATGGAATAATTAGTTAATATTTTTATAATTTTGTTTAAAATTCAAAAAATTCCCAACTGGAACTGAATATTTTTTCCAACCTGAGATTGCGATATTTTTAACTTAATGATAGATATTAATAAGACGAAGAAAAGTTAATCACTAAAAACGTCATTATAATTAACCTTAATGTTATAAGAGTTATAACTCCATAAGATTTTCAAAAAAATAGTTTATGATAATTTAACTTTGACATTAGCGTATTAGGTTAAAAATATACATAATTATACATTTTAAAGAAATAAAATTATTTGTTTGAAAACATTTATTTTTGCTCTTTAATATTCATCATTACCTTGCAGATTTAATGCTTAATAAGCCCAAAAAAAAATTAATATATCCATATATAAATCATTAGACAAAAAAAATGAAATATTCTTTTAGTTCCCAAATATATGTAAAGTTACATATATATGTAAAGTATTACATAATTACGTAAATATATGTAATAAGTTGCATGATGTAATTTATAAAGCTTACTTACATGTAGGTACATAATATCAATAACAATTACATTAATTTTGGGCGATGAATATTTATATTCAATTTTAATATAAATTGAAAAATATAAAGAAATTTTCTATACAGGTAAATAGGGCTAGTTTCTTTGGTATATTTTTTTAATTTTTTGTCTACCGCGTCTGTACATGACAAGTCTACTACAACTAGCGTGAGTTCGATTCTCACTGGCGCCGATTTGCCTTTTTCAGTTAATTAATAATTTAAATTTGGCGAAGGCGTAAGTAAAGCGGACACTCCCCATAAAAACTGTTTCGAAAGTCAATATAAGCCGGTGGTTCCCTCTACTACTAGCCCACACAAGTCCTGGACTTAGGGGATGCTTAATTAAGTAGAATAGTACGAGGTTAAAACAAACAAAAAAAAACTTTTGTTATAAATTCTACTATTTTATAGTATATTTTTATGAAAGTAAAATGATTTTATTCTGTATATGAATACATATTTTTGTATTAATTACACAGTAGCCCGAAGGAACGCATAAAAATCAAAACTGATAATGTACAATGTACAATTTGTACATACGTATAAAACTAAACAAGCCGTGAAGATATATGGTATACTTTTCAAATTGGATAGAATATTGCGTTTTCTCTCGATATACTGCTCAAAATAAAATTACCTTGATATAGTGCGCGAACATACTTAATGTTTTGTTTATAATTTATTAAAATTTGTAGAAAAATTTCTTTATATCAAAGTAATCCTTTCTGAAAATTTTGTGTGTATAGATAGGACCTTAAAAAATCATTTTTTTTTCGTTTTTTGTTTTTCGCAAAAAAAATCAAAGTTTTTTAATTTTTTTTAGAATAAAAGAAAATTCAAAAAATTTTCGATTAAAAAAAAAAGATTTAAAAAAATGTATCTTTTTTGAATTTTTTTTTTTTCAAAAAATTATAGTTTTTCGCAGAAATTTATATATATATATATATATATATATATATATATATATATATATATATATATATATATATATATATATATATATAAAAAAAATCGGAAAAAATTTTATATAATTTTTTTTTTAGTTTTTCATTTTTCAGAAGACGATCTTTAAAAAAAAAAAGTTTATTTTTTTTAATTTATTTTTTTTTAATTTAATTTTTATATTTGGAAAAATGCAATATACTATTTACTGGGAATAATATGTAACGGAATGCATAGCATTACATATCTTCACGGCTTGATCCAAGAATTTTTTGTCCGGGACGTTTTTTGGCGAATTTGGAAATTTCAAAACTATCGTATTATACTATTCTAGTGCTTAGGCGCTGTGAATAGTATAATAATAGGTTTTTCATTTATACATGTAGGATAAAAATTTATAATTTGTTTTAGAATGTAAAAACAAATGAGAATTCATCCTACAAATAATTTACCGCGACATTTGACTTAAATTTTAAGCCCTTTATTATATGAAGGGCTCGAAATGAAATACCGTATGCACTAGTGCTTTTATAAAATTACTAGTGGCTAATTCAGGCATAAGTATCACTAACTAAACTAAGCCATTCTGTCCTTTTTATTAACCTGGTGAGAAGCCATCTTTTTTTATGCCAATAAAAAGGACAGAACGGCTTAATTTAGTTAGTGCCTGGGTTCTGACTAACTAAACACTAACACTAACTAAACTATGCCATTCTGTCCTTTTTATTGGTCTGGTGAGAAGCCATCTTTTTTATGCCAATAAAAAGGAAAGAACGGCTTAATTTAGTTAGTGCCTGGGTTCTGTTAAAGGGTTCTGACTAACTAAACACTAAGCCATTCTGTCCTTTTTATTAACCTGGTGAGAAGCCATCTTTTTTTATGCCAATAAAAAGGACAGAACGGCTTAATTTAGTTAGTGCCTGGGTTCTGACTAACTAAACACTAACACTAACTAAACTATGCTATTCTGTCCTTTTTATTGGCCTGGTGAGAAGCCATTTTTTTATGCCAATAAAAAGGACAGAACGGCTTAATTTAGTTAGTGCCTGGGTTCTGTCAAAGGGTTCTGACTAACTAAACACTAACACTAACTAAACTAAGCCATTCTGTCCTTTTTATTAACCTAGTGAGAAGCCATCTTTTTTTATGCCAATAAAAAGGACGGCTTAATTTAGTTAGTGCCTGGGTTCTGTCAAAGGGTTCTGACTAAGTAAACACTAACTAAACTAAGCCATTCTGTCCTTTTTATTGGCCTGGTGAGAAACCATCTTTTTAATGCCAATAAAAAGCAGATTAAGGACAATAAGTTTATGTTAATTTATTTTTTTAAATTTATCTAGAGGCGTGCCTAGACGGACAAAATATGTGAGGCTTAACACAAATTAGCCCCAAACTTTTTTATGTATTTTTTTTTTAGATTTTTTTGTAAAAAATATAGATTCCTTTAGTAAAAATACATAAAAAATGTCATATAGTGTAACACTGTAGGAGCAACCGTTTTCAAAAAAAAATCAATTAAGGGGAAGTATCATAGCATTTTGTGCAACCAAAAACGTTACTTTTTAAAAGGCTATTACTTCTTTAATATGAAATTTAGGTGTTTTGGTGAAAAATACTTTTTTGCTCAGTTTTAAACGAAGAATCATGCGGCATTTAAATTTTATTGATGCTTTTTTTTTGTTCCCCATTTAATATGTCATATTCGAAGGGCCGTAGCTCCCTTAGGGCTCATTTCCAGACCACCCTTTATACAAACTTTTTTTCATATTTTTGGATGTATAATCACCTTTTAAATTTTGACATGGCAGTTACTGATCACCCTGTATATAGACATGGAAGTATAAAGTTCATATAAATTTTACTTAATATAATCTTAATATTCCACTTTAATTTTACTTAATATAAACTTAATATTACACTTTAATTTTGCCTTCAAGCAAGAGACAACACCAGACCTGCTAAAGCAAAGTATCCAGAGAAAACACTGTGGGAAATTATCCAGGATTTAAACGAACAATAAATTACCTCCAGTATTATTTATTTATTTAGATATTACATTATTATCTTTTTTTATATGTGTGTAATATACAGAGCGGTCCAAAAGTCACCCCCTCCCCTCTTAACTTTTGAACCAGCTGAGATATATTTAATAATAATTTAATACTTTCAGCTCTTAAAATGTGGGCAGAGGGGCATGGGGGCACATTTTTTTAAATGGAAAAGGGGGTCATTTTAAAACTTATAAAATTCTTCATTTAACTCCATATTTTTAAATTAAAAAAAAAATTGCGTTTAAAAGGGGGTTGAAAATGGGTATGAATGTCAAAATTCCTCTAAAAAAAACAAATAATTTTTTAAAAATGCCTAAATTCATCATAAAAAATGTTAAGTATACTTTTAAAGTAATTTTAGTTGACATAAATAAAAATTTATAAAAAAAAAACTAAAAAATCGAATGTTTTAGCACAAAAAATTGAAAAATCAAAAGCTTAAAAAAAACATTAAAAAAAAATTAAAAATGCTAGTTTAAATAGAGAATTTTATAAGCTTTAAAATGATGTATCACACGACCGCCCTTTCCGTTTAAAAAAATGTCCCCCATGCCCCCCTGCCCACATTTTAAGAGCTGAAAATATCAAATATATGCTAAAAGATAGTTTAAGTTGTCTTATTTAAGAGTTCTAAATTTGAAGTCGATATCTGAACTCGTTCAAGTTAAAAGGGGGGGGTGACTTTTGGGCCGCACTGTATTATCTTAAAAAAATAAATTGTGTTGACTAGCGGATTCAATTTAAAACTTAGTCGGAAAGAAATATATACCCGAAATACAATATCGAGGGAAATATTAAACGTATACAAATAGAAGGATTTAGAAATACTTTCAAACATACACATAAGGATTGCCTGCAAATCCTTCTAAAAATAACCCACAATCCTACCTATAATTGTGATACAAAAAAATACTGTTGCCAACAAAAAAATAATTTCCTCTATAGTCGCTAGGTAGGTTTGCCTGTAAATAATTCAGGTACGCAATTTTTTTGATGAACATAGTAGGAATAAATCTAGGTATTAAGAAAGAACTGAGTAGGACAAGTTTTTCTAATACCTTTATTATAAATGTGCCTATAATAGGTAGATAGCAAATTTGCATATTGTGAGTAAGATATGAACATTGCATAGAAATTTTAAAGAAAGGAATATACCATAAACATTATTAAAGAACTTTAAAAAAAATATAATGTACATTAATTATATGGCACAACTTATAGCAAAGAACTTTTACCTCAAGAAGGAGCATGATGAAATCTACCGTATGCTATGTTTGAAGCGTGAACCAACTATGGTGAGGGGCTGGTGGGGAGTGACTATTGTTTACACTTAGTACGCGTAAAGAGAGAGAAAGAATGTGTAAACTCACAGTCCAATGTCGTAAAATGACTGACAGGGGTACAGTGTTGCCAATTGGAAACATATAATTCGGATATTTTATTGTAAATTTTAAGAAACATTAGTTCTGTATGAGTTTTATATGAACTAGTAGTTTAATTTTAATAGATTTAAATATACTATATTATTAAACATAATTATAGTATACACAATAAAGTTTTTTACATTTTTAATTTAAGTATAATGATTTGAATTTATGATAAGGCGGAAACTACGCAACATCGCTACTAGGTAGCCTGAAAGTCGACTAGCGACATCTACATTTTACACCACAAAGCTGATCGCGTTTCTGTTAGTAAATAAACAAACAAAAAGATGACACATTCATAAACATTGGTCTGAAATTACTTCTTGATGTAAAAGTTCTTTGACTTATAGGGAGACCAAAATTACCAAAATGGCAAAATTTTGATTAGTAATAATACAGATGAAAGTAAAAAAAGGATCGATTATTTTGTCAGTGTGTAATGTTGTGTGTTTGCAATCTTTATATTATTACTAATGAAAATTTTGGTATCATTTACCGTCTTTTAATTTTTCTGAATACTGTAACATACTTTAAAGTAGATCAGTAATACAACTTAACAACAGCTCAAAGTATACCATACTATAAGTGTAACATGCTTTACCAAATGTTACAGTAATTTTTACTATAACATGCTACTATTAATAAACACATGTTGCTTGGGGATCCAAATGTACCAGCACGTTGTGATGTGGTAGTATGACAACATATTGTATATAATACACACATTGTCGTTTTTAATATCACAAGTAAAGTATTAAATACCAATGGTGGTGATATAAATAACAAATATGTATTTACAAATAAAATTTAGTAATAAAATTACAATGACATTACAAAACACCGAGAAACGTTAAAAAACAATATTTTTTAATTTATTTATTTTTACTAAACAAGAGTTTCCACGGGGAAAGTAATAGTTAGATAAATCTTGCATTCAAGAACTTAACAAAAAAATCTTTAACTTTTAAGATAAAAGTTTAACATTTTTTTTTTGTAAAAGTAAAACTAAAATCTATTTTCAGATCTGCAGAACTTAGTGCCACTCGGAGAAGTATTGATGCAGATATAAACAACTTTTAGGTACACTAAAAATACATATATTAAATTTAAAATGTTAAATAGCACCATAATAACTACCTTTTGGTACATATTTTCTATTTTTAGGCTGTCAAATAGTTCTAGGGGGACAAAGCTTTGTTCCCTCGCAGAGGGGAAAAGGGGTCAAGAGATATGTCGCACGACGCTCTTTCCCTTTCTGTTTAAAATTACACTCACTGGGATTAGAACGCTAAGCAAATGAAAATTACCCTACCAAAGGTTAAGACTCCTTAACTCAAAGGCAAAAATCAATTTATTGTAAAAAGGCAAGATTTTTTTAATTAGCCCCCACAAATGCTTAATTAGCACCCCAGACTGTTAGGGGATATTTACCGCCGATACTTTTCCTAGTTGCGTCTTTGACTTTTGTAAAACCATATAAGTAACTTTTATACTAGTTCTGCGATTTTCTGCAATATAAGATACTTATAAAAGAAGCCGAGTTGCCAAAAACCCCGACTATAAAAAAATACAAGTGCTCCATATTCTCCCTAGTATATAATAGGGTCACTTCATCTTAGTCTTACTTTGTTCTTTCGTTCTCTTTCGTTAGTTTTTGGTTTTTAGACTTAGCTTTTTTAGCTTAGAAAAAAACGAAAACCAGAGCAAAAACAGACTAAGTACAGATGCAGTAACCCTACCTATGCCTGATGAAGAAAATAAAAAATTGTTGGTGAATCAAAACCCATTTTTAAATGTAATAATGACGCTTTGGTACCGAATTTACAATAAAAATCTCTAGACTTCTCTAATTTAAATCCCTGATGATAAATAACAATTAATTAAGTAAACTTAACAATTTGTACAAGAAACATACAAGTAAAAAATAAGCATATTAAATTAAAACCGTGGATAACAGCCGGGCTAGTAGCTTCCATACATAAAAGGGATATTTTAAAAAAGAAATGGCTTCGACTAAATAATAACGAATCTTTACAAAATTTTAGAAATTACAGAAATATTTTAAATAATTTAATTAAAATGACAAAAAATAACTATTATAAAACAAAAATTACAAATGCTGGAAACAATTATAAAAAAATCTGGCAAACATTAAATGATGCAGTAAATTTTAAGTCTAAAAAAAAGCAAAATATTAAATTTATTACTAATGAAAATGGTGAAAAAATTACAAATGAAAAAAATATGGCAGAGTCATTTAATGGTTACTTTATTAATGTCGGTAAAAAACTTGCTTCCAAAATTAAAAAACCAAATAAATTTAAAGAAAAGAAAAATACAAATATTAACTCGTTTGTGTTAAGGACGGTTTCGGAAAACGATGTAAGTAACAAAATTAAGTTATTGAAAAATGGTACGAGCGCCGGTAATGATGGTTTAACCGCTGAAACCTTGAAACATATTGAACCTTTTATAACCAAACCCCTCACCTTCATAATAAACAAAATTTTTGAAACTGCTACAGTCCCCTCTCAGTTTAAAGAAAGTACAGTCATACCCATATACAAACAAGGTAAAAAGGATAATACTGAAAACTATAGACCAATATCCTTAATTAATAATATGGCTAAAATTTTTGAGCAATGTCTAAAATCACAATTAGTAAATTTCTTAAATTCAAATAAAATGCTAAGTGAAAATCAATATGGGTTTAGAGAGAACTTAAACACAGAACAAGCCTTACATAAATTAACCTCCACTATAATAAATAAATTTGAAAATAATGAAAAAGTCTTGGCCATATTCATGGATTTACAAAAGGCTTTTGATACCGTACCGCATAATTTGCTAATCGATAGGTTGTATGACATTGGAATTAGAGGTATAGTCTTAGATTTATTTCGTGATTATCTCAGTAATCGTCAACAAAAAGTCAAAATAGGAAATTGTTTTAGCTCCTCTAAAATTATAAATACCGGTATTCCACAAGGAACGGTCTTAGGTCCTGTGCTCTTTTTAATATTTATAAATAATCTTCTAGAACAATACCAATTTATGGAAATACTTTCTTTTGCTGACGATACAGTAATTCTGTGCACAGGTAAAACTTGGGAAGCAACTTGTCGATTGGCAGAGGAAAGTGTAAATTCTGTTAAGCTCTGGTTGGACAATAGTCTACTATCATTAAATTTAAATAAAACCAAATATATAGCTTTTGCACCGACAATAACAGGTATGCCAAATAGTTTAAGAAATTTAAAAATAAAAAATTCAACAGACATTGAAAGTGTAAAATCTATAAAATATCTTGGAGTGATGGTTGACCAACACCTAAAATGGCACGACCATGTTGACTACATTAACAAAAGGTTAAAAAATATAGTTTATAAATTTTACACTTTAAAAAATATACTTAGCAAAAAAAATTTAATGATAGTTTACACGAGTTTGGCAGAGTCCATACTTCGGTACGGTATCACAAGCTGGGGTTTGGCTTATACTACAAATTTAAATCCTCTTCAGGTTACGCAAAATTATATACTCAAAACCATTTTACATAAAAAATTTGATTCTAGCACCGAAAATTTATATAAAGAAAACAATATTTTAGACATTCATAATTTAAGTATATACAATATTTTAATTTTTGTTAAAAAAAATCTCTCATGTTTCAAGGATTCAGTTGACCATAATCATGATACCCGTAATAAAAATTTAGACAATTTTGTGCTGCATAAAAAAAACAAAACAGTAGGACAAAGAAGCATACAGTATCTTGGTTTAAAAATGTATAATTATTTACCCACTAATATTAGGCAAGCCAGAAATTTAGAAATATTTAAAAAACTTTTAAAATCTCATTTAATTCACGACCTTTCTTTAAAAAATCTGTTCATTAAATAATTTTTTTTGTTTGTATGTATTTGTGTACAAAAATTTGATGGTTTTTCAGGTGTTAAAAAATATTTCATTTAAAATTATGGGACCTTTTGGTTTAATTTGCAAGTTTTTTGTTTCGGATTTTTTGTTTAGTATTTTTTAGTTAGTATTATTTAGTTAGTATTATTTAGTTAGTAGTATTTAGTTAGTATTATTTAGATAGTATTATTTAGTTAGTTTTATTTAGTTAATATTAACGTTATTGTAATCATTATACAGACACAATACAGGTTTCTTACCTAGGTGTCTTAATTTATGATGGTAAACTGTTAATGGTAATGTTAGTAAATAAATAAATAATAAAAAAAAAAAAAAAAAATTTAAAACTTGGAATTTTATATAAAAAAGCTTAAACGAGAGCAAATCAGCTGATTTGATCGGATGCCATTTTAAAATTAGATATGGACCATAAGATATCGAATTCATAATATAGATAATATAGATTTCTGTTATTTTTTGTTAAGTTTCTGATAATAACGATCAATATTGTAAAAACATGAAATTTTATGTAGCCTATATCACTCAGGTGATTAAGACGACTCAATCGTAAAAATCGGCCCAGTATAAATATATAAAGTCCAAACTACTGCAGTAGTTTAGGGGAACAAACAAAAACGTTTATACATACTAACACGTGAAAAGCATAACCCTCCTTCCGCGTTGCTGTAGTCGGGTAGAAATAATATAAAATCATAAAAGTCTGATACGCGATATTAAGAAAACAATATAATTTTGTCTATAGGAAAAAAATACACAGATAAAAATATTATTTTAATACAAATAAAAATAATTTAAGTCAATTGACTTAAGTGAGAACTTAAGTGGGATTTAAAAGTACTTTTGATCCATTTAATATGTTTTTTTAATAAAGTTTCTATCTTTTAAAATAACGGAGATATTGTCCGGGAAGTAAAGGAGGATGTCAGAAAACGGCGATTTTTGGCCTAGCTGCGGAAATTTTCTGATCCTTGTAAAATCATTGTTTGGCTCTCCAGAAGACAAAAAGTAACTATCATTTTTCCCAGAAGTGAAGGGAACATTGTCAAAATGCACAGTGAAAACCAAAAGTCGGTCAAAAATGTGATTATTTGCATACGACTATTTTTGATAGCGCTGATTACGAATATTCGAATATGATAATAAAACTTGTCAAAAAGGAAACCCCACGTCATTAGTGTGGTCGTTTCTTTCTACTTTCGTACGATTTTGATAAAATTTGAAATGCAAGTTTCTTGTGAAAATTATTATGTGTGAATCCATACCTATAAGTTCAAAATTTAAAATGACATAGGAAATATGGCAAATAAAGTTTATTAAACAAACCGAGGTGCCCGACAAAAAAAAACAAAATTAAACAATTAAGATATTATTTTTGTGTGTGCGCATATACAACATTTTACTTGCGACTCTGAAACCTGTACGTGTTACAGGTTAATGGTATATTTTAAAACCGTTACCACGAAATTTTCCTTTATTTAACAAGCGTATATGAATTTTCCTAAAAATAAAATTTTATATTAAAAAACTGTTTACAGCCGGCTAGCACTGGATAAAAAAATATATAAAAACAATTGTGATGTATGGCCCACATGACCACTCTTGATACACGGTACTCAGTCGGTATCTAGAGAGTATACGATAGGTAGCTCCTATAATAGGAGCTACCTATAATAATTATGCGTCCATTTCTACAAAATTTCATTTTTACGATGCGCCTATTTTTTATAATTTAAAAAAAATGCGCCCCTTGTATGATTTTATTTTTTAAGGGATGTTTTTCAAAAATAGTAGGGTTCATCCCCTCGCAGAAGTGGATTTTTCCTGGAAATTCATATTGATCGAAATGTGACACGGATGGATGGACGGACAGACAGACGGATTTTTTAAAATTTGTTCAGATAAAAAATATTTTTTATAGAAAAAATTGATCCAGGGTACCCTGGTAGAAAAGTACATAAATCTAACTTAACATAACATTAGATTAGTGACATTTTTATGTTTAGTCTCAAACGTTATACAAAAACGTTATAAAATATATAAATCTAACCTTAAAAACTAACGTTTGACAAAAACGTTATAAAATATATAAATCTAACCTTAAAAACTAATGTTTGACAAAAACGTTATAAAATACATAAATCTAATGTTAGTTTCCCAACTAAATTCTAACCTTTTTTTAACCTTATTGTAACTTTAAATATTTTTTAAATTTCTATTATTAATACGTAAGCTATAGTAGAAAAAAATCATTTCAGACAGCTATGTGCCTAGGTTTGATAATTATTTATTATTTCTATAATAAATTTAAAAAAATATTCCCCAATAGTCAAAATTATAGTAAGTCTGGCAACGCTGTACTATAATTGAAAAAATATTTTAAGATTCTGAATTTATAAATAAATATTAAGTAACTAAATATAAAGTTTTTCTGAGAGGTAAACGTATTTATCGAAGTCTAACAGGATATTACACGAAAAATATTTAGGGACACCTAAAAAGATTGCTATTTTATATATAAATGTAACGAAATTATGTTCAAGAATATTATGATTGTTAAAATACATTAAGATTTATTTAT
The DNA here is from genome assembly GCA_958510825.1 of Brachypterus glaber. Classification (NCBI taxonomy): domain Eukaryota; kingdom Metazoa; phylum Arthropoda; class Insecta; order Coleoptera; family Kateretidae; genus Brachypterus; species Brachypterus glaber. The sequence goes on from OY294051.1 coordinate 29,264,692, forward strand.
ATGAATAAATTTGTCTCCAGATGCCATATTATGATGCAGGTAGAAATTTCCTAGTTGGCCACGCCCCCCCGAAAGTTAGAAATTAAACGTACTTATAACGTATTTCTAACTTAAAGATCTAACGAGAGATTAACGTTTGCAACTAACGTTTGATTCTAACGTTAAAAAGCGGGACATTTGCACATATTTTATAACGTACTTTTTTACAGTTTTCTAACATTCGAAAATCGTTATTCTAAGTTAAATTTCTACTAGGCTAATTATAATTAATAAATTAATAATTGATTAGTTAAAATTATTGACGATTTTGAAAATTTGACAACCATCGTATAATATTTTTTTATCTTGAGACACTGTACAATTGAACTTTAATTTTTGTTAAAAACACGCAACATTGCATGTCCCTCCTTAAATATTAAAGTACGTTACTTTAGAACTATAGTGTTTTTAACAAAAATTTAAGTACATTTGTATAGGATCATAACTTCATATCCATTTGTAACTAAATATTCAGTTTACTTTTTAAAGGGGAGTATATAAATGCGGAATATTTAAACATAAATATAACGTTTATAATAGTATATTTTATATACACTTCTGCTCAAAAATATCGGCCCACCTAAAAAAATACACATTTTTGAATGCAAATATCTCCAAAACTATTTAATGGATTTATTCGATCTTTTTTTTATTTTGAAGCTTGAACTTTTAGCTCTTACTTACTGGAATAAAAATTATCAAACATCTTTTTTTATACCGGCAGCAATGAAAAGTGCACAGCTATGTTTTTTTACTGCACCTTTCGATATGCGCATGGTTCGCCACTGCATATTTTTTTACAATTTAATTAATTGATTTTATAGCCTAATTAAATGGAAGTAATCTCTTTTTAAATTTTTTAATTTTCCTTTTCTCGTTTAGGAGATATAAGGTTTTTTCTAAAAATTTACATTTTTGCAAGTAACAAAAAAACTACGCAATGGATTTAATTGATTTTTTTTTAATTTGAAGCTTAAATCGTAAACTTTTATTTATTTAATTTAGGTTTCTGTTGGAAACATGTTTAAACTGAGTTTACATTGCTTAAATAGTCATGTTTTTTTTACTCGATTTTTTTTGTTGCAATTTAAACACAAACTCAAATCTTTCCATAAGTTTTAAAACTTATTCTAATAGCCACACTTATTGTGACTGATTCCGTCTTTTATTTTTTATCATAAGTCTTCTCATTTAGGAGAAATTATGTTTTTTTGGTAAATAAGGACTTTTTAAGTGGTGGGCTAGTGCCACCCCTGTAACTAACTTTTTTATGATTGACAAGACTTGTCACTTATGTGACAATACTTTTTTAACTCGTTAAAATTTTATTTAATTGTATTATTTAAATGGAAACAAGTCCGGAAGTAGCTGCCCAAGCTGTAGCTCTGCTACAAGAAGGGCACAGTCAGCGTTATGTTGCTCAACAGTTAAATATTACGAGAGCAGCGGTAAGAAGAGTATTCCAACGTTTTGAGGAGACCGGTTCCTTTAGTCGACGCCAAGGAGCTGGCAGACATAGGTGCACGTCCGCTCGGGATGACCGATTTATCGAGCTTAATTCCCTGCGGAATCTTCGTCTAAATTCAGTTAATTTGAGATCACGGCTTCAAGAAACAAGAGGTGTAGCAGTAAGTAGGTCCACTATTGGTCGAAGGCTTTTTGAAAGAAACCTTTGCTCTTATAAGGCCGCAACTGGACCTAAACTCACTGCTAACCATCGTCGTGCCAGGCTGCAGTTTGCAAGAAGACATTTAAACTGGGACAGAAACCAATGGGCAAAGGTTATGTTTTCTGATGAAACCAGGATATGTCTATTTGGGAATGATGCAAGACAGCGTGTCTACCGACGTCCTGGAGAACGTTATGCACAGGCCTGCATTGCAGAAAAAGTAGTATGGAATAGACAATATTTCGCGCGAGAGGAAACTTTGTCATACGAGCCGGCAGGCGAGTATGACGGTCCCGCGAGCGTGGAATGACTATTCCATACGTGTTGTAGACTATACTTTTCTTCGACTGCAAATATGAAACACTGTATGGCTTTAAACTGCGGACAAGGTTAAAAACAATGTTTTTTGTGACTCGACATTGTAAATGCAACAAAACACATATTTTTAAATAAAGCAATTAATGTTATTCAATAATTTTATCAAATCAGTACTTAAAAAAGATTTTTATTTAATTTTATCACATATTTCAAAATTATAATGCAAAAATTGAAGATTACGTCAGATTGTTATGACATATATCAGGTTTAAATATTTAACAATATTACATTACATTACATGTTTGTTTAACCTCGTACTATTCTACTTAATTAAGCATCCCCTAAGTCCAGGACTTGTGTGGGCTAGTAGTAGAGGGAACCACCGGCTTATACTGACTTTCGAACCAGTTTCTAGGGAGTGTCCGTTTCACTTATCGCCTTCGCCAAATTTCAATTATTAATTAACTGAAAAAGGCAAATCGGCGCCAGTGAGAATCGAACTCACGATAGTAGACTTGCTATGCATACGCGCTAGCCACTACGCTATGCCTCCCATATCATGGGATCAATAGATGAAGCAGTTTTAATTTTTGGAACCAAATTGATAAAAAACTGGTCAAATATTAAGGAAAGCTAATAAACTTTATGTAATTTTAACTCAAAACTTTAAATTGCATTAAATTATTCAATATTTCGTGGTAAAATATATATATTTTTGCTAATTTTGCTACAGTTTTCTTTAGTTTTATAAACAAGAGATGGCACTAAATATGCTCATTCTAACACTTGATACGGAATATTCATACCGTATCTAGAGCTAGAATGGATTCATTCTGTGTTTGAAAAGTGTTTGTATTTGTTTACATTCTAAAGCAGTCGTAGAAAAGAATTATTAATATAAATGCTAAAGTTAAAAATTTACAATTTTGGCGAAGGCGCATACATTGATAACACATGTCTACGTTTAAAAACCTTTTAAAAACTATTTCGTCCATGATACTGCAATACCGCTTAACGTCCAATGGAGATTTATCCCGTTAGATTAGACAGGGACAAAAGTTCTACCCAAAAAGGATAGAAGACATACATACACTCCCACTTTCACCCAACCAAACAAATTCTGTATTTGTTCTTTGTTGACAAATACAATATTTACTTGGCCGGGCGAAAAGTGAAACTATATTATTTTTATTAAAGAAATTACTGGCGCCATCTAAATTTTAGTAGAATTATCTTATTCTACAGATTCACATTTGGACTTTTTGCTACACTTTCCGGCCAACCAAATAAATACTGTATTTGTTTGCCTTTCGTTAAGTGATCTTAAGGTCGGTTTATCCAATAATTAACATTAAACTACCGCACTATGAACAAGAATAGGCTTTTCCTCGGCCAAAATTCGCTTTGTGTATTTTCGTGAAAACTGGTGTCTGGGGTTTTTGAGGTTGGTTTAACCGAATGGAGCTCTCTACAACTAGAATTATGAAACAAAAGACGCCTACCCTATCTCTATCTCATTTGTGCTACACTTTCCAGCCAACCAAATAAATACTGTATTTGTTTTTCATATAACAAATACAGTATTTATTTGGTTGGCCGGAAAGTGTAGCACTGAGCGGCAGGAACGAACATAGCTAATGTGAATCTGTAGAATAAGATAAAAATTTAGATGGCGCCAGTAATTTCTTTAATAAAAATAATACTTTTTGCCCGGCCAAGTAAATATTGTATTTGTTCAACAAAGAACAAATACAGAATTTGTTTGGTTGGGTAGAAGTGGGAGTGTTCTTTATGTCTTCTATCCTTTTTGGGTAGAACTTTTGTCGCTGTCTAATCTAACGGGAGAAATCGCCATTGGTTGTTGAAAATTCAAAATAGCGGATCTAATACGGATACAACATTTCTAGAATTTTAATGGTTTTGAGAAAAAATGGTAAAGTACTTTTGTGAAAAAGGTTTATATTGAAGGAATATAAAGATAAAGTTGACGACCTATGAAATAAACTATAAAATGTGACATTTTTAAACTTTTTGTTGATATTTATACTCAACTGTACCATGTTATCAGTTATTTTTATCAGTTAATAAGCCGCTTTGTACTTTTTAAAAGTAAAACCCGTTATAAAAGAAAAAATATGTTTATAAAATTAATGTTATGTGCCACTTAAAAATTACTAAAAAGGTTTTACACCGAAAAAACGAACATTTCGACTTAAAAGTGAAAATGTAACAGTAAATAAAATTACGTTTTATATACCGAATTTTTTTATAAAACACGTATTTTATACCGTAAAATTAGATTTAAACAATAAATTTTCAGTATTTTCTTCGTAAAATAAATAAACATTTAGTTTGTAATATAAAATTACGGCACGCATAATAGGTTCATATGTTGCCCACATGTGCCAGAAATTCTATTAAACAGCTAATGTTGGAAAACTGATTTTATACTCCGGACATTAAATTCCGGACAGCTAAAAAATTGCCATTCTTTAAATTAAAATATTTCGAAAACTAATTAATGGATTTGACTGATTCTTTTTTTGTTTTAAAGTTTAAACATTCTCTACTTTTGTTTGTATTAAGAATGATTAAAAAAGTACTAAATGGGAAATCTGCCCCCGCGGCGTTTTCTATTTGGATTTGGGGGATCGTTTTGATACAAAATAAAAATAATTCAGACAAATTTTCAGCTCTTAACCTCAAGCAGTTTTCAAGTTATTTAAAAAAAAAACTATTTTTTCGAATTTATTTTTTTTTTAATAGTTAAAATGAAAATTAAAAAATTGCGATTATTTTCCAATGCTTACGGTAAACGACATAAAAAAATACTTTTGTTATGATCCCCAGATGAACAACCGATTTTTTTCAATTTTTTCGAAGTGGTGGAACATATGAAAAAAATTACCCAGGTAGCAAGGGATGTTATATTACAAGAAATTAACATCACTTTTGGGTGTATTTTTAAACTAAATCATAAAATCACATAATATTGAAAAATAACATGTATTTAATATCACATTTGCAACGTAATACGTGTGACGTGACAACCATGTTATTTAATAACAAATATTTAGCAACGCTGTGAATATATCGCATGTCACATATTAACGTGGCTTTCACGTAAATGTCATGTTATTTTGCTTCTCACCGACGTTCGAAGCAAAAAAATCGATATAAGATGATGTTGATAGAGTAAATTATTATAAGGAAATTCTATACACATTATACGGTTTCCAGTGGATAGGGGGCTCTGCCGGGCTTCTCAAGACCACGGACACGGATTAAAGGAATATATTCTCCCCTTAATCTGCAATTTCGTATTTAGAATCTATCTGTTTCAATCTGTGATTGTTTCAATTACTGATTGATTTTAAATCCGATTTTTTTATAGGGTTATAGCGTTTTTAATGGTTTTAATTTAGAAAAAGCTAATATCCTAGAATATTATTTAAATATTAAAGTACCAGTAACGGCATCCATAAGATATTAGATATAACAGGAATGTGGATTTATGATGTCACAAACACGTTATTTTCGGGATGTCATTGTGTGATGTTATTAGGGGCGGACTTAGGACATCCCCACCATGCTACATTCTTGTTAAATGAGACTACAATCTTAACATCACATGTCACATATTAACGTGACTTTCACGTGAATGTCATGTTATTTTGCTACCTGGGTAAAAACTATTTTTTTTTCTGTAACACCGACACCGACACAAAAAAAACTCGAGTGCGGTCAGTTCTTACGTATTTTGGGTTGCTGAATCTGAATCCGAGGTCGGCATTTAAAATTTAGCGTTTAAAATGGCGGATCCAATATGGCGGATTAGATTTTTAAAGTTGCTCGAATTTGCTTGAAACTTGGTACTCGGGGGTTTTTGGGGTCGCTGATTACGAACCTGGTGCCAGTTTTCCAAAATTTAATATAGCGGATCCAATATGGCGGATTAGATTTTTTTAATGTTTCCCTATTTATAAAACACCCTGTATATTTTGAGGAAATTTCAGTAGGGGTTATATTATTTTGTTTTGTTTGTTTATATAGGGATAGGCTATTCTGAGTAGCATTTAATTTGTTAGAAAGGCGGTCCCATATGGCCAAAGGAAGGTCTATATCAAAGGTGAATTAGATAAAAAGAAAAGTGTAATCAGTGTAATAGAATTATGGAATATTTATTTGTCATCTCTAACTGGATAAAAGTACTATTTAATAGACCTGTACCAATATGGGCAAATAATTTCAGTGTCGTAGGAAAAATGCCAACGAATTAGACCCTTTGGAGAGTTATAATAGTTATTTATGGTACTAGTGGGTAAAGTAAGATATTGCCCATGAGAAAATTAACCTGCGAGGCGTCAGCCAAGCATACAAGGTTTTATCCAATAAATATCTTAGGAATTCATATTTTTATTAAAAATTTTAATGACATTTACAAGAAAATAATTTGACAAGTGACAGTTGAGTGGGTAAAATAAATAATTATCCACTCAATAAAGTAAAAGCCACGCGGGGGTTATTATTGAGTTTATCTATTTAAAATAAAGCTGGTAATTGTTTTATTATCTGTATGTATTGGATAATAGTTATTTATGGTACGACAGAGAAAACTAGGATTTTGCCCACGAGAAAATTAGCCCACAAGGCTGAAGGCAGATTGGGTTAATTTTAAAGGGCAATATTAGTTTACTCACGAGTGGCATAACAAGTTTTATTCAATAAATAGCTTAAACATTCTGATTTTTATTAAAAATTTTAATGACATTTACAAGAAAAAAAATGACAAGTGACAATTGAGTGGGTAAAATAAATAATTGTCCAATCTGTAAAGTAAAAACCACGTGTGGGTTTCTTTATTTCAAATAAAGCTATCAATTGTCTTATTATCTGTATGTATTGGATAAAACTACCCTGGTATAAAAGTACACAAATCTAACTTAACATTAGATTAGTGACATTTTTATGTTTAGTCTCAAACGTTGTACAAAAACGTTATAAAATATATAAATCTAACCTTAAAAACTAACGTTTGACAAAAACGTTATAAAATATATAAATCTAACCTTAAAAACTAAGGTTTGACAAAAACGTTATAAAATACATAAATCTAACGTTAGTTTCCCAACTAAATTCTAACCTTTTTCTAACCTTATTCTAACTTTAAATATTTTTTAAATTTCTATTATTAATACGTAAGCTATAGTAGAAAATACTCATTTCAGACAGCTAGGTTTGATAATTATTTATTATTTCTATAATAAGTTTAAAAAAATATTCCCCAAAAGTCAAAATTATGGTAAGTCTGGCAACGCTGTATTAGAATTGAAAAAATATTTTAAGATTCTAAATGTATAAATAAATATTAACTAACTAAATATAAAGTTTGTCTGAGAGGTAAACGTATTTATCGAAGTATAACAGCATATTACACGAAAAATATTTAGGCCCACCTAAAAAGATGGCTATTTTATAAATAAATGTAACGAAATTATGTTTAAAAAGATTATGATTGCTAAAATATATTAAGATTTATTTATATGAATAAATTTTCCTCCAGCTGTGATACTACCCGGGCGCACCGAGAGGGAGCAGCAAGGTAGCTGTCAGGTCTGTTGGCAGAGCTCACTTTAAGGACTTCCAAGCAACCAGGATCTGTACTAACGCTGCAAGCGAAAATGATCCTTAAGCAGTTTGGCGCCGATCCAAGTGCACTGGCAGCCAATAAACTTAAGGATCAAAGCCGCTCACTTAGCCAAAAAAGCCGACAAAAAGAGGTTCGAATCCCTCGCTAAACTGTAGGTCCCGGGGTACAACAACAAAAATCCTCGTTAGAGTAGAAAAACTAGTAACACAGGGGTAGGCAAAAAGGACCATATGGTCTAGTTGCCAGGCTTGACCTCCCCACCATTACTACTACTACTACTACTACTTTATACAGTTTTCTAACGTTAAAAAAACGTTATTCTAACGTTTAATTTCTACTAGGGTAGTAATTGTCTTATTATCTTATATATTGGATAGAAAAATTAATTACTAAGAACTACTTTCTGAAAATACTTGCCTTAAGTGCCTGATTGTAAAAAAATAGTCAGTTTATATTGAAAAAAATATATTATTATTTTTTTTCCAAAAAATAAACAAAAAATTGAAAAGAAAAATATCAATAAAAATAATATTTTTAACCTTGGATAAGAAAGCTATGTACCAAAAAAGCTCTTATCTAAAAGCGTTCTCGAATTAAAGTGATCACATTTTTTTTTCGGACAGACTGATAGACCAACAAACAGATATTTTTTACAAAGAATAAATTATTTAAAAATTCCAATTTTTCTGTAAATTGTTTTTTGTTTTCCAAAAAAAATTAAAAGGACTGCATATTTGATAAAATTTAAATTTGTTTTATTGTATTATTGACTTTATTTTAAATCGGTGTAAATAATATTTAGACAGAAAACCATAATGTTTTAGTCAGCAATTTTCTTAATCAGTCTCCCATAAAAATAAAAAAACATGTAGACAGAACATTCACGTATTTAATAATACAGCTCTGCAATGAAAAATTTGTTGAAATCTGTAGTTTTTGGTATTTTTATTCCAAAAATCACTTCCATTTATTTACCATCACGTCAGAACTACTTGCATTTAAAATTAAAAAAAAAATGTTTTGTTTTGAATCATAAAATAATAAAAATTTCATTTCCTGTAAAAGAAATAAATAAAAAAAATTGACAACCAAAAAAGTTATTCAATTTTTAAATGGTAAAGTGACTTATGGGCCACCCTGTATTATTCTAGCGCATGCGCTGGGAATAATATAATAAAAGATGGAAAGTAGATATTTATACTGAGTATTAAAAACACTCAAAATAATTAATGAATAGTACTAATACTATAATAATTTCTTGAAAACAACTACTTAAACTTGAAACAAATTATTGAATTTTTTTAAATTAAATACAGCCTGTTCCAGAACTCGCGTACCGAAATTTGAGGGTATATTAAAAACCCTCTGGAAAATATGAAAAAAATTAAAAAAAAATCCATCTTCAATACTAATTAAAAAGGAAGCTATTTAATCTGACCAATCCTGTTGCTGATGTTAAATTACCTAAAAATTAGTTTTTCCCTACTTATTAGTAACTATGGTTGCATTTTAATGGTTGACTCGTGCATTGTTTAAGACTTTCAACTTTAGAATCTTTTTAGGTTATTATATTTTGACAAAACCGACAGAGGTTATCAAATATTTTATTTTATAGGGTCACTCCATCCGGCGGTGGTTTTTTGACATTAATAAATATTTATGTCACATTAATCACCATGCCAACCTACAGAATATGTACCTACAATAATTAAATTTGCTTCAATAGCTACAAATTCAACCTTTAATGGTAATTTATAATCAGCAACAGTATTGGTCCACTTATAGCGTTCTTATTTTTGAATTGAACGAAGATGGATTTTTTTTGAAATTTTTTTCATATTTTCCAGAGGGTTTTTAATATACCCTCAAATTTCGGTACGCGAGTTCTGGAACAGGCTGTATGTTTATATTAAGTATTTTCATACTTGTTGCAAGTATCACAAATATTTCATATGAGAACATTTCATAAAATATGGAATAATTTTCTGGGGTCAGTGTGCCTATGTGCAGGATTTATTTAAGACCCAGAAGCGGGCGCTTCGTACGATTTTAGGCTTCAATCGCACCGAATCTTGTCGAAGTCACTTTAAAAATAACAACATATTAACCGTAACGAGTTTATATGTATATGAGTTGTTAGTTTTTATATTCAAAAACAAATCTCTGTTTCAAAACTACAAAAGCTATTGCAGTAGAAATTTGAATTATAACTTTCCCAGACATAGACTGGTTCAGTTTGAAAAAGGTTCACTTTACTCAAGTATTGCAGGGTTTAACAAACTACCGGATAATATAAAATCTATAACAAACTTTAATATTTATAAAAAACGCATTTAACAATTTTAATAGATTTAGAACCCTATAATATCTCTGAGTATTTTGATGTTTTGATAACATAACAGAATTAAGTTGTGCTTTTTACTTACATATTTCTAAATGTGATTCTTATTTTATTTAAATTTAATATTTTTTTAGTATATTAATTTTAACTTGTTAAATATTGTATGTAATTTGAATGGAGATCTCTACAACTAGAATTATGAAACAAAAGACGTCTACCCTATCTCTATCTCATTTGTGCTACACTTTCCGGCCAACCAAATAAATACTGTATTTGTTGTATGAAAAACAAATACAGTATTTATTTGGTTGGCCGGAAAGTGTAGCACTGAGCGGCTAAAACGAACATAGCTAATGTGAATCTGTAGAATAAGATAATTCTACTAAAATTTAGATGGCGCCAGTAATTTCTTTAATAAAAATTAAATTGTTACACTTTTCGCCCGGCCAAGTAAATATTGTATTTGTTCAACAAAGAACAAATACAGAATTTGTTTGGTTGGGTGGAAGTGGGAGTGTATGTATGTATTATATCCTTTTTAGGTAGAACTTTTGTCCCTGTCTAATCTAACGGGAGAAATCACCATTACTTGCTTTTCTTATTTAGACGTCTTTCAGGTTCACGGTCATCTATGTGAATATGTTTATTCAATTGTATAGCACATTTGTGTATTTGTATAGTTATTTTTGAAATAAATATTTATTATTATTATCATTATTATTATTATTATAAAGCTCCCCGTACCTTTCAGATCAGATCACGAAACTCCTATTAACCTGCTAACTCAGAAATGGCCTGTTGAAATAGACATATATTTAAATAGAGAATTACTGTCTTTGAAATATTATATCACACTATCTTCTACCATTTAAAATATACCCACTACATCCCCACATTTAGGTTAAAAATATTAAATATAAGTCAAAACTTTTGTCCGAAAAGATAGTTGTCTCATTTACACGTTCGAAATTTGAAGTTGATTTCTCAACAGGATGGTACTTTTGGGCCACACTGTATAATATAAACCATGTAATTTATTTCTAAAAAGGCACTGATTTTTCTGAGCCACTGTTGACATTTTTTTTAAACAATTTTTTTCTATTTTTTTTTCTTTATTTGACAAAGAAAAGAAACTTAAAAATTTTATATACAGCCTGTTCCAGAACTCGCGTACCGAAATTTAAGAGGTGATTCTACATCCAGAAATATGAAAAAAAGTTTCTATAAAGGTTGGTCCGGAAATGAGCCCTAAGGGAGCTACGGCCCTTCGAAGATGACGTATTGAATGGGGAACAAAAAAAAGCACCAATAAAATTTTAATGCTGCAGGGTGATTCTTCATTTAAAACTGAGCAAAAAAGTATTATACACCAAAACACCTAAATTTAATATTAAAGGAGTAATATCCTTTTAAAAAGTAACGTTTTTAGTGGCACAAAATGTTACTTCCTCTTAATTGCATTTTTTTTTGATAACGGTTGCTCCTACAGTGTTACACTATATGATATTTTATATGTATTTTTACTCTAGAAATCTATATTTTTTACAACAAATCCAAAAAACATACACATAGAAAAGTTTGGGGCAAAAATGTTTTAAGCCTCATATATTTTGTCCGTCTGGGCACGCCTCTGGATAAATTAAAAAAATAAATTAACATAAACTTATTGCCCTTATTAATACTAGTATACATGCAAAAGCTCGCCGCTCTAGCTTAAACGGTACCCGAGTTATTAATTAAAAACCTTATTTTTATTACAATTTTAAAGGGCCCTAGATCCCTTAGGGCTCATTTCCGGACCAACCTTTATAGGAACTTTTTTTATATTTTTGGATCTAGAATCACCTCTTAAATTTTGGCATGCCAGGTATGGATCACCCTGTATATTATAATATTTTTTTCTTCCTTTTATTTTTTTTTACTTTTTTTTTTTGTAAAACGTACGCACATGTTAATGGAACACAAGGGGGCAGGAAAAAAGTCAGTTGCGTAGGCCCAACTGTGTTTAAACGTCAATCTCTAAGTCCCACCCATTCTATACTCCTTCCCCCTATGTGTGCTCCGGAGGATTCGGAGTCCCGGATAATATAAAAGGATTGTTAAGCAGGTGCGAATGCCGAAGTTTCCTCCTGCAAGCTGCAACATGTGGTCCTCTACGTTATATCTTGCAGTTTTGGCTGCTTTTGTCTGTTGCGTTGGTGCTGCTCCAAAACAGGTAATTTTTAATTTTATTAATTATTACGCTGGTCTACAAAAAAAATGTGTTTTCATTTGCCGGGGACCTTTTAGTTGCGTCTTGGTATATTTGATGCGCTGATTTCGGAACCTTTTTACGTTTTTGTCGATCAGTTCGTTTTTTTGAGATATAGCGCACAGTGGTTTTTTTTGTCTATAGTTGTAAAAAATTTTTTTTTGGTCTAATTGTTTTTTTTTTTTCGTGGATTGGTTCTCTATTACTGGGGCTCTAAGCCAAATCAGATTTAAAATATCTTTATTCCTTTTTTTTAATAAGCTTCTAAATTAAAAAAATTAGTTTTTTCGCATTTTTTCGATATATTTCGATAAATTTTTTTATACATACTAAGATACGACTCTAATTTTTATACGCAATACTAACATATATGTGCAGTTTATAAAAATAAAAAAAAGTTTTAGATTTAATCCAGTGACCGAGAGCAACACATTAAATTAAATTTATTATGAAAAAAAAACGAAAAATAAAAAAAAACTTTTTTTCCTTGCTTTAAAGCTTTAAGATAACATTAAAAAAAATAAAATAATTCAAAATATTGTTGTTCTGCTCCCCGTTAAATCCCAGTTACTGGATTAAATTTAAAACTTTTTTATTTTTACAAACTCACATGTGTTGCTTATAAAAATCAAAGCCATATCTTTAGTATAAAACTTTCTTTAGTATGTATATAAAACTTTCATGAAAATATAGCGAAAAAATACGAAAAAATCTCATTTTTTGAATTTAGAAGCGTATAAAAACAAAGGAATAATTTTAATACTAAATTTTATTTGTAAATACATATTTGATACTTATATCGCCACCATTGGTATTTAATACTTGTGATAGTAAATACTACAATGTATGTATCATATACAATATGTTGTCATACTACCACATCACAACGTGCTGGTACATTTAGATCCCACTAGCATGTTATAGTAAAAATTATTGTAACATTTGGTAAAGCATATCGCACTTATAGTATGGTATACTTTGAGCTGTTGTTAAGTTGTAGGGGAACAGGGGGCACAGCGAGTCATTGGGCACAATGAATCGTTGACTATAACTCTACCAATATTAGTTTTAGAAAGGCCACTTTATAATGGCGCGCTAAGAAGACGTTTCTCTAGATAAAGGGTCAGTTGCCGGCAAACCTGCGTGGCGTGTGTTGAAGCGAAGAGGTGGCTGCATAAAATAAATAATGAAAGTATTTTTTTTTGTTAATCTGTTAATAAGGTATATTTGTACTACTTTTACGTAAATTCCAGTGTTATTTGGCATTTTTATATTCTTTATTAACTCTTAAATAAGTGTGTTTACACAAATTTATTAGATATTTGGTATGTTTTTTTATGTCCACTTTGAACTGGTCTGGTTACTGGGGGGACACAGTGAGTCAAAGACCGATTGGACACAGTGGCTCATGATCCACTGTGCCTCAACTATGATTAAATAAATGTTCCTGTAAATTTATAATTAAAATTATTGTAGGAATTTTGCTTTCCCATTTTGAAAATTTTCAACATTTAGGAAAATATTTTTTTTGCGTATTTTTGCGTTTTATGACGAGCGAGAACAATATTTGTTTACAAAAATTTGAAAATTTCATTATAAGGGTTTTTAATATTGTTGAAATCGAATCTGATAATAAAAAGAATCTCCACCCCCCGCAGGGGCGAGGGGGTAAATATTTTAAAATATTTTTCATATATTCGTGAAAATTTGAATATGGGGGTTTTTGAGGTTGATAAAACTAAATCTTGAAATTATTTTTTTCCAAATCCACCCCCTTAGGGGTGGTGATGATTTTTTTTGAAAATTGGTTTATACAGTATACAATCAATTAATTTAACATTGTTTTTTAGGGTCTTGATTTAGTTTATTTTGACTTTTGTTTTTTTCTTACTTAAGAGTTTCATTTTCAAGGTTTTGATTTACCTACGTTAATTAATTTTAGGTTTTGTTTTTTGTGACCAAAGAGTTTTATTTAAGTTTATTTAACTATGTAGGTATCTAAAATAAACATTTTTTTTAATTAATAAATTGACTTAATTTATTTAAATATCACGATTAACTGTACCCCATACTGAGTGATTCACTGTACCCCGTACTGGGGGCTCAGTGAATCAAATGACAAAAAAGTACTTGTAAAAAATCATGGTCTATTCATTTTTAATTTAAACCTGCAAATTATGTTAGCTTAAAGATCAAAGAAACGTAGTATGAAAAAAAATCTGAGTTATTGTCAAAACTTTTAAAAATATGCGCTATAAAAAAGTAAGTGACTCACTGTGCCCCCTGTTCCCCTATTACTGATCTAGTTTAAAGTACGTTCAGTATTTAGAAAAATTAAAAATCGGTAAATAATGCCAAAATTTTGATTAGTAGGTAATAATATAAAGATTGCAACCACAGACAATTACACACTGACAAAATAATCGAACCTTTGTTTACTTCCCTCTGTATTTTTTTTACTTTTTTCTGTATTATTACTAATCAAAATTTTTGTATTATTTACCGATTGTTATTTTACTAAATACTGTAACATACTTTAAACTAAATCAATAACACAACAACTACAACTTAAAGTACACCAAACTATAACTGTGATATAATTTACCAAATGTAACAGTATGTCTTTTCTCGGTGAACGTTTTACTCATGTAAAGAATGTCATATTTTTTATTTTGCACGACCAACAATTTAAAACAAAAAATTAACTTAGTTTCTTTATAATTTTATCAAAGCTTGTTTGTATTGTTTTTGTTTTACACTTAACTTTTCGACAGGGCTAGAGTTTAAAGTGAAATTCAAACCACTTCATGGTACGGGCATAATTAGAAAATATTTTGCATAAAGCATAAACACGGGGGGTTGCTATTTAATATTTTGTAGTTGGAGTAGTCGGAATGTGAAGAAAAAAATACTACCTCCAAATATACAGATTTTAGATGATCTTACGATGAAATAAATTGACATTTTTTATTTATTTATTTCTTTGTTTATTTATTTACTACTTAACATGGCATATGTCCCTGTTACAAAGTTGTTATAATAAAATATGAAACAAGCTGTGAAGATATGTGGGTAGTTCCCACGAAATCTCAAAATTCCTGTCCTTTCAGTTTTAACAAAAAATTTGACCAACTTTTATAGGTAACGAGTATTTCCTTGCAAGGCTCCATTACTTTGGCTACTGGTATCAGTAATAATTTCTGATTCATATGTATAAATAAAAAAAATAAAAAAATAATAATGTTCCTAAAATCATTCCCTCACTATGTCCCAAGCTACAGATTAAAATACTTTCGGATTTTTAAATGAACAATTTCTCAAAAAATTGCAAGTTTAACAAATCTTTTAAAAATACAATATTTTTTAGAAATTATTAATATTTTGGAATAAAAAATAAGGAATTATTAAAAAAAATATTTTTTTTATATGTGTCTCAACAAAAAAAATCATTCCCTCACATCTTTACTGACAGCCAATTTGTGAACGCATTTTCAATCATGCGTGAACGATCCCATTAGTTTTTGATAGTTGGGAGTAAGGTTAATTTTTTAAAATTGGCGAATTCATCTTGGGCGTGTTAGAGTTTCTGTTACAAAAATGTTTTATTATTATATTTTAAAGGTTACATTTTTGACCGTCATTCCCTCACATCCTGGAAAAAGAACGTAATTACGTTTAATTAAATAATAATTATTCAATGAAGTTGGTTTTTGGGACCAATAAGCTTATAAGCTTACACAAAAATGCAATACTAATGTAAGGTTATATCGCGAGTTTTTGTTAGTTATGTCTTATTTTGTCAATCCCTCATCGTCATTCCCTCGTTTCAATTTGTAGTGAAACATGAAACAAATTTATATCCCAGAATTGTTTGTCTAGAACGATTTTTGAAAATTTTTAAAAATTCGAAGCTACCGTATAATATTATTCTAGCGCAGGCGCTCTGAATAATATAATAATGAAAAAAATAATAAAACTATTTAAAAAAGAAAAAAAAAGGTACTCTTGTATAAAATATTAGTATACTAATATTATATTCATACAAAAGTACCTTTAGTTATTTATTATATGAGAAATATAGTATAAAAATATGATTAGTAATTTGACAGAATAACAAAGAGATTAATATTGGTAAAAAATAAATCTATAACATTTCCAATGCGTTCGTAAGTTTGATGTTCTGCTTCCATTAAAAGTTGGTAGAAACAACACATGACTTATCAAAATTTAAAAACTAAATATAACAGTTTAATTTAACTTTAAATTTAAAAGCAAATACAACGTTTTATAGCTGATTATAATGTATTTAAAATGTTGAATCGCACGTGTGCACGACACACGCTTATAACATTTAACCCCCTTTTTATAAATCCTATAAATATGTAATTTATGTATAATAAACCTACCTATTTCAACTTTTTAGTCACATCTTGCGCAGTTTAAAAGTTAAGAAAAAACTTAACAACTGGACAGACCGGCAGACGGACTGAAAAAGTAAAAAAAAAAATAATAAAAAATAGTTTTTAGCCTTTGTCCTTTACTTCACACCAATTTTTACGAAAACCAATCCAAACATCCGAGAACTTTGGATAAGGACCCTATGGTCCAAATAATAAGCCTTTAGCCTAAAGCGTTCTCGAGTTATCATAGTAATAAATGTTCCAGACAGTCTGAAAAACATACTTATATGCATGTAAAACATCGAGAAACGTAAAAAAAGCAATAAAAATGTTTTAAAACTTTTTTACTCGTGGGAAGTAAAATTAATATTAATTAAATAATTAATTGGTCGACTTTTGGCGTTTCGGGAAATTAGAAACTTCAGTACTGTTCCAAACTTATCAACCGGATAGACCGGCAGACGGACTGAAAAAGTAAAAAAAACAATAAAAAATAGTTTTTAGCCTTTGCCCTTTACTTCACACCAATTTTTACGAAAAACAATCCAAACATCCGAGAACTTTGGATAAGGACCCTATGGTCCAAATAAGAAGCCTTTAGCCTAAAGCGTTCTCGAATTTTTGATAGCCGTAAATGTTCCAGACAGTCTGAAAAACATACTTATACGCATGTAAAACATCGAGAAACGTAAAAAAAGCAATAAAAATGTTTTTAAACTTTTTTACTCGTGGGAAGTAAAATTTATATTAATTAATTAATTAATTGGTCGACTTTTGGCGTTTCGGGAAATTAGAAACTTCAGTATTATACTGTTCCAAACTTATCAACCGGACAGACCGGCAGACGGACTGAAAAAGTAAAAAAAAATAATAAAAAATAGTTTTTAGCGTTTGTCCTTTACTTCACACCAATTTTTACGAAAAACAATCCAAAAATCCGAGAACTTTGGATAAGGAACCTATGCTCCAAATAAGAAGCCTTTAGCCTAAAGCGTTCTCGAGTTATCATAGTCATAAATGTTCCAGACAGTCTGAAAAACATACTTATACGCATTTAAAACATCGAGAAACGTAAAAAAAGCAATACAAATGTTTTAAAACTTTTTTACTCGTTTAATATTAATTAATTAATTAATTCGTCGACTTTTGGCATATCGGGAAACTTCAGTATTATACTGTTCCAGCACCTATAAGCGCTGTAAATAAAAATACGAAACCATAAACACAACACATTAAGGACGACATTAGAAAAATTTTAAACTCATAAATCTAGACTCTTTTGAAGATAAAAACACCCCTTAGGTACGAAATATGATCTATTCCACACCCTATAGTGAATGATACTCCTTTCTCCATATGGTATAATGTATCAAGGAAGAAATCCCCAATACAAACATTTAAATTACTAATATTTAAAGGAAATATGATCTAGTATCAAAATCGCAATACTTTTACTACGTGATAAAATTTTCGCAAAGCAGATTTTGAAAAGTTTTAGAAATATTAGAGTATCTTTAAAATCCTTTAAAATACGGTTAATATCATTTACAAACAAACTGCCGTGCTAAGCTGAAAGGTCCTATCTGCATAGGTTTAACATACATAGATAGGACCTTTAAGCTTAGGAAGGCAGTAAACCGTAGGTCTGTATAATGCTTCTAAATTTATAGTAATAAACATTATCAAACACTTCTTACATAAATCGAAAACAAAGTTAAAAATTTTGGTGATATTATCAATTTTACGAATATTAATCCCAATGATGAAAATGTAACGACTGCTTTAGCAGGAGTATAACTTTTTGGTTTCTAGGGGGATTTTTTCAAATTTGGTACAATTGTTTTCTCTAAAAAAATTAAATGGATCCGAGATTTACTGTTTTCGATTAAGCCCTCACAACCTATGAGTCGAAAATTTCTTATTTTTGGAGGGATTTTTTTTCGATTTTAATGGACATAAACAAGGTTGTTTTTTCTGATAATTTGAACATTCTTTCTTGAGTTGTCGTGCGGACAATAAAAAGTAACAGAAGGACAAACAAAAAAACAGACATTTTTAAAAGTTTAGAATCATATACAGGGTGGTCCATTGATCTTGACAATCTTTAATATTTTAATAAATGCTTTAGTATAAAACCAATAAAACATGCAAAAAAACATATTTTTCTAATTTTTCATATGCACCCCTCCTATGTTGTTTCAATGGCGATTTCTCCCGTTAAATTAGACAGGGACAAAAGTTCTACCCAAAAAGAATAGAAGACATACATACACTCCCACTTCCACCCAACCAAACAAATTCTGTATTTGTTCTTTGTTGAACAAATACAATATTTACTTGGCCGGGCGAAAAGTGTAACTATATTATTTTTATTAAAGAAATTACTGGCGCCATCTAAATTTTAGTAGAATTATCTTATTCTACAGATTCACATTAGCTATGTTCGTTCGTTCCGCTCAGTGCTACACTTTCCGGCCAACCAAATAAATACTGTATTTGTTGTATGAAAAACAAATACAGTATTTATTTGGTTGGCTGGAAAGTGTAGCACAAATGAGATAGAGATAGGGTAGACGTCTTTTGTTTCATAATTCTAGTTGTAGAGAGCTCCATTGAAAAACTATGCTTGCATACCAAATTTCAGGTTACTTGAACATTTTTTGACCCCCGCCCAACTCATTTATAATAATGAGGTATTTTTATTGTTTAATTGTTACAGTTTTAAAGACAAAACAAGCCGTAAAGATACGTAATTCTACCCATTCCATTATATACTATTTACAGTGGCAGGTATGGGAACGTTCAAGTATTACGTAACGCAAATTTTGATCATTTGGACTTTTATATCGGTGCAGTGGAAATGTTTTAGATCCTACCATGACTTAAAATGGCGCAAAATATATTTATATTCTTCCATATGAACCTTTTTTATTATTCTACGTTTATGCTTTGAGATTTCACTGTGAGTGATTCTCAGTACCCGGAGTATTTCCAGTTATAGTCCAGTCTTCAAGTTAATAAAAGAGGCTTTACCGAGAAATAATTCAGGAAGTTTAGATTTTTGGTTTATTGGGTAGGGTTTAAGG
This sequence comes from Brachypterus glaber, assembly GCA_958510825.1. Lineage (NCBI taxonomy): Eukaryota > Metazoa > Arthropoda > Insecta > Coleoptera > Kateretidae > Brachypterus > Brachypterus glaber. The sequence continues at coordinate 29,284,446 of OY294051.1, forward strand.
CCGCAAATAAATAATTTTGCGACATTGAACTCGATATGGAACTGTCATTTTTTTAACTTATTTTTGACAAAAAACACACTTTTTAAAATATCTCAAGATCGGTGCATCCTAGGACAAAAAACTTTTAAAATGAAACTAAGGAGGACCAAATCTCCAACATTTTTTGTGCCATGTATTTTTTTGTACGACTTATAGCTAATTTACGGCACCGCCTTAAACGTTACACTGTAGGGTTTTAGATTTTTCTTTATGACTCGGTTAGGAAGGTTTTTTATGCTTAATACAATGGTGATTCAATCGAAAATCGGTTTTCTCGAGATAATAGGGCACAAATGTGTGAATTATTTTTTAAAAAAATAATTTTACGTAAATTAAAAAGAAAGTGCCAGGTAGATTTTTTTAATTTTCCAAACCCAAAATGTTCTAAGAGGCATACCTAACCGACGATACAAAAGTTTAGTTTTTCGAAAAAATCATTAAAAATCTAAAAACGTATAGTTAAACGTATAAGAGATATTTTAAAAATCCGTTTTTTTTTGTAAAAAACACGTTAAAAAATGACAGTTCCAAATCGAGTTCAACGGCGCAAAATTGTTTTTCATTTGCGGCCATTAACCCTACCCAATAAACCGAAAATCAAAACTCCCTGAATTATTTCCAGGTAAAGCCTCTTTTATTGACCTGAAGACTAGACTACAACTGGAAATACGCCGACTACTGGTGATTCTATAATGTCCAGACCGCCGGCTACAAAGATCCATCGTCCGTTTCTTTCGTCAATTTTATTCATCTAAATTTTCCTGGGGAACTATGTGTTAAAGTTACTTATAATTCGCATTCTTATAAAATGCCAAAAGGGCCATTCCAGCGTTTCGGGTGTTTCACTTTTACACATTAAAACGAATTTTATGAATACTTATTGCGCTAATAGATTGGTATGCTACAATTGAACTAATATACCAGTTAAACAAACGGTTAAACCCCGAAATAAAATTTTAAAAAAGTTAAGGAAGATATGGGCAAAATTTGCCGTTTCGGCCAATTTTGCCAACATCTTCCTTAATTTTTTTAAAATTTTATTTCAGGTTTTAACAGCTTCCTTAACAGGTGTATTAGTCCAATTGTAGCATACATGTACCAATCTATTAGTGCAATAAGTATTCATAAAGTTCGTTTAAATGTGTAAAAGTGAAACACCCGAAACGCTGGAATGGCCCAAAAGGAGTTATTCCGCAAATGTCAAAGAATAAATAAAGCGAAAGTATCGAGGATCTTCGAGGAAGCTTTTATATTTTTGCCATAGGGCCCGTTTACTAATTATAATTAGATAATTATCCAATTTACTTGGAGATAAAGAGGGTTAAAGTTTACATGTGTTACATCCAGATATGGATGATTAAACATTTTTAATTTTACGTAAATTTTAGGCAACAGTCCTAATAAACTCGGAGAAAATTACTTCTCGTAAAATTCATCTGAAATAATTTTAATTTAAAATATTTGCTTGTAAAGGTAAAATTAAATCAATTTAAAATGCTAGGGTTCCTTGCAAAAATGTGCAGATAAGTTTCGGGATTTTAATTCAAATCAAATAATGTATTTAATTGCTAAGTAATAATAGTTATTAATGGTACTAATGGGTAAAGTAAGATATTGCCTATGAGAAAATTAACCTGCGAGGCGTCAGCCAAGCAGGTTAATTTTCGAGAGGGCAATATCGGTTTACCCATGAGTGCCATACAAGGTTTTATCCAATAAATAGCTTAGGAATTTATATTTTTATTAAAAATTTTAATGACATTTACAAGAAAATAATTTGACAAGTGACAGTTGAATGGGTAAAATAAATAATTATCCACTCAATAAAGTAAAAGCCACGCGGGGGTTATTATTGAGTTTATCTATTTAAAATAAAGCTGGTAATTGTCTTATTATCTGTATGTATTGGATAAAATATCTTATTAGTTCTAAAATTATAATTTAACTATAATAACCTTAAGATACAAATACGAGTTTTCTTTTCTTTTTAACAATAATAAACAGATTTTAGTATATCGATACCCCCAAGCAAAAAATCCGTAACTTATATATTGTCATTTTTGCTAAATTTCTAAATTATTTTTTTTTTGTTATTAAAGGGTGGGTAAATGATTAAAGTGGAAAAGGAAATCATGTGATACATCATTTGAAAGCTTATAAAATTATCTATTTAACTGTATACTGTATATATTTATTGTTTATTTATTGTTTGTTTCTGATAATATTCAAGTTTAAAATTTCTTACTTTAGTGATTTTAGGTAAACTTTTGGTTAAAGTGGCCTGTGGAGAAATCTGAGTAGTACCACCATGTGTGTCTTTTTTCAAGGCGTTTACCTACAAGTATAAATTAAAATGGGTCTAACTTGAGTTACATTCTTGTTGCATGGGAGTGTTGATATCACCTAAACAAATTATTTTGTTATTTTTAAAATAAGTGTGGATTTATTTCTGAAGCTAATAAAAAGCAATATATAAATTTGAAAGCACTACCCAAAATTGCAACAAAAAAGAATTACGCAGTTATGTATTTTTTTCCGTGAGTAATTTACTATACATTTGAGCAAAATCTTTGGAGTCGTTTTTAAGAAAATCGCATTTTTCGATGTTTGTTCATCAGTAAACTACCCTCACGGTGAGGGTATTCTATGTTTGTTTGAAAACCCTGAAATTCCTTTACCATTCGATAGTACCGTCCATTTATATGATTTTCAGCGAAAATTAAAAAAATCTACCGAGCGCTTCGTTTTTTATTAAAAAAAAAATAAATATTAAACGAACTGCAAAATTTTTCAATTTTTTTAATTTTCTTTTTGAGAAACACGAAAAAAAAATTTTCAAAAAAAATTTTCAAAAATTTTCAATTATTTTTTAATTTTCTTTTTGCAAAAAACGAAAAAAAATAATTTGTTTTTTTTTTAAGTTTAACCCCCCATAACTTATTTTGGTTGGATTACTTTGAAAAACAATAGGGATCTTCCCCTCATAGAACTTGCTTTTTCCTGAAATTTCGAGTGATCGGATAATTCGTTCGGGAGTTATCGTGTCTACATCGGACAGACGGACGGACGGCCAAACGGACGAACGGACGGCCAAACGGACGAACGGACGAAGAGACAGACATTTTCAAAATTTCTTATTTTTTCATGAAACACATTTGTATCCAAGAATTTTTTATCTACGACGTTTTTTGACGATTTTGGGAAATTCGAAACTACAGTATAATATTCTAGCGCAGGCTTTTTTACCAAGGAGCAACTTTTGAGCCAGAGAGTCTTTTCGATTTCGAAATTCGGGATTTTTTGGCACACCTTAGTGAAGAGTGAGATAACTTTTTTAAATACAATAAACAAAGTCTTTTTGATGTTAAAATTGTAAAGAGAATTTGAGTGTAAAGGAATTTCCAAACTTTTAAAAGAGAAAACTAGACTAGTCGACTGCATCTTTTGCATAGCTAAACTTTTTCCGTTTTTTTTTATTTATTTTTATTTATTTTGATTTAACAACCCATTGCAATAGTCTTTTTACAACCTAAAGTTTCGAATATTTTTATTTATGATTCACTTGAACCTGAAATCGATAGCAAATGCATTAAAAAAGTTAATAAATAAGTTTGACTTTATTTTAGGTTACATTGCTTTAGAACCTGTTTAAAAAAAAAGCCTGACACACATTTTATTTTCACTTAAAACTTGGATCTATTTTTTATTAAGTATATTTGGATATTGTTTGACCCACGGTTCTGTGGCTATCGAAAGAATGTAAAGAATGTATGTGCCTCTCACTTGCACTCACGCACGCCTAAAGTACTTGATACATAACATAAAATTGACCACTGGGGCTAGTTGTCGCATTTGGTTTGGGGCTAGTAGTCGCATGATCTGGAGAAATGTTCATGGTATAACATTTTCTTTTTCGCATTTTTTTTTAATTCAAAAATGTGTTAAAAAGTGAAATTTTATAGAATACCAAATAAAATAGTTTATTAAATTTAATTAAATTTAAGGGGTTTTGGATTTTGGTAAGATTGATCCAAAGGTTGATCTTTTTAATAATTGTAATTTTTCCTAAAAAAATTGAGTTGATCGCAGATTTTATTCCACTATTTTTGATTTTTTTAGATGTTTAGCCCCCATAACTTTCTTATTTTCGGAGGGATTCTTTTCAATATCAATGGGCTTCGTGTCCTTATAGTTCTCCGCATGAAACAAAGTCTCCGACGAAAGGGGGACGAATCATCCGCGCTCTCTTCTTTCCGTCAAAAGCATAATATGGCGTGCCTACAACAAGCCTCCCACTTGCACGTTCCAAACATATTTCCCGTATCCACAGATCCGTGCGTATATATAAGTATACCAAGTGATTTTTTCTAAAAACGTGTAATACGGACAGACGGACGGACATTTTTTTTAAAATACTGTCTCTTAACCGAAACACCCGGTATATGATTAAAATTGAATTATAGTCTCTTCAGATATTCATCTAACATTATTTGCAAAATTAGTTCAAAAGTTTTTCACAAACTTGCCTAGCATAAAAATATTCTATAAAATTCATCCTCATTGATCATTTGACTAATTCGTGGAAAGTTTGTTAACTTGGTCTTAACCTATTTTTGTCCTATAAAAAATTCATTATCTTCTTTTAATTTTATGGATCAATTTATAATAATTATACAGGGTGATCAATAAATGCCATGCCAAAATTTTAGAGGTGATTCTGCATCCAAAAATATTTAAAAAAGTTCCTATAAAGGTTGGTCCGCAAACGAGCCCTAAGGGAGCTAGCTACAGCCCTTTAAAATTGTAATAAAAATAACGTTTTTAATTAATACTTCTGGTACCCTTTAAGCTAGAGCGACGAGCTTTTGCTTTTGTAAAAAGTTAACTTAAAAAGCGTGATTTTAGTTTTTTTGTCATAAAAATGGCACCTTGGGGTTTTAAGGCTTTAGCCCAGTTACGCTTACAAAGTTAGGTATTCTATTAAGAAATATGCATGCAATATAGATCGGATATGAAGTTTTGAAGCAGTAAAAAATGAATTTCAATAGAAAATGTGACAATAAACAGTTACTGCAAAGCAAGTAAATTAAAAAATTTATTAACAATCAACACATGGAAAATGTGCTTGGTTTCAATAATAACATTTTTTGTATTCAGTTTTAAAGAAAAGATGGCAAGTAGATCCTCTTCTTCTACCTCCTATTTTTGGCATTAGCTCATATCCGCCAGTGGTATTTATATTTAACTTTTGATTAAAAAGAACTTAGAGATATATTAAACTTTAGGTACAATTGTATTGCGTTTTTATGGCGAGCTAGAGGATGTCATGCGAGAGAAGCATTGGGAGTTTAAATAAAGTGAGGGGTGATTTCTAAGAATTAGATAGTTTGGTTGATAGATCGAATGAAATTGAAAATAATTTTAACTACAGAGGTTGTAGGGTTACTAAGAATTGGATGTTTAAAGTACTGCCAATAATTTAAGAAAGCTTTCTGTACAAAATATTAATATTAGTGCAAGTAGATATTTATACTGAGTAAAATACTAAACATAATGAAAAATAGTAATAGGGGAAAATAGGGTAATCGTGTGCACAACCAAAAATTCATATTACGAGGTATTCAAAGACATATCGGGCGTGTCTAACAATTCGCTAGCACCAAAAACGGCGACTAACAAATGAAAGTTGTCCACAATATTTAAATATGTCTGAGTTGATGTTTGTTGTTATTATTTTGCACGTGACGGTAAGTTCATAATTTTTGACCGATTATTCTAAAATAAATATATTATTGAAGGATTTGATCATTTGCATTTATCCATGCAATTTTGTTAAATTTAATTAAATAGTCATTACCCGTAACACACGCAACTCAAAATACAAGACACCTAAGACAACCCTTTATGAAGACTTGCTGAGAAGAAAAGCCGGCAACTAGCGAATTAAGAACAAGTAGAACACCTCATATACGGAGCGTCGTCGGGCGGTGACGGCGTTCTTTGGATCAGTCTGGAGGCTGAATTCTCGAATTACAGCTTCCTGATTAGTCCGGTAGATTGTCGTTGACGCTTGGCAGCGTTCTGTGTATGAGGCGTAAGACATACACTTTTATTTACGTTTAATAACTTTTTTTTTCTGTGTACAAATGTTTATTTATTTTTTTTTTCTCATTAGGCTTAAATATCTACTTAAATCATACAACATAATTAAACATGTAAACAAATTGTAAAACACGGGCAGAAGGACTTGGGTCAATAGCCCTTTGACTTAGTCAATAAATTACTTTTACTACTACTACTACTACTAGTTTTTTATGTGAAGTGATTTATTTTTAAGTTGATGATGGGGTAATGATGCGCGTGCCCCCATCATTTAATTAAATGGTAATAAAGTTAAATAAAAAACAAGTTTTTAAAGTTAAAACAAGATATTTACAAAAAATTTCAAAAACTCGATTTTTAAAAGAAGGGTTATAAAACGTTCTTTAAACGATTAAAAACTTTACAACCTTTCTTTTAAAAATCTAGTTTTCTTGTGTTTAATAAATACTCTTGCATTATTTTCTTTTTTTATCTTTGGTGGATGCGCAGCATTGCCCGATGGTGCGCACCATTGCCCGAAATACCCTTATGTACTTTTACATATTTTTTTTTTGTAATTATTGTAAAAGCTACCTAAATTTTAATGATACTTATTGATAGCCTATTAAGTAAGGCTTCTTTTGCCACTTATAAATAAATTTCTTTAACATTCATAAGATGTCAATCATATCAAGTTTTGCTTAGGTGCGCACTATTCCCCGACTTTCCCCTAATACTAATGTCTTGAAAGCAAGTACTAATTAAACTTGAAACAAATGATTGTTTTTTTTTATAAAATTAGTTAAATAATATCTTTATATCAAGTCTTTTCATAACTGCAACAAGTATCTAACAAGTATCACAAATACTTTAAATTAGAATATTTTTGTATTTAGCAGATGATTCGGTTTTTAGATTCTAAAAATCCCCAGGTATTTTTTTTAATAATAATATTTAAAAAATATGTAAGGCCATTTGGTTTTCGCTATTTTGAGTTTTAAATTTTTAAGACCAGATACTATTTTAGTGCCCCAACAAAAAAAAAACACTAAGACATACATTTTTGGGCAAATTGTCTTAAAAATATTATTTTACCATAAATTGGCCTTTTGTTGCCATTCGGAAGGGTATATCTCGAGAACGGCTCAGAAATAAAATTATTAAGTGGCAGATTCGGATTCAGCGGAAAAAAAGTTGAAAAGAGGGCTCGCGCAAAACCAGTGCACTGCAGTGTTAAGTAGGGTTCTTCCTTTTTTTTGGCCTTTTCTCAGTGAGATAATTAGCCAGATCTCTCTTAGTTACTCAATTCACCAAGAGTGGTTCTTGTCTGGCTTGGCACCATGCCCACGCTTGTTTTGATTATAGAAAATTTCCAGTCTTCTGTAAGACCTTTTCTATTTCATTTCCTTCTTCCCTTTTCGTGTTTGCTGTTGGTTGTGTTAGCTGTTGACAAGGCTGTTTTCTCTAATTTGTAATTATATTTGCGCATGCGCTAGTATATAAAAAAAAATTGTAAGTATAAAAACTTCTTCACGAGTTAGTTGCTTCCAAATCAAAATTTATCAGCATTATAAATGATTAAAAAACATAAAATTCTCTTCTTACTTCAATATAATCACATTATTCGTCATTTTAATGCACATCATCCATACAATCACTATAAAAATATAAAAAAACGAATCCAGGGCATATCTAAGATAGCAAATAAATAAATAACTATACTAAAACACTTGATGCTAAAAATTAAACGCGATTAACGGATTACCTAATTCTTGCCAAAAGTACATGTTGCTCGTTTCACGGGTGAAAAGAAACTGTCTAAACTAGTGTTTTAGTGTTGTTTTACTCGCGAGTGCAATAATTACTTAATTATTAGAAAGCAGTTGATGAAGTTTTTTTAGTCATTACCTTTTTGACAAGTAAACTTTTGTAAATCCAAACCGGTCAGTTGGCCTACTGGGTGCCATATTACGAAGCAAATGTAATAAACCGACTACTATGTATGCATTATTTGAATAAAATATCAGATAACGGGTCTAATTAACCGGTACCGATTCAATTTATTTCAGGCAGGAAAAACAAACATTCGGACGTTCGCGTTTGTTTTTGCCAGGGTCTCTAATTTCACTTTTCCAACACTGTCTGTACTCAGTTTATCCACCTATAAATATTTAAACTGGGAGGTAATTAGTTTCCAATTTAATTGCACTACAACTAATAGTTATCCACACGGTAAAAATAAATTACATTAAATTACATAGTCCGTAAATGGTAATATGTTGCCATAGACCGGAATGGTAAAAATTACATAGTCCGTAATGGGAATGTTTTGCATAGACCGGAACAGTAAAAATTACATAGTCCATAATGGTAATATTTTGCATAAACCAGAACGGTAAAAATTACATAGTCCGGAATGGTAATATTTTGCATAGACTTGAAATTTGAAAAAAAATATTTACTAAGTAGAAAATGTTTGTTCCAAATTACAAGTCTCTGTGTCAAAGCTTTTTTGAAATATCGTAGCGTAAACTTCATTTGGTTTAATAAACCAAACGATTTGCACCCTTAATACGAGTATAAACTGCTTACCTATTTCTTTAAAGATCTATTGGTTAATAAAGATCGTAATTTATAATGAATGTAAATTTTAGGCCACAAATAAAGCATTTAAATATCGTAGATAAATAATATTTACCTTTTTTTACACTTTTAACACTTTAACCCAGCAGCATTGCTAACAATAACAATTTTAAACGGTCCGTCTCATGAGGCGACGCCTTCTTGGTTATTGTTCAAAGCGCACGCGCGTCTTAAAATAACATAGCCCGACATTGTAAAATCATGTAAAAATATGTAAATCAATGTAAATATATTTTTTTACATTATTTTACATTCTTTTACATTATTTTACATTCTTTTACATTATTTTACATTATTTTACATTATTTTACATTATTTTACATTCTTTTACATAAATTCATGAATCATGCATAGTCCAGAATAGTAAATTTACTATTCCGTACTATGTAAATTCATGTATTTTTACATGCAGTTTTTACAGTGCAGGTCATTAATTTTCTAGCGATTTCTGTACTCAGTTTACCAATAATAGTTATTTATAATACAAGGGCGAAAAGTTAAATTTTTCGATTAAGTAGGTTTTTAGAATCGGAGGGTTTCGGCCCGAGGGTAATAAACCTACGAAATCAAAATTTAACTTTTCGTCCGTGTATTATACAATATATTTCATCCGATTGTTACTAATTATTAGACATCGGATTTTACCGAGTCGTGACGTCAAAATCCATAGCCGGGTACAAAAAATTAATAATAATTTTATAAAAATGTTTTAAACTATACATTTACAAAGAAAAGTATATAAATATTATGAAAATCCCGTAACGTTTTTATTTAAGTAAACAGATCCGAAATAACTATAAAAAATAACTATATTCTATATACAAACATATACTATACGACCTGTAGTAAAAATATTTACTGTGCGATTTTTAATTTACTATCTTTCAAGGCTTTCCGAAATTTAGAAAAATTTTCAAAATGGGAAAGCAATAGATCAAAATTTAAAGTAAAATTTTTGTTTCCTAAAACTGTAGATGATGCACCAGACTTTGCCTTTTTCGGTGCCGAATCGGCTTTTGCCCTGGGCACGGTTGCCCTGTTATGCGAGACCTCTCCAAAACTGGTATATTCACCACAAAAACCTTTCAATGCGGCGTTACATCTAACACCTGCTGGAATTTTAGAACATGGCGTACCTTTTTCAAGCATTGTCACCCAAATATTATTTTCTCCTGGGCCATAATCACGCGCCATGAACCTCGTGAACTATGTGTAATTTGGTATGTTCTTGTGTATCTTGACACCTACCTTTTGTTTTTCAAAAAAGCACTGAAGACATTTTACAAAAACTAACCTATTTATTTCAATGTATTAAATTTTCTAATCTCCTTATTAAAAACCATAAACAAACAATGCAAAAATAATAAAAATACAATAAAAATACATTAAATTTATTTTGACATTCTGATATTTACTGTACAATATTTCGTCTTTATTTATATTTCTTATAAGAAATATTTCAGTAAAATAGAAAAAAATAGAGCAAAATTTAAAGTAACATTTTTGTTTCCTAAAACTGGAGATGATTCACCAGACTTTGCCTTTTTTTGTGCCGAATCGGCTGCTACTTTTGCCCTGGGCACGGTTGCCCTGTTATGCGAGACCACTCCAAAACTGGTTTGGACTCTGTACATTCACCGCAAAGACCTTTCAATACGGAGTTACATCTAACACCTGCTGGACATTTAGAACACGGCGTGCCTTTTTCAAGCATTGGTACCCCAATATTATTTCCTCCTGGACCATAATCACACGCCATGAACATCGTGAACTTATGTGTAATTTGGTATGTTCTTGTGTATCTTGACACCTACCTTTTGTTTTTCAAAAAAGCACTAAAGACATTTTACAAAAACTAACCTATTTATTTCAATGTATTAAATTTTCTAATCTCCTTATTAAAAACCATAAACAAACAATGCAAAAATAATAAAAATACATTAAATTTATTTTGACATTCTGATATTTACTGTACAATTTTTCGTCTTTATTTATATTTCTTATAAGAAATATTTCAGTAAAATAGAAAAAAATAGAGCAAAATTTAAAGTAACATTTCTGTTTCCTAAAACTGCAGATGATTCACCAGACTTTGCCTTTCTTTGTGCCGAATCGGCTGCGTCTTTTACCCTGGGCACGGTTGCCCTGTTATGCGAGACCTCTCCAAAACTGGTCTCTGTATATTCACCGCAAAGACCTTTCAATACGGAGTTACATCTAACACCTGCTGAACATTTAGAACACGGCGTACCTTTTTCAAGCATTGGTACCCCAATATTATTTCCTCCTGGACCATAATCACAAGCCATGAACATCGTGAACTTATGTGTAATTTGGTATGTTCTTGTGTATCTTGACACCTACCTTTTGTTTTTCAAAAAAGCACTAAAGACATTTTACAAAAACTAAGCTATTTATTTCAATGTATTAAATTTTCTAATCTCCTTATTAAAAACCATAAACAAACAATGCAAAAATAATAAAAATACATTAAATTTATTTTGACATTCTGATATTTACTGTACAATTTTTCGTCTTTATTTATATTTCTTATAAGAAATATTTCAGTAAAACAGAAAAAAATAGAGCAAAATTTAAAGTAACATTTTTGTTTCCTAAAACTGTAGATGATTCACCAGACTTTGCCTTTTTTTGTGCCGAATCGGCTGCGTCTTTTGCCCTGGGCACGGTTGCCCTGTTATGCGAGACCTCTCCAAAACTGGTCTCTGTATATTCACCGCAAAGACCTTTCAATACGGAGTTACATCTAACACCTGCTGGACATTTAGAACACGGCGTACCTTTTTCAAGCATTGGTACCCCAATATTATTTCCTCCTGGACCATAATCACAAGCCATGAACATCGTGAACTTATGTGTAATTTGGTATGTTCTTGTGTATCTTGACACCTACCTTTTGTTTTTCAAAAAAGCACTAAAGACATTTTACAAAAACTAACCTATTTATTTCAATGTATTAAATTTTCTAATCTCCTTATTAAAAACCATAAACAAACAATGCAAAAATAATAAAAATACATTAAATTTATTTTGACATTCTGATATTTACTGTACAATTTTTCGTCTTTATTTATATTTCTTATAAGAAATATTTCAGTAAAACAGAAAAAAATAGAGCAAAATTTAAAGTAACATTTTTGTTTCCTAAAACTGTAGATGATTCACCAGACTTTGCCTTTTTTTGTGCCGAATCGGCTGCGTCTTTTGCCCTGGGCACGGTTGCCCTGTTATGCGAGACCTCTCCAAAATTGGTCTCAGTATATTCACCACAAAGACCTTTCAATACGGAGTTACATCTAACACCTGCTGGACATTTAGAACATGGCGTACCTTTTTCAAGCATTGGTACCCCAATATTATTTCCTCCTGGACCATAATCACACGCCATGAACATCGTGAAATTATTTGTAATTTGGTATGTTCTTGTGCAACCCAAATGGGTTGTTGTTGGCCAAATCACCTGAGTAAAATGGCCGATCTCCTTCTCTGGGGGGGTTCCAGGTTTCAGTTTCTCTGTGTAATTGTCAAAGTTAGATGCGTCAAATAAACCTACTTCTTCTGTATACCACTTGCCTGATTCTGTTTTTGTCCAGCTTTCTGTATAAACCTGAGGTGGAACGACTGTCATTGGACCTGGGACTTTATATATATTTTGACCCATAATATGAAATTTTTGTGTGCGTATGCATTTATCATGTTCAAATGTGCACTGCGACTCCAAACACACACTAAAATATTCCAATTCCAAGTCGTAATTCAAGGCCATCATATTTGGAACATTGATTGGGAATAGAGCTTCTTTACCTAGACAAACACTCACGGTTCACCTGGGCGATTTTAAATAAAAATTTCGTGGACCCCTACATTTTTTGGACTAAAACATACCTGATGACATAAGAAATCAATTTCCATTTGAAAGAAAATCGTAAAAGATACTCTTTTTTAGAAAGATAAAAAAACGTTTTTTTGAGTAATAGGGTGTGTCAAAAATTCCGATTTGCGAAATCGAAAACGCTCTCTGGCTCAAAAGTTGCTCCTTAGTAAAAAACTGTGGCCACTCAAAAATGAGCCAAATCGATTAATGTTTAGAGGTAGCCCAAAGCACTCAAACTTTGAAAAATATCGGTACCTGTTTTTCGAATAAAAAGTGATTGTATATAAAATTAAGGAAATTTTGGAGGGTTTCTTTGGTAATATTTAGAAACAATACTAATTGTGAGAAAACTAAAAAATATATATTTCCCCTCCCCTTAATTTAGAACATAAAAAAATCGCCAATTATTTGAAGATTTTGCGAAAATTTATTAAAAATGGGCATATTTAAATGACATAGTAGTACACTTCTGCTCAAAAATATCGGCCCACCTAAAAAAATACACATTTTCAAATGCTAATAACTCCAAAACTATTCAATAGATTTATTTGACCTTTTTTTTATTTTAAAGCTTGAACTTTTAGCTCTTAATTACTGGAATAAAAATTATCAAAAATATTTTTTTAAACCGGCAGCAATGAAAATTACACAGCTATGTTTTTTTACTGCTTCTTTCGATATGCGCACGGTTTGCCTCTGCATATTTTTTTACAATTTAATTAATTGATTTTATAGGCCAATTAAATGGGAGTAATTTCTTTTTTAACTTTTTAATTTTCCTTTTCTCGTTTAGGAGATATACGGTTTTTTCTGAAAATAAACATTTTTGCAAATAACAAAAAAACTACACAGTGGATTTAATTGATTTATTTTTTAATTTGAAGCTTAAGTCCTTAACTTTTATTTATTTAATTTAAGTTTCTGGTGCAAACATGTTTAAACTGGGTTTACATTGCTTAAATAGTCATGTTTTTTTTACCCAATCTTTTTTGATGCAATTTAACCACAAACTCAAATGTTTCCATAAGTTTTAAAACTTATTCTAAAAGCCACAGTTATTGTGACTGATTCCTTCTTTTATTTTTTATCATAAGTCTTCTCATTTAGGAGAAATTAAAGTTTTTCGGAAAAAGTGACTTTTTAATCAGTGGGCTAGTGCCACCCCTGTAAAACTGTATATGACGGAAAAGCGTCGATAGAATATAAAGATCTATTGCACTTCTATAACTTTAGCTTAAATAAATACATTTAATTAACACGTTTTCTGCGTTAGCAACTTTTTGGTTCCCAGCTCAGACTGCGTTTTGAGGCATATATGTCGAACGAACTTTGCACAGACTGTTTAAATCTCTAATGGTACTCCAAAAACAAGTTCTAACGTCTTTTTAAGGACTTTTTGCTTTTTAATTTTTTTTAAACAAAATATTATCAAATAAAATAACAATAAACAAATTTTAAATTTTATTAAAATTATTTAATAACAATTATAAACACAAAAAAACGTATTAGACGTGTATGTTTTTTTACAACAATGCTGGCCACTCTAAGACGTCGATACCGACATCTCTTAAGTATCGTCTGACATTTGCTGCAGTATGCGGCTTTGCATTGTCTTGCATGTAAATAAAGTCATCGCCTATAAATCCGGCGTAAGGTACGACGTGCTCTTCCAAAATTTCTTCGACATACCTTTCCGCTGTAAGACTTCGCCTTTGCCGTCCACGTTCTTCCCTTATAATAAAAACGGGTTCAGTTTTAGCTTCCAATGATATACCTCCCCATATCATGCACGATCCACCACCATAACTAACTTTTTCTGCAATGCAGGCCTGTGCATAACGTTCTCCAGGACGTCGGTAGACACGCTGTCTTGCATCATTCCCAAATAGACATATCCTGGTTTCATCAGAAAACATAACCTTTGCCCATTGGTTTCTGTCCCAGTTTAAATGTCTTCTTGCAAACTGCAGCCTGGCACGACGATGGTTAGCAGTGAGTTTAGGTCCAGTTGCGGCCTTATAAGAGCAAAGGTTTCTTTCAAAAAGCCTTCGACCAATAGTGGACCTACTTACTGCTACACCTCTTGTTTCTTGAAGCCGTGATCTCAAATTAACTGAATTTAGACGACGATTCCGCAGGGAATTAAGCTCGATAAATCGGTCATCCCGAGCGGACGTGCACCTATGTCTGCCAGCTCCTTGGCGTCGACTAAAGGAACCGGTCTCCTCAAAACGTTGGAATACTCTTCTTACCGCTGCTCTCGTAATATTTAACTGTTGAGCAACATAACGCTGACTGTGCCCTTCTTCTAGCAGAGCTACAGCTTGGGCAGCTACTTCCGGACTTGTTTCCATTTAAATAATACAATTAAATAAAATTTTAACGAGTCACATAAGTGACAAGTCTTGTCAATCATAAAAAAGTTAGTTACAGGGGTGGCACTAGCCCACCACTTAAAAAGTCCTTATTTACCAAAAAAACATAATTTCTCCTAAATGAGAAGACTTATGATAAAAAATAAAAGACGGAATCAGTCACAATAAGTGTGGCTATTAGAATAAGTTTTAAAACTTATGGAAAGATTTGAGTTTGTGTTTAAATTGCAACAAAAAAGATCGAGTAAAAAAAACATGACTATTTAAGCAATGTAAACTCAGTTTAAACATGTTTCCAACAGAAACCTAAATTAAATAAATAAAAGTTTACGATTTAAGCTTCAAATTAAAAAAAAAATCAATTAAATCCATTGCGTAGTTTTTTTGTTACTTGCAAAAATGTAAATTTTTAGAAAAAACCTTATATCTCCTAAACGAGAAAAGGAAAATTTAAAAAATTAAAAAGAGATTACTTCCATTTAATTAGGCTATAAAATCAATTAATTAAATTGTAAAAAAATATGCAGTGGCGAACTATGCGCATATCGAAAGGTGCAGTAAAAAAACATAGCTGTGCACTTTTCATTGCTGCCGGTATAAAAAAAGATGTTTGATAATTTTTATTCCAGTAAGTAAGAGCTAAAAGTTCAAGCTTCAAAATAAAAAAAAGATCGAATAAATCCATTAAATAGTTTTGGAGATATTTGCATTCAAAAATGTGTATTTTTTTAGGTGGGCCGATATTTTTGAGCAGAAGTGTAGTAGTAGTAGTAAGGGTGGGGAGGCTACAAGCCAGGCAACTAGGCCATTATGGCCCTTTTTGCCAGCCCCGAGCTGTCCCAGCCACACATCTACCCTACTCCCTGCCTAAACCTGCCGGACCTCCTTATAAAGGTCGCGATATCTGTCCTCCTTCCTTAGGAATGATTTTTTGACCAAGGTGCATATAAACTTTTTCTATGTTTTTAATGTTAAATAACCACTCATTACTAAAATATTTGTTTTTTGCTTTATATTTTTTATTTTTTTTATTTTTGGTTCTTCATGCATAAAAATTTACTTTTAAATGCATTTATCTTTAAAACGGTTAAACCTGCGATGTTAAACCACAGAAACTTTTTTGTATATTTTTACATAAAAAAGTATTCCAACCAAAAAATCAAATAAAAAGTACTCCGAAAAAAGTTTTAGGCAAAAAAGCCCCGAGCTGTCCCAGCCACACATCTACCCTACTCCCTGCCTAAACCTGCCGGACCTCCTTATAAAGGTCGCGATATCTGTCCTCCTTCCTTAGGAATGATTTTTTGACCAAGGTGCATATAAACTTTTTCTATGTTTTTAATGTTAAATAACCACTCATTACTAAAATATTTGTTTTTTGCTTTATATTTTTTATTTTTTTTATTTTTGGTTCTTCATGCATAAAAATTTACTTTTAAATGCATTTATCTTTAAAACGGTTAAACCTGCGATGTTAAACCACAGAAACTTTTTTGTATATTTTTACATAAAAAAGTATTCCAACCAAAAAATCAAATAAAAAGTACACCGAAAAAAGTTTTAGGCAAAAAACAGAAAATCCACCCGGTTTCTAATCGAAATTATTTTTTTTTACTCAACTTGAGGAAAAAAATATGTTTTCTGTATAGTCATGTAGGTTAACATGTATAAATGCTTATATACTAATATATAATTTTGCAGATTTTTTATTTAAAACTATTTTTTATGCACTTTTAAAAACTTTTTTTTATTTCATGTTCTAACTTAAGGGGAGGGGGGATGTAATTGTTTTAGTTCTTACATTTAGTATTGTTTCTAAATATTACCAAAGAAACCCTCCGAAATTTCCTCAATTTTTATTGGTATCAGTTTTTATCCGAAAAACAGGTACCGATTTTTTTTTTTAGTTTGAGTGCTTTGAGCTACCTCTAAAACATTTATCGATTTGGCTCATTTTTGAGTGGCCACTGTTTTTTACTAAGGAGCAACTTTTAAACCAGAGAGCGTTTTTGATTTTGAAAATCGCGATTTTTTGACACACCTTATTACTCAAAAAAACGTTTTTTTATCTGTCTAAAAAAGTGTATCTTTTACGATTTTCCTTAAAATGAGAATTGATTTCTTATGTCATCAGTTATGTTTTAGTCCAAAAAATGTAGGGGTCCAAGAAATTTTTATTTAAAATCGCCCAGGTGAACCGTGCACTATTGGTAATCATAAAAATCTAGGACAGCATAGAACCTTGGGGTCACCAAATGTTCAAAATTTTAGCAGAGTAATTTTGTTGAATTTACGTTGGGCATACAGTTCCCCCAGTAAAATTTAGATGAACAAAATTAGCGAAAGAAACGGACAATGTATTCTTGTAGCGGACGCACAGTGGTGGAATGTTCGAAAAAGCTGGCCAAAATTTATTTTAGCTCTATATGGGTATTTTTGAGGTACACGAAAAAAAAGATAAACTGGATTGTAGATTAATAATCTTGAATCAGCGCTATGCTAGTTTCCCCATTCCACAACTCTAGTTATACTTCTTTTTAGGAAAATATTATTCTTGTACGTTGACAAAAGTTATAAAGGGTTATTTAATAAAAACCGAATTTTTAACTCCTTTAAAAGGTAAGACATATTTTTAGACATATCTTTGTATAAACTTTTAGTCATAGAATAAGCCAAGGAATAACCTCCTTTAATAGTGACATGATATTAAGGAACACCCTGTATATATAGGGTGTTTACTAAGTACGGTACGTAACTTTAAGGTGTAATTCCTTACCCAAAAATAAGAAAAAAAGTTCCTATAAACATATGTCCTAAAAAGACTCGTAAGGGAGCTACGCCCCTTCAAAAAGGATTCCAAAAATTTAATTTTTATTTAATAACTCAGAAACTCTGTGCTATAGCAACTAGGTATTGCATGTGAAAAATTCAAAAACTAATATATCCTACACTATACAGGGTGATCATTTGAAAACGAGCCACCCTAAATATCTCGCAAACTAAGCACAATTTGAAAAATCTTAAAAATAGGTCAATTTGGTTTTTCGAGGGGTAAACTTAAGTATATAGTTTTGTGGGTTGTATCTCTCCCTAATCCCCAGCTACAAAACATTGAAATGTAAATAGGGAACCCCCATCTTCTAATAAGTCAGCTTAAAAATGCCTTCTTTTGGTTAAAAAAAAATTAAATTCACCAACCCTTAACGTACGGGTAGATGATTTAATTTTAAAATAATTGGAACAAAATATTCACAAAATAGCTTAAAATTTCATTACCCATTAGAAAAATACTGCTTCCAACAAAATAATACTTTCCCCTATAGACCTAGGTTCATTAAAATCAAAAAAAAAAACAAAAAATTAAAAAAAATTTTTTTTCAAAAATACAATTTTGAAGGTATTTCTATGCTTACATCTCGCTGGGGGGGCATGGCCCCCATGCCCCCCCCCCCCCCTAAATCCGCCCATGCCATATACAAGGAAAGACCTCCAAAGCCGTTGCGGAAAAGTGTGATAAATGTGCCTTGCGCATCAGCGATAAACTTGTACATGCGCACTATAATTGTTGCTTTTGACAAATATTTTTTAACCTTAGTTTTATGTGTCAAATAAAAATTGTAAAAAATGCAACAAAAAAACAATAGATATCTACGAAAAAACATCGAAATGTATTTTTTTTAGTTATGTTATAAGAATTTTTCGAGGTGTGTTTGAATTTCGGGATTTTGTACACCTACTTTGAGTACACCAGGGATTGACCCTTTGCTCTTCGTAAAGCAACAATACAGGTCATGTTTAAAGTTATAAACAAATGCAGCAAAAAAACAATTAAAACACAGTAGAAGTCGAAAAATGAACAGAAACAAACGACGATCTGACAGTACTGACAGTATAAACAAATAATACTAATAATTCGTCACCCCAGTATTGGTTTGCCATATCTCTATTTTCGGACATAAACTTACCCATTTATAACCTAATAATACTTTTAAATGTTTGTTTATTTATCGTTTAGTTTGGACTTTATATTATTTATTATATAAACAAAATAATCTTGCGCAGGCTGGACTTTTAGCACTATTTTCTTCTCTATGCCCTAAATGCAGTCAGTATTTCTTACCTAAAGCAAACATGTTTCTTAATTCGTTGTGCCTATCCAACATCCATTTTCGAAAATTATCATCATAATCGAGAAGTTTACAGGGAGGTTCGTCTGGACATCCTTTTCGTGTGCAAGCAGTATTTTGTATACCTTTTTTTTCTTCAGGTATTATAATGTTTTCAAATAAGGGTCCAGAGCAGGGATACTTGCAATAGTCGACGTTTAGAAATTCTTCATATATGTACTCGTCAGCATTAACAAAAAATATAATAAGTTCTGTTAAAACATACAGACAATATAAAGTTTTCATTATAGTAACATTTTTGTATATTACGAGTTAAACATTTGACAATAAACTGACAATTAGTTATTTTACCTATGCAATTAAAAAAAATCCATCAATTTTGACAACACAACACTACACGGTAAAAATAAATTACATTAAATTACATACCCAATTGCGAAAATCAAAAATATTGAGATCCATAATTTAACGTACGTATACTTGTGATATAGTGAAGAGATATTATTTTAAAAAATCAAACTTTTTGTCATCATTCACTTTAAAAAATTAAATAAAATGAATGATGACTAAAAGTTTGATTTTTTAAATTAAATTACATAGTCCGTAAATGGTAATATGTTGCCATAGACCGGAATGGTAAAAATTACATAGCCCATAATGGTAATATTTTGAATAGACCGGAACGGTAAAAATTACATAGTCCAGAATGGTTATATTTTGCATAGACCGGAACGCTAAAAATTACATAGTCCAGAATGGTAATATTTTGCATTGACAGGAACGCTAAAAATTACATAGTCCAGAATGGCTTGGACTTTGGAAATATTTACTACTTAGTAAATGTTTGTTCCAAATTACAAGTTTCTGTGTCAAAGCTTTTTTGAAATATCGTAGCGTAAAGTTCATTTGGTTTAATAATCCAAACGATTTGCACCCTTAATACGAGTATAAACTGCTTAAATCTTTCTTTAAAGATATATTGGTTGATAAAGATCGTAATTTATAACGTAAATTTTAGGCCACAAATAAAGCATTTAAATATCGTACATAAATAATATTTACCTTTTTTTACACTTTAACCTAGCAGCATGCGTCGCTCTCTAACAATAACAATATTAAACGATCCGTCTCATGATGCGACGCCTTCTTGGTTATTGTCCAAAGCGCACGCGCATCTTAAAATAACATAGCCCGACATTGTAAAATCATGTAAAAATATGTAAATCAATGTAAATATATTTTTTTACATTATTTTACATTCTTTTACATTATTTTACATTCTTTTATATTATTTTACATTCTTTTACATTATTTTACATTATTTTACATTATTTTACATTATTTTACATTCTTTTACATTATTTTACATAAATTCATGAATTATGCATAGTCCAGAATAGTAAATTTACTATTCCGTACTATGTAAATTAATGTATTTTTACATTATTTTACATGCAGTTTTTTCAGTGTAGCATACCCGTTAGGGGGGTTCCGAGGTTTTTGTCATGGTTGGGGTAAGGTAAAGGTAAGATCTGCCGACCGAAGAAATTCTTTTTGACTGTTGTATCTAAAAGAAAACTGATGAAAAAATCCTCGTCTATAAAAAAAAGCTTTACCCTGGCAGAAAATGTTGATGACATGTTTGTTTACATGTTACATTACATGCACTCAGAAAATTTCGTTGTATTTTTAATACTGAATTTTATTTCTTAATACATATTTTTTATTTATATCGCCACCATTATTATTTAATACTTTACTTGTGATAT
This sequence comes from Brachypterus glaber, assembly GCA_958510825.1. Taxonomy (NCBI): domain Eukaryota; kingdom Metazoa; phylum Arthropoda; class Insecta; order Coleoptera; family Kateretidae; genus Brachypterus; species Brachypterus glaber. Next base: position 29,305,375 of record OY294051.1, read on the forward strand.
TAAATACTGCAATGTGTGTATTGTATACAAAATGTTCTCATACTAACATAGAGACCGTGCTGGTACATTTGGATCCCCACGCAACATGTGTTTATTAATACTGTAACATTTGGTAAATTATATCACAGTTATAGTTTGGTATACTTTAAGTTGTAGTTGTTGTGTTATTGATCTAGTTTAAAGTATGTTACAGTATTTAGTAGAATAACAATCGATAAATAATACCAAAATTTTGATTAGTAATAATACAGAAAAAAGTTAAAAAAGGATCGATTATTTATATCCACTGGTTGTTTGCTTTGACCACTCTTTAAAACTTAAACTCAGGCCTGCCGTGCCCTGGGATTTTGAAAAGTCGACGCCTATGATTATAATCATAGGCGCCGACTATAATTATAGTCACCATTTTTATGTAGTCTTTTAAAAGAGTCTCACTTTCGGTCTCACAGAAGTTTGTTTGTTTGTTTATTTAACCTCGTACTATTCTTCTTAATTAAGCATTCCCTAAGTCAAGGACTTGTGTGGGCTAGTAGTAGAGGGAACCACCGGCTTATACTGACTTTCGAACCAGTTTCTAGGAAGTGTCCGTTTCACTTATCGCCAAATTTCAATTATTAATTAACTAAAAAAGGCAAATCGGCGCCAGTGAGAATCGAACTCACGCTAGCAGGCTTGCTATACATACGCGCTAGCCACTATGCTAAGTAATATCAACTTTTGATTTTTAAATGCAACTCTATATAAATCACTTGTTTGAAAAACACCATAAGTACCGTCAACTGGGGTGATTTCAGACGATGTGGGTGACTTCGCACACTTTTTCGCAAAACCCTCTGAATAAAAGCACGTGTGCTCAAGTTATGGGGTGCACAGGTTGTGGAATTTGCTTTCAAAAACAAAAGGGATCTTTCCCTCGTAGACCTTGATTTTTCCTGAAAATTTCAAGTCGATTATTCGTTCTTAAATTATGGTGTTTACAAAAACCGTGACATCGGACGGACGATCAGACGGACATTTGGAAAAAAATAAAAGTTGCTTATGTTTTTATGAAAAAAATTTATATCCAAGAATTTTTTGTCTAGGATAATTTTTGATTTTTTTTTTTGAAAATTCGAAACTACCGTATAATATTATTCTAGCGCAAGCGCTGTGAATAATATAATAAGTGGTTCATACATTTTCCTACGAGCGTGCGGAAAGATCACTCTTTCCGCACGCATATGGGTGTGGAAAGAAAGCCTTTTCCGCACGCATAAATATTGTTTAAGTTCTTAATTGCGTAGTGTTATTCTTGTTATATTTATTCATAATATTATAAAAATGTTTAAATTTTTTACCTGTTAACTGATTTTCTTATTAAAAAATTATAAAAATAAGATTTATTTCGATTTATTATAAAGTATAAAAGTATATTTTATTTTAACCCTGCTCGTAGGAAAAGTATTGTTCCTAACGCATGAGTAAAGAGGCTCTTTCCGCACTTGTTAGGAAAATAGCTATTTCTTACTTTTTCGGAATTGTCTATAAATTCACTTTTCAATGTCAAGTCGATATTTCTGTTAGACCGAAAGTGATATTTTTTATGACTATGCTAAAATGGAGTTCTTTATGGTTAAGAATAGTACATAGAAAAAACGGATTCCTTGAACCAAGGACACGTGTCTTTGTATATGTTCAAAGCCATATTCTCTTGTTTCAAGGCTGGCATTGACTTTGGTTCAAGAAAATGCCAGCCTTGAAACAAGAGAATATGGCTTTGAACATATCCAAAGACACGTGTTCAAGGAATCCATTTTTTCTATGTAGGCAATACTTTCTCTGACACCGGGTATACTATAATGTGTATTTCATATCGACAACTAGGGGCATTTTCACGTGGAAATTCACATTATAATATTATAAGGCAAATATTTTCGTTCGGATTAAATATAGTCATTAATTTTATTTTGTTATTTACAGATATACTTGGATGATAAATCAGGTAAGTTAAATATAAATGTATACCTATATTTTAATTGTGTACAAAGCTATTTTCAAATAGTAAACCTGCACAAAACTTTTTTTTTACGCCCGGAACTAAAGGTTAAGGTTTTTATTTTTATTTTTATTTAACATAGGGGAACCTGTTGTACCTAGACCTTATTTTTACATTTTGTGATGCAAACAATAGTTAAATGGGACGAACTTTTTAAAATATAGCCTATTATTTTTTCCTGTGTTTTAGGCTTGATAGTTATATTTTTAATTTTCCTAAATTAATTTTTTTGAATTTTTTAATACACTTGAAAAAAAATTGTATTTAGGATCGAGGTACAACAGGGGCTTTGTACCTAGGACCTGCAGGCGTTGTACCTCGGGCGCAACTTGATTATTTAACATTAGATCTACTGCGCTTCTTAGTTTCTTTGTCAGGGTGAGCCCTCTTTTTACCATGCTTACTCCGTGGCAACTTAAAAAATATTTTAGTTGTACCTCGAGTTACAACTGAAAATTTTTTGTAGTTATCTAAAGATGCCAGGGAGTATCGATCGAACCTGTCCAAAGTACAACGTGTTGTACGTCAAACCCGTTCAAGGTACATTTTACACATTAGGTCCAAGGTACAACTATAGATAGCGATACCAAATACAATCCGTATATTTTTTTAGGTTAGAGTTAAACTTTCCATAGCGCATTTTATACTTTAATAACCTGTATTTCAACAAAAAAATAAGTATACTGGATATAAAGCATGTAAAGATAACTACCATCAAAAAAGTCTCAGCCAAAATACTTACTTTTCAATGTAAAATATTAGTTACCGGAATAACACACACACGCTTGCCGACATTGTTTTTGAATAAACTGAAAATAACCATCTATCGGATGACTAATAAACTACCACAGTCGATTTGAAGAAATTATACCCGGAAATTTAAAATTTAAGTTTAGGTTCTAGGTACAAATAGGTCCAAGGTACAACAGTTTTCCCTACAATTATTTTTTTTTAATTTTAATTAGATTTAGTTATGTTTAGTAATGGGCTTCGCAAACTTATTACACTGCTCTACAAAAAAAGATTTTTTTTTATTTGCCGGGGAGCTTTTAGTTGCGTCAGATTTCGGAACCATTTTCCGTTTTTCTCGATCAGCTCGTTTTTTTGAGATATAGCTCACAGTGTTTTTTGCCTATAATTGTAGTAAAAAAAATATATTTTTTGCTGTTGATTGATTGTCTTTTAGTGGGACTCTAAAAAAAAAATGTCGATTTAAAATATCTATATTCGTTTATAATAGGCTTCTAAATTCAAAAAATTAGTTTTTTTTCACATTTTTTCGATATATTTTGATAAAAATTTTATATAAATACTAATGATACGACTCTAAATTTTATAAGCAATACTAACACAAATATGCAGTTTAAAAAATATATAAAAAAAATGGATTTATTTTAGTGACGGAGATTTTACCGGGAGTTATTAACAAAATTTTTGAAATATTTGATTTATTTTTTGGAGAGCAACACAATAAATTAAATTTATTATGAAAAACAAAACAAAACGAAAAATAAAAAATAAACTTCTTCTCCTTGCTTTAAAACATTAAAATAATATTAAATAAACATTAAATAATACAAAATATTGTTGTTCTGCTTTCTATAACTCCCCGTAAAATCTCCGTTACTGGGTTCAATCCAAAACTTTTTTTATTTTTACAAATCTCACATGTGTGTTAGTGTTGCCTATAAAAATCAGAGCCATATCTTTAGTATTTATATAAAATTTTCATGAAATGTAGAAGACTATAAAAAAAACGAATAAAGATATTTGAAATCCGCTTTTCTGGCTTAGAGCCCTACTAACAGAGAACCAATCTACCGCAAAAAAAATTGTACTATAAGCAATAACAAACACCGTGCGTTATATCTCAAACAACGAGCTGCTCGAGAAAAACGAAAAAGGGTTCCAAAATCAGCGCATTAAATATAGGCAGATGCAACTAAAATGGTGTCGGCAAATTTTTGACTGTTGAGCAGTGTTATTTTTGTGCATTTTTATGTATTTCTGTCTTTTTTTTGTTATTTTTTAAATATTATAAATTTTTAAAACAAAATACAGGGTTATTCAGAAATAAGTTCAAAAAATTTAAGGGGTGATTCTACGTAAAAAATATGAAAAAAAGTTCCTATAAAAGTTGCTCCGGAAATGAGCCCTAAGGGAGCTGCGGCCGTTCGAAGATGGACATATTAAAGCACCAATAAAATTTTAATGCTGCAGAATGATTCTTGATTTAAAACTAAGCAAAAAAGTATTCTTCACCAAAACACCTAAATTTAATATATAACCTTTTAAAAAGTAACATTTTTAGTGGTACAAAATGTTACTTCCTCTTAATTGCATTTTTTTTAAAAAGCGGTTGTTACTACAGTGTTACACTATTTGACATTTTTTATGTATTTTTACTGAAGGAATCTATATTTATTTCAAAAAAATAAAAAAAAATATACATAAAAAAGTTTGGGGCAAAACGCACGCCTCTGGATAAATTTAAAAAAAATAAATTAACATAAACTAATCGCCCTTATTAATACTAGTATACATGCAAAAGCTGGTCGCTCTAGCTTAAAGGCTACAAGAGTTATTAATTAGAAACCTTATTTTTATTACAATTATAAAGAGCCGTAGCTCCCTTAGGACTCATTTCCGGACCAACCTTTATAGGGACTTTTTTTCATATTTTTTAACGTAGAATTAACTCTTAAATTTCTTGAACTTATTTCTGAATCAACCTGTATAAAAATATATATATTTTATAATATAATTTTATAATTATATATGTATAATCATTTTCTTTTATATGATCACTACTACAGAGCCTACAGATCAATAAAAAAATTTTAGTGATAAAATCTATGTATTTAATGGTATTTTAAAATATACTTTTATTAGAATAATAAACTTACCTTACCATTTTCCGCACACTCGGCCACTGAGCAAAGTGATGTGCAGTACTCGGCGAATTTCCAGTACTCGTATAGGCGCCGCGTCGACTCTAGCGTTGACGCGAGGTTTTAAATATTTACATTTTTATTTCTTTTTATCTTGATTTTTTTTTAATGTTTCCACTTAAACGAGTAAGGTGGGAAAAAAAGTTATCGATAAATAAAAATTAAAAACTTTCGTATTCTTAAAAGATGAAAATCGAATGTTTTTTTTTTCTTTGAAAAACACGGATATATGTACATATGTATAGTTAATATGTATAGTCAATATTGTTGTGTGTAACAAATTAGTCGTCAAATGTTTCGATTTAGTGACCTTTATAAAAATTTACCTCATAATTCGGCAAAATTATTCCCTAAGCCTATGTTTGTGTTTATTTTCAACGTTAATGAGTCATAACTGAGTTTACGCCGACTACTGGTGGTCTGGTCACTAAGAGCACAAACAAAAAGGGCGCGCTAATATTAGCACGGTATTAGACGTATGTGTATTAGGGTGACCAGTCAAAATTAAAAAATTGTTTTTTTTAGGGTACGAACTCCTATAATTCTAAAAAAATAAGCAACTTTTTTTTTTCAAATGTCCGTCTGTCTGTCTGATGTCACGATTTTTGTGAACACGATAACTAATAAAGTAGGTAATAAAAACAAAAAAGTTATGGTGGGTTAAACTTTTAAAAAAATCGAAAAATTCTGGAAGTAAATTTCGATTAACGTAATTTTTTCAGGAAAAATAATCAAAAAAAAAATTAAGAAAAATTTTGAAATTTTTTTAGATTTATCCTTTTTTTAATAGTTTAATTTCACCCCAGAGGGGTGGGGGGTAGTTTTGGTATATTCAGGTTTTTGAGGTTGTTTTCATGAAAATTGGTTGCTAAAAGTGAATCTGATAATAAAAAATCTATTTGACTCGCGGAGGTGAAAAATGGGAAAGCTCTTTTACTGGGCAGTGTCTTTTTAAATTAGTTAAATTTGTTTATTTGTTTATTATAGTATTTTTATACAGACAAATATTTAACACAAGTATCACAAATACTTCATATTAAAATACCGTTTACTGAAATCGACTGAAAAATATTTGTTGTATCATCGCATCAATCCATGTTTGTATGTAAATATTTTGAACGGAATTTCCGATTTACAAAAAACCTTTCACCAAACGATTCAGGACCTTTCTAGTTTGCGTCACAGAAAATATGGTTAACAATGGCGAAGCGTATCAAAATCATAGGGGATATTTGTTTTGAAATCCCCTAAAGTTGCGATAGGAATAGAAAGCCACCTTCAACCCTTTATAAAATAGTATATTATTTACCAAGTGAGAGAAGTTTAACATTTTTGACCTGCGTCAAATTGCGGGATGAGCGCGCTAGCGCGAAGCCCGCAAGACGCGGTCTAAAATGTTAAATCTTCATTCACGTGGAAAATATAGTATTTTTTTCACTACCAGTATAATTAATTTGCTATTTATTTATTTATTTTACTAAAATTTAATGACAAAGCTACTTTCTTTAGTTAATTTTTCTTTAAGTTCTTCCTTCTGCAATACAACTCTGCCCACCGATTTTAATGAAACGGAAAACCCCACACTACCCCACATCTTTGATACAAATTCACCTCATACAGAACACTCAGAAACTTTAACACATAATAATTTAACAGTAAAAAAGAGAAATAAATATACCAATAACTTCACCTGCTCACATAAATATGTCTTGCCGAAATTGTACAATTAACTATAATTTTTATAAGTAGTTTACAAAATTACTAATTACTTTTGTTAAATTTTGTTAATAAATATGTCAAATAAACAATTTTATTTTAAGGTTATATGAATGAAATGAAAAGAACAGTAATAAAGATGTGCTTATAGGCTGGTGGTGAAAAAATTATTTTAATATACAGTTACATGCATTACATGTATCACGAACGTAGGTATTAAAAACCAATGCATAAATTTCAATTTAGTATTGAAATTTAAGTCAATTTAATTTTTAAACAAATTGAAATTATTTCAATATTAATTAATTTCGGCTAAAATGAAGATACAATGTTGCCAAAATAATTTCGTTTATCATACTAAATGGTTGAAATTATAATTTAAGGAAATTATATTTAAATCAAAGCGAATCTATTATTCCAAACTAAAATCAAAATGTGTTAACTGTATTGACCAAATTATGAATTTTCAATCAAAATTAGTTGATAAATTATTTTGGTTTTTGATTAATTTCATATTAACACGTTTTATTATGTTACCCAATTATATCATTTTAAGCTTATTGATTTTTGGGGAATAGGGCTTTGGATCTTACTAAAATTGTTATCTAATTTTGCTGTGACGTTTCGACGATGGATTTTCGTCGTTTTCGAACAGAGAATTAAAGCCAAAGATTAGTCATTGTCACTAACAGTAAACACTCACATAAACAAAACATTATTTAAACAAATAAATAACAATTAAAAAATAAAATTAAGACAGTGTGCTTTTCTATACGCAGCAACCGAACCCGAAACGTAACAGCAAAATTAGATAACAATTTTAGTCAGATCCAAAGCCCTATTCCCCAAAAAACAAAAAGCTAAATTATACAAATCGGGCAAAAACTTTCAATTTTATATCATTTTTATGACTGAATCGCTGTGTTTTAAGAAGAGGGTGACCCAGATGTATTTATTCAGTTTATAAAATAAAAATGGTATATTTTTTTCACTAAATTTTTTAGGGGGTTTAGCTGCTAGCGTTATGTTAAGGTACTCAGCGTTAAGAAGCGTTAATTGGGGGAGTAGGGTCAAAATTGCGTTACGTATATATCTACGTATAACCCCTAAGTGCATCATTATTAGTTTTAGGTTAAAATTTTACAAATTAGTATATTAAAGTACTAGTTTCATAACATTTTTAGCGCACGAGAACAAGTTTAGAAAACGAGCCGCTTGCGGCGAGTAGTGTGCACCAAAAACGTGTTATAAAACGAGTGCTTTATAAAATTTTTTCTATTTTGCCCTAAAATTTTAAAACTTACATTTAAATTGATTGACTGACTGATTTAGGGATTTTTGTTTCGGGTTGGCATTACAGTTTTCGACATGTTTAAAATTCTAAGAACAAATATTATTTTAATATATTTTATAGTCAATTCTTCTCTTTGCAAGTAACCAAGCCACAATAAAAATACACGGTAAAAAATAACCTAAACACAAAATTTTGTAGAAAATTAAACTTTAAAGCGTCGTTCACATTTGCACGGAAAACGTCAAGCGATAGGCTTTTGTCTGTTGTCAACCAAGTTGAGATCTCTTATGGGCCTATAAGAACACGCAAAATGCATGTGATTATGAGCTTATATGAGTCCCAAAATAGAAAAAAGGATTTTATGTATTAGTTTTTCATTCATAATATAAATTCATGGCTACTTTGACTAGAATACAAAAGTGCATTTTCTTATTTGTGCGTCGATTTCAAACTTTTAAGACGTGTTTATATCCGAATTAAAAACTATAATATTATTAATATTTTTATTTAGCGTATGGCATTATTTCCGGGTAGACCCACCGCAGAGGGTAGTTCCGGCGCCTGTTGCAACTTTAACTCCGTTTTAGGTAGTTAATTGCGATGCCTAATAACCCAGGGGGACCGACGGCTTTATGTGCCTTCCGAAGCACATGGTTACGGTGCACTTTTTACTTGAAAATGTTCTCTGAATGAGGATCGAACCTCGGACCTCTTGGTTAGAAGACCAGAGTCTTCTCGACTGAGGTAGCTCCCCGCTCTCAATATACATATTAATTATAGAAATATATACAGGGTGCTATTTAACTTTTTAAGGTTGGGGTGGTAAGTTAAGGATGGTTAGTTTGGGGGTAGGGTTTTATACTATTCGCAGCGACTGCGCTAGAATAGTATTATACGGAAGTTTCGAATTTTCCAAAATCGCCAAAAAACATCCTAGACAAAAAATTCTTGGATACAAATTTGTTTCGTGAAAAAATAAGTTTAATTGTCTGTCTGTCTGTCTGTCTGTCTGTGTGTCTGATGTCACGATTTTTGTAGACACAATAACTCAAGAACGAATTATCCGATCGACTTGAAGTTTTCAGGAAAAACCAAGTTCTATGCGGGAAAGATCCCTATTGTCTTTAAAAGTAACCCCCTCAAAAACAAAAAAGTTATGGGGCGTTAAACTTTTAAAAAAATCGAATATAGCCGAAAGGAAATTCCGATTAAAGTAACTTTTTCAGGAAAAAATACTTTTATTGTAAGGATCAATTCTAGCAATTTTAAAAGTAATCCCCTAAAAAAAACAAAAAGTTATGGGGGGGGTGAACCTTTTAAAAAAAAATAGTTTTTTTTTTGAAAAAAATAAATTCAATTTTTTTCGTTTTCCGCAAAAAGCAAATGAATTAAATTTTTTTTAGTTTTTTTTATGTTTCTTTCTAACGTATTTGGAAAAATTCAATATAGCATTTACTCTGAACAGTATATAATGGAATGCGTAGCATAACATATCTTCACGGCTTATTTTATAACTGCATCAAAGAAATTTCGTCCGACTCGATTATCTCAATCCGTCTACGAGCTATAGCCTGAATGAACCACCCTGTACATAACGTATATTTTTCTTTTCATTTATTTGATAATAAATCTTTTTTGTAGCGGTTTTAAAAAGGTTAAAAACAACTTTTCCAAAATTGCAAGGTTTATTTGCATTTTTGGCGAAGGCGCCAATACATAGCATACGTCGAGATGCGTCGCGTCGTATTGTTTGTCTTTTTAAGTTTTTGTCTTATTTAGTATTTATATTATTAAGTGTTTGTCTTATTAAGTGTTTGTTTAATTAAGTGTTAGTCTTGTTAGTCTTATGTTTGTCTTATTAAATTACACTGGTCGACAAAAAAAAACATATATTTCCATTTTGTCTGTTTGATTCTGAACACGAATTTGACCTCGTTGTTTTCAGCCCTAAAACATTTTTTTTTCCAGGGAAATTATACATCTATAAGATGCAGTTTTTTACGCAGATTTTAAAATTATTTTGTTTTTTTAGATATCTTTAACGATTTTCGAGAAAAGTTCAAAAAACTTTAAAAAATGTTAAAAAAAATTAATGCCTATTTCTCAGCTTTTAATTTGTTTAATAGCTCAATTTGTTCGTTTTTTAATATATAATATATAATATAAAAATAATAATGTTCGTTTTTTAATACTCATTAATTCTGTGAAAACGGATTTAACACCAAAAATTTTTGTGTGAAAACCACACCTTTGTTATAAAAGTTCGAAAAACGCGCTTTTTTGGTGATTTTTCGCAAAGCAATTAGAAATAAAACTTATATTTTAACATTAAATGTTAACATAACGTAACATATGAGGAAACTAAGATACTTAACAGAAATTACTACAATTAATTTTAATATAATTATAATTATAGTATCCCTATAAAAAATTTCGTATTGAAACGTATTAAAACACATTCAGACGATTCCAAAAACGTGTTAAAAATTACTTTTTAATAGGTATTTCGAATCGTCTTTATGTGACATTTTTTATAGGAATAATAATGCTTGCGCACACCCTGTTTTTAAAATATTAAAAAAAATTATTCTACTTTTTTTAACAGAAATTACTACAATTTATTTTGATATAATTATAATTATATTAAAATAAATTGTAGTAATTTCTGTTAAAAAAAGTAAAACAGAAAATTGGAATATCTTAAAAACAAGATGAAGGCGCCTAAAATTATTATTTTCTCCTCTTAAAATTGTTTATTATCTAGTTTTACTGATATGTTATAATATAGCGTTGTGTTAAATGTTAAAATAAAAGTTTTATTTCTAATTGCTTTGTTAAAAATCACCAAGAAAGCGTGTTTTTCGAACTTTAAATACAAGGGTGTGGTTTTTCACTTATATCTCCGGACAAAAATCTTTAAAGATAAATCCGTTTTCACAGGATTAATGAGTATTAAAAAACAAAAAAATTGAGCTATTAAACAAATTAAAAGCTTAAGTAATAACTGAAAAATAGGCATTAGAAAAATGTTTAACTTTTTTTAAGTTTTTTGAACTCTTCTCGAAAACCGTTTAAAATATCTAAAAAAAAAACAAAAAAATTTTAAAATCTGCGTAAAAAACTTCATCTTATAGATGTATAATGTTCCTGGAAAAAAAATAGGGCTGAAAACAACGATATTTAACTTTTTTTTTTAATCAGTAGTTTTTATCCCAGAATCGTGAGCCAAAGTCAACAAACGTAGATCAAATTTGTGTTCAGCATCAAAAAGGACATCGAAAATTATACATCAGATAAAACGGAAAGATATGTTTTTTTGTCGACCAGTGTTAATAAATAAATATTTTAAAGTGAGGGTCTTGTAAAACTGCAAATGTAAATTATTATTGTATGTAAATGTTTAAAAAAGTGTGTAAATGTCTTATTAAAAGTGATTAACATATATTTCTGTAAGCTTTGTAAATACGTGTAAGTATGTCATCATTTATGTCCAAAATATAGCTTTGTAAAAAAAATTTAAACATGTAATTTTTCTATTTTTCTTATAGGATTACGCAGATATTTCAAATTGAGATCAAGCTATAATATACCAGCATACGGTTATGGTAAACGAACCATGGACAGTATAGGAGGTCATACACTTATAGGAAAACGTTCAATGGACGATATTGGAGGTGATACACTTATTGGAAGAAGTTTAAATAGAATTAGTCATCCATATGGTCAATTACGAAGCATGGATAATATCGGAGGAAATACTTTAATTGGAAGACGATCAATGGAAGGTATTGGGGGAGATACTTTAATTGGAAAACGTTCAATGGACGATATTGGAGGTGATACACTTATTGGAAGAAGTTTAAATAGAATTAGTAATCCATATGGACAATTACGAAGCATGGATGATATTGGAGGAGATACTTTGATTGGCAGACGATCAATGGAAGGTATTGGAGGAGACACTTTAATTGGAAAACGTTCAATGGACGATATTGGGGGTGATACACTTATTGGAAGAAGTTTAAACAGAGTAAGTCATCCGTATGGGCAATTAAGTAGCATGGATGATATCGGAGGAGATACTTTGATTGGAAGACGATCAATGGAAGGTATTGGGGGAGATACATTAATTGGGAAACGTTCAATGGACGATATTGGAGGTGATACACTTATTGGAAGAAGTTTAAATAGAGTTAGTAATCCATATGGACAATTACGAAGCATGGATGATATTGGAGGAGATACTTTAATTGGCAGACGATCAATGGAAGGTATTGGGGGAGATACATTAATTGGGAAACGTTCAATGGACGATATTGGAGGTGATACACTTATTGGAAGAAGTTTAAATAGAGTAAGTAATCCATATAGACAATTACGAAGCATGGATGATATTGAAGGAGACACTTTGATTGGCAGACGATCAATGGAAGGCATTGGGGGAGATACGTTAATTGGAAAACGTTCAATGGACGATATTGGAGGTGATACACTTATTGGAAGAAGTTTAAATAGAATTAGTCATCCATATGGTCAACTGCGGAGCATGGATGATATTGGAGGACATACTTTGATTGGCAGACGATCCATGGAAGATATTGGGGGAGATACATTAATTGGAAAACGATCAATGTAGGGTACTGGAGGAGGTACACTTGTTGGAAGTTTTTAAATAAAAAAATAAAACATATTATTTGATGTAAAGGGCATATAAATATATAATAATGTAAATATTACTAAGAATAAATTAGTTATAAGAATATTGCTTTTCTTTTTTATATCTTTATTCATCAGATACTGACCGAAAGAAGTTAAGGATATTTTAAGAATGGTGCTTTCGCTGGGAAAAAAAACCGTTTTGGAGAAAATCATAAAATGTTCATACAAGGGTCACCTTTTATATTTCGGGAATGAGCGATCCTGGTGCTGCCGCCTGACAACCGACGTCTCTATCATGAAGTTCCAACTTTTTTAGGTATACCTACACTTTTGCATGCCCTTGAACCAATTTTCCAAGCACTTTTTCCGAATTAACCGCTTCTTCAGGCGTTTTGTTTTTTTTTTCAGTTGATCCAAACAGCAAGAATCATGGCGACCACCGTTTTTTGATGATTTATTCAAAAAAAAAATATGGCCAGAAAATGGCACTGTAAAAATTTTATTTGGTTTCTTTGAATATAAATAAACATTCCTACAAAATTTCACAATGATATCTTTTTTCTTTCTATATAAAAAAATGTTTAAAAAAAGATTATTTTTATAATTTCTAAGGTAGAAAGACCCCTTAAATTATAAAATGACACCAATAATAATAATTGTTAATTTGTTATTGCAGTATATGATATATTAAGAAGTAGACCTGCGAGGACCTTAGAACAAATTAAGTTAGAAAATTTGGGGGCTAAATTTCTTGAACATCCAAGGTATTTTTTGGTATTTTTAGTATGTTTTTGTATTTTTTTGTTATCTTTTCAGTATTTTGTTGGTATTACAACTAGAAACTATTGCATGCGCTATTTATGTATTTAGAAATTAATATCTAATATCACAGGCCAGCAAATTTTCAACTTTTGAAAGTTGATTTGATCCGAGAGCTGATTTTGGGTAATGGAGCGTCTACCCTATCTCTATCTCATTTGTGCTACACTTTCCAGCCAACCAAATAAATACTGTATTTGTTTTTCATACAACAAATACAGTATTTATTTGGTTGGCCGGAAAGTGTAGCACTGAGCGGCACGAAAGAACATAGCTAATGTGAATCTGTAGAATAAGAAAATTTGACTAAAATTTAGATGACGCCAGTAATTTCTTTAATAAAAATAATATAGTTACACTTTTCGCCCGGCCAAGTAAATATTGTATTTGTTCAACAAAGAACAAATACAGAATTTGTTTGGTTGGGTGGAAGTGGGAGTGTATGTATGTCTTCTATCCTTTTTGGGTAGAACTTTTGTCCCTGTCTAATCTAACGGGAGAAATCGCCATTTAGTCATACTGATTTCGAATATAACTTTCGTTTTTGTCCATCGCGTAAAGGTTTGGAACAACTGTACAGTATACCAGGAAAAAAAAACAGGGACAAAATTCTGAATTTTTGCATAGGACTATTTTTGATACCGTTGATTTCGAATAAATTAACGAAAATTTTCAAAAAGAATTTTCCGCGCCATTAGGGTGGTCCAAAATTTTATTTTTGTTTCAATCTCTCTAATAATGTGTCGAATGGCTTCTTTTGGTTATGTTGATGTAAACCAATGTCCATAACACTTCATGTTAAAGAATTAGATTTTTGGCATGGATAATAGCTGAAAAAAAATATACGAGATGGAAACAAAAAAATGCTTGTTCGGGAGTTAGTGGATCTTAACTAAGCCAGAAAAAAAACATCGGATCACAAAATCCTTGTTGATCTGTGTAATCCATAACTGATTAAATACACTAAGCAACACGGTTTCTTGCCCTAATTGGAGTCATATGTTTTTTAACTAATCTTGGGTCGCTGAAACCTCAGAATATTTCTATTACCTAAGTTTTCTGAGAAAAATGAGATAGAAATGTTAAAAAATAATTATTTTATCCCTCTTTTGTTCTAAAATCATGGGAGATAAAAATATTCCAAGGACAAATTTAGATTCGGCGACTCAATATTAGTTAAAAAATACCCAACTTAAAACATGGAAACTTTAAATTCATAGGTAGAATAAATAGGGATATTATGAAAAAAAAATATTAAAAAAAATGGATAATGTGACAAAACAAAGTAGGGGTGGAGGGTAAGAAGAAGCGTGCATAAGGGGACAAGCTTATCGCCACGTACTCATGCTGAAAATTGTCAAAAATCATTACTAGGGGGTCAAAAATTAACTAAAAAAATGTTACATAATATGGTTCTTATGTAATAAAGTAACATTTTTATGATGTAGAACCATTAAAAAAACAAACAAAAAATACACAATATTTTGTTTTATAAATTATTTTTAAATTGGTATAATTGCCTGTACTAAAATTTAAAAAATAAGACGTGCTGAATTTTTTTTAATGTAAAATTTGGATTCAGCGCCTTTAAATTAATAAGAAAAATATATTTTTTGGGCTCGGGAAAAAATTTTACTGTGTACTTTAATTTTAATAAGGTTTTTTCACAGTATACCACAAATTTTAAATATAGGTTAAATTTTGTATATTGGTATATACAAAATTATACCAATATACAAAGGTTAAATTTTGTATATTGGTATATACAAAATTATACCAATATACAAAATTTAACCTATATTTACTTTAATTTTGTTTCTTTTTTATTTATTTACTTTTTACGAACAAACTAAGCAAAATAAAAAAACATTTGTATAAATATTTTTGTAGAGAATTTTATAATCTACAAATTAGGTCCTTTAAAATTTTTATACAGATTTGATAGTTTTGCCACAAAAGAGCAATTAAGTAAACTCTGCACTTCCATTTTAAGCTTTTATACCCCTTTTAAGATTTTGAAAAAAAACGTCATTATTCCCTGGACTTATATCTAAAAAATTTTAGGTGCTGAAATGTTTCTAAGGTCAGATTCGGTTTCTACGCCCTCGAATTAGTAAGAAAAATTTACTTTTCGATCGGGGTAAAAAAAAAGTTGAGATTTGTTGCCTAGTGATATTAGTATTATTAATTTTAGGTTTTCATATTTTTGCATGCACTATGAAGTAGACTGAATGCAGTAAAATAGGTATTTATAATGACTAGTATGTTTGTAGTTTTTTTTAATATAATAAATCGCTTAATTCTTTAGCCTTACAGGAATAGGAAAAATAGTGGGTAGAGCAACACCCGGCGCTCCCCCTAGTTTTATTTTGGGAGAAACATTTGGTAGAGCTGCCAAAAGTGATAAGTAAGTAATCTTTTCTTTTTGTTAAATCGTTATTTACTGAAGTCATCTCTAAAATAAATAATACCTGATTTCAAGAATCTTTAAAGCAAAATTTCCCAAAATAAAATAAATGTGACTTGTGTCTCCTATTCCCTCCAGCCCTTTTGATACAAAAAAATATATATTCAGTAACTGGCATGCCAAAGTTTAAGAGGTGATTCTACATCCAAAAAAAAACAGAAGCTAGATATTTTACTACTTTATATGAAATTTATTTTTTCTACAGGTACATTTACGAGAAAAAAAATGGAAAAAATCGACGTGTCTCTCAAAACCCGATTATTATGGGGGGAGGAACTTTCGGAAAAAGGCAAGCCACATTAAAATACATAGAAGTTTTTCTTAAGTTTTTTTTGGAAAAACAAAAAATGTTTTAAAAAGAAATAATAGTTTTTATCCCCTTGCCCTTAAGGACACCAGATTAGTTAAGTCTAGTTCACTTCTAGATTAAGGATACCAGATTAGTTAAGTCTAGTTCACTTCTAGATTAAGGACACCAGATTAGTTAAGTCTAGTTCACCTCTAGATTTAACTAATCTAGTGTCCTTATTTTCCCCCTCCCCTATTTTTGCCAATTCAAGCCAAACCCTGTTTAAAGTGTTTAGTTCAAAGCATGGTTTAAAGCGTTCTCGAGTTATAGTGGTCACAAAATTTTCCGGACAGACCGACAGACAGAAAAGTTAAACGTTACACCACCTGCTTTTGCAGACATATCCCAACATATCTGTCTGCAAACGCAGACACACCCGTCAATGTGTTAAACAAATATTTTTCTCTTATTACAGAACAGTCTATAAACCTGACACAAAAAATGCTACGTTTGACAATCTATCTGAAAATCCCTTTACAACCGAAGAAAACCTGGAAAGTATGTCAATGATGGACATTTACGAAGCACTTTTAAATCAATACAGGGACTCTAAAAGAGAGTTAGATAAAACTAAATAATACTCATGTTAAAAAACATTCTGTTGTATATTTTATTACTTAATTACTAATACTATAAAATATTGAATAAAACTGCACAAAAAGAAAATTAGTTTCACTAAAAAAAAAGGTCATAATTTTCCCAACAAGAGTGGATTTTCTCAATTCAAAAATGGATTTTAAAATACGTCACACTTTTTTAGGTGATTTTAGACCCCCTCCCCCAGGGCCGTAGCTATGGGGGGGGTTGCGGGCGAGCCTCCCCCCCACCTATCTTGAAATCAAAAAAGTTGCATATTTCATGGATTAAAAACATAAAAGTTGCATATTTCATGGGTTAAAAAAAAATAAAATAAATTTTTAATTTTGGGAAAAAAAAGTTTTAAATTTTATGGCTTAAAAATATAAAAGTTGGGATTTTTAAACCTTAGAATAAAAAATTTCGTATATTTCATGGATTAAAAATATAAAAGTTGCATATTTTTTCATGGGATAAATATAATAAAATAATACATTTTTAATTTTGGGAAAAAAGTGGTAAATTTCATGTATTAAAAATATAAAAGTTGGGATTTTCAAAAAGCTTGCATATTTCGTGGATTCAAAATATAAAACTTGCATATTTCATGGGTTAAAAATAATAAATTTTTAATCTTGTGAAAAAAGTTGTAAACTTTATAGATTAAGAAATATAAAAGTAAGGATTCTCATACCTTGAAAAAATTTGTAAATTTCATTGATTTTTTTTTAGTCATGAACTTTTTTTTGAGTTTTTTAAGGGTGGGACTTTTTTTTTAGTTATGATTTTTTTTGTCGAAGGAAAAAGTTGTGTTTTTAGGCTAAAAAAAGTTGTAATTTTTGACCTTCTCCCCCCCACAAAATCTCCCTCGCTACGGCCCTGCCCTCCCCCATGTCACAAAGTCTGGACCCCCCCCATGTGACTTACTAAAAAAATTGTTTGTTCTTGCGATGACAAAGGAGCAGCTACTGCCGGAATTTTGGTGTAGACGCTGTCCTTGATGTAAAATAATGAAACAATGTTGCCTTGCACAGTTTGTTTTGATTTCCCGGGATGCGCTTTACCATAAGCTTCATAGAGATTATTGTACCAAGAACCGAAATCCGACATGACTGTCTTTGATATTCAAGTTTTATCGCGAAATATAACACTGCGAATCAGGCCCGTAACTGGAAAAAATCCAGGGGGTGCTGAGCACCCCCTAACAGAATTTTTTTATAATATTTTCAGTGATGCTTCGAAGCATTTTTTGGAGGGGAGGCAGAGCAAATATTTCCCAACTAAAAATTGAGAAATGTCCCAAATCAAAAAAAGTCCAAAATTATCAAAATTTGCGTTACGTAATACTTGAACGTTCCCTTATGTCTGAAAAATTCCCAACTCAAAAAAAAGCTGTACTACCCTTGAACGAAAATTTTAATGACTTAAAAAAAGGTCCTCACCTCTGAAAAATTCCCAACCTTTCCAAATTTTCCCAAGTAAACAATTTACTGACCAATTTCCCTTTACCCCTCAAGTGCTGATCAGCCCATAACACCCCTCTCCAGTTACGGGCCTGCTGCGAATTCACAATTTGTCAGTGCTGCCATCTTATGGTATGAAGCATGAGGTAATTCCGATCGCCAAAATATGAAAAGATTCCACTATTCTAAAAAATTCTGCTTATCAGAATGTAAAAAAGTAATTTTGATTAGGTCAATATGGTGTGAACAAACCCACCCTCCCCCATGTCAAACTTCGAGAAAAAATGCCTGAAACCCCCTCCCCCTAAAGGTGTGACGTATTTTATGGACGACCCCAAATCAAGAGTAACTGAGGGTGGGGCTTTCACGACGGCATCCCTGTTTGGACGCTATTTTATGAAGTACCGATAAAATTAAAACAATTTAGTTTGTTTTTAGCTGTCCCGTTTTTCATCATCAACTTCAAGGCAGCCCTATGAATTCCTATTTTTGGTAAATCAATATTAATTTAAAAGGTACTAATAATGATAATAATAGTACGTTTGTTGTTGCATTATTTATATGAGTATTAAGAAGCAGGCAAGCAATGACGTTAGAACAAACTAAATTATTTACAAGCCAAAACTATTGAACCTCCAAGGTATTTTCTGGTATTTTATATATTTTTTTTTACTTTCTTGCATGTTTTTGATATTAACAACTATAGTTGTTTCTATAGAAACTTTTGCATGTGCTATTTATGTATTTAGAAAGACTTAGTAATAGTTTTATATTAATACCGTCTTTCGGGTATATATCGAATAGCAGAGTTTATATCGAACGTCATGTATTTTATTTTTATCCCACCCTATTGAAAATGAGGGGTCTGCGGGGGTATTGTCACTTTAAATTATATGGAGTATACCCCGCAATAGGGTATCCACACGATACTCTTCTGAAAAGATTTAGAGCTGATTCATTAAAATATCGCTGCAAAAGAGTATCTTTACACAATGACATAAACTGTCCAGAAATTCTAGCTATGATATCATTACACGCACCACGATTAGGTTCCCGCGACGTTCGTACATTCTATTTAAATACACCACGCACAAATCTTTTAAGTTTTTCGCCCTTGCATTGTATGTGCAATACATACAACTACCTGCAGGATAGGTTTGATATTTATAATTGAAAGTTAAACTTTGTTAAAAGATGAACTTTTTATTTAGGCCTATGTTTTGTATTTTATATTAGGCATTTCTTTTTCCGATAGTGTACATTTTTTTAAGTTTATATTTCCCACTTAGTAATTGGCCTCGGCTGTTAAGTGGTGTAACATAATAAATAAATAACACAAAAACCGGACTTGAGCGGGTGAATTTAATCCGCTCAAGTCCGATTTATCATAAACCGTTTATGAATCATTTATAGCGCAGACCAGCCCTGTTGCACATGCATTTGAATATTTTAAGGATTTTGATGTTTTAACTATTTCAGGAAAATAGCCACATATGTGTACAGTTAAAAATTAATTCCGCAAAATAAAATTCACCGAATTCATTAAGGCTCAGTGGCTATAGCTGTTGCCATTTGCTTTGTTTTCAATCACAAGCAACGTCCAATTGCCAAGATTTGCTAATCTTCAGTTGTTTACTTGTTTTTACTTGTTTTTTTTTATATGTGTACTTGTTTACTTGTTTTTTTTTATATGTGTACAGTTAAAAATTAATTCCGCAAAATAAAATTCACCGAATTCATTAACGCTCAGTGGCTATAGCTGTTGCCATTTGCTTTGTTTTCAATCACAAGCAACGTCCAATTGCCAAGATTTGCTAATCTTCAGTTGTTTACTTGTTTTTACTTGTTTTTTTTTATATGTGTACTTGTTTACTTGTTTTTTTTTATATGTGTACAGTTAAAAATTAATTCCGCAAAATAAAATTCACCGAATTCATTAACGCTCAGTGGCTATAGCTGTTGCCATTTGCTTTGTTTTCAATCACAAGCAACGTCCAATTGCCAAGATTTGCTAATCTTCAGTTGTTTACTTGTTTTTACAATAAAAAGCAATTTTAGATTTTGCTACTAAATTAATTTATACAGAAAAATCGTTAGGTTAAGGGCCCTATAGCATAAAAGCCTTTAAGATATCAACGGATGACTACAAAATAGTGAAAAATTAAATAAATACATTTTGTTCGATATAACCCCTAGGGGTCCTGCTAGCAGCATGCTGTTCAATATACAGGGTTATTAATTTTAAGGGGTGAGTCTACAAAGGAAAATATGAAAAAAAGTTCCTTTAAACATAGGTCCAAAAATGCGTGGTAAGGGAGCTAGGCCCCTTTGAAAGTGGCTAAAAAAATCTGTTTATTTAATAACTCAGGAACACTTTCAGTTATAACAACGAGGTCTTGCAACTAATCCTTATAAGGCCCATCTTCGTATATTATTTTCATGTATTTATTTTAACTATGCGAAATGGGGGGGCCTTGTCAGTGCTTTGTCCCAAACTTTTTTCTGTGTAACTTTTTTGTGATTTTATTTTTGAAATATGATTCCTCATGTAAAAATACATAAAAAAGGTACTCTTGTTGTAACACTGTAGGACTAACCGTTTTCGAGAAAAAATAATTTAAAGGTGAAATTTTACGGTAGGAGGACGAAAATGTTGAAAAGCGAAATTTCAATGATGCAGGGTAAATGTACATCAAAAACTTGGAAAAAACCTCATATAGAAGTACTTCCAAAAATCAATCTTAAGGGAGCTATGGTCTCCTAAAAATTCACCATTTTTAAAGGGCCGTAGTAGCTTTAAAAGCGGAATAACCCTGCATTATTAAAATTTTGGTTTTCAAACTTTTTAGTATTTAATTTTTCGTCCACGAACCGTGAAATTTCACCTTCAAATCATTTTTCTCTAAAACGGTTAGTCCTACAGTGTTACAACAAGAGTACCTTTTTATGTATTTTGACCTGTCCTACAGTGTTACAACAAGAGTACCTTTTTATGTATTTTGACCTGAGGAATCCTATTCCAAAAATAAAATTACAAAAAAATTACACAGAATAAAGTTTGCGACAAAAAACTGATAAAGCCCCCCCGTTTCGCACGCCCCTGGTTAAAATAAGTACATGAAAATAATATACGAAGATGGGCCTTATTAAGATTAGTTCACGTGCAAAACATCATTGCTATATCTTAAAGGGTTCCCGAGTTATTAAATAAAAACCGAATTTTTTAGCCACTTTCAAAGGAGCGTAGCTCCCTTACGACGCATTTTTAGACATGTTTATATTAACTTTTTGTCATATTTTCTAATGTAGAATCACCCCTTAAAATTTCGGACCCTATTTCAAATACACCGTGTATAAATTATTGTATGCGCTGTAAATTAAATACAGTAGATAAGGTATAAAGACTAGGGGGCCATCTAATAAAAACGTTACGTAAAAGTGTGATGAGGGGTAAGGAAGGATACAAACACACCTGACCGTTACGTATGCTAAAATTTCTATTGGTTTATATATAAATATTATTACAGGTGACAAAATTATTTAGTGGAAGGGGAATCTAAAATGGTCAACAATAGCTCGACGTTATTTATGGATGGCCCATTTTACGATTTTTTTAACATTAATATGTTTAAGGCGGGAGGGGTAGAGGGCTGAAACCGTTACTAAAAAAAAACCGTTACTAAAAAACCGTTACGAAAAAGTGTCCCAAAATATGTAACGCTCGCATTGAGTTCTCGGCTGGGATCATTGTTGATATCGTAAGCGTCACATAAATTTAAAGTTCTCGGATGGGATCATTGAGTTCGGCTGGGATTATTGTTAAATACGTTCTACTGTACAAGTAAACCAAAACCGTGATAACATTAATATGTGACGCTTACGATATCAACAAAGTTCTTGGCTGGGATCATTGAGTTCTCGACAAGGATCATTGTTGTTATGTGACGCAAAAGTGTCCCAAAATTATGTGACGCAAAAGTGTCCAAAAATTATGTGACGATCCCAGCCAAGAATTTTAAATTTATGTGACACTTACGATATTAAGAAATATGCAAGTAAAGAAAACCGTGTCTCGTAACTGGAGGCTTAAAACATATTAATGGTATCACGGTTTTGATTTAATTGTACACTAGACCGTATTTAACAATAATCCCAGTCGAGAACTCAATTATCCCAGCCGAGAACTTTAAATTTTTAATATAATGATTTAATTTTTTATTTAGCCTTATTGGAATAGTAGGAAGAACTCCACCCGGCGCGCCCCCTAGTCTTATTTTGGGAGAAACCTTTGGCAGACCTGCCAGAAGTGATATTAAGTAAGTCTTTATAAAGGAGATATTTTATATTAAAAATGTTTATACTAGGTACAGAGGAAATTATATTTCACAGAGGAAATAAATTCTCACATGTATGTGAAACAGAAATAATATTTTATTTAATTTTAATTTTATCAATATAAAGACCTTACTGTCGTCAATTTACCTAAGGAAATTGACATTTTATTTATTGTTTATAAATTGTCTAACGTCACCCCTAGCAACGTGAATAATATTTTTACCCTACTCTTTTAGAAAAGACAGTTTTTTTAAATACTTAATTTTTAGGGACTGGGGGTGTGGGTTTATCCCGGGATCCCATTTAATTGATTTTACGAGCCAAACAGCTAAAATTAAGAGTAACAATTTCATCATTTTATCGCAATGGTTTTTTTTTAATTTTTTTTTTCTTCTTTTTAAGCACAGCAACTACAAAAAAAACAGTTAAATCGAGAATTTATCATTATTTTTATCACGGGAGGGTAAGGGATACGGTCAAAATTTAAAAATTTAGAAACAGAAGATATTTTACTATTTTGTAGGTAACTTACAATGTTTTTTTTTTCTACAGATACGTTTACGTAAATAAAAACGAAAAATTTAGACGTGGAGCACCACGCCAGCTTCTAGCCGGAGGAAATTTCGGAAAAAGGTAAGCCAATAAATCTGTTTCACCTCACGTTTAAAGCTGCTTTGTCAATCCAACTAGCAAAATAGACCTCTAAAAGAACGGAAATATTTTATAACTATTGTCTAGCGCCGCTTGAAGAAAATTTTTATTTTTTAGTGCCGTCTAGACGCACTATTTTATATATTTTTTCTATTTTGCGACTCTTATAAGCTCATAATCACACGCATTTTGCGTGTTCTTATAGGCCCATAAGAGGTCTGTACTTTTTGTTCTTTTGGGTTGGCAACAGACCTGGCCTATCGCTTGACGTTTTCCGTGCAAATGTAGGTGTCGCTTTAAAGTTGAATTTTCTACAAAATTTTGTGTTTAGGTTACTTTTACCATGTTAAAATTGTGGCTTGGTTAATTGCAGTAAAAAATAGAAGAGAGGACTATAAAATATATCAAAATATAATTTGTTCTTAGAATTTTAAACATGGTGTAAACTGGAATGCCAATCCAAAACAAAAATCCCTAAATCAGTCATCAATTTAAATGTAAGTTTTTTTTAATTTTAGAGCAAAATAGAAAAAATTGTATAAAGCACTCATTTCATAACACGTTTTTAGCGCACTAGTACTTTAGAAAACTCGCCGTTAGTACTTTAATATACTATTATAACTGTTATAAAATATTTCCGTTCTTTTAAAGGTCTATTTTGCTAGTTGGGAAAAGTGTGACGAGATTATGTTTTTTCTCATTTGAAATAAAATGAGCGCCAAGAAAGTTTAGAAAACGTTCAAAAACCTAGATTTTTGTAAAGGTTTATGACTTTTGGTCATATATAAATTGTACTAGGGGCTTATACAAGTTACGTACAACATTTTTTTAAAGATTTTTGACCCCTCACTCTCAATGTAAGATTTCATAAGATTTACTCATACCCCTCTTCCCCCTAATCTTACGTAAGATTTTACTGTAACGTTTATTCTATTAATTACACTAGGCAACAAATCGCAACTTTTTTTTTGCCCCGATCGGAAAGTAAATTTTTCTTACTAATTCGAGGGCGTAAAATCCGAATCTGACCTTAGAAAAATTCCAGCACCTAAAATTTTTGAGATATAAGTTTAGGTAATAATGACGTTTTTTTTCAAAATCTTTAAAAAAAAGAGTAGAATTTTGAAAATTTTAGTGTATATTAAAAAAAAAATACGAGGAATTCAAAAATCTATATGTCAAGAACCTACTGTCAGAGTAAGTACGCGAAAAAAAATAAAAAGGTTAAAATGAAATTGCAGAGTTTACTTAATTGCTCATTTGTGGCAAAACTATCAATTTTTTTTTTAAACTTTATAGAACTTAATTTGTAGATTATAAAATTCTCTACAAAAATATTTATACAAATTTTTTTTTATTTTGCTTAGTTTATTCCTAAAAAGTAAATAAATGAAAAAGATATAAAATTAAAGTACACAGTGTAAACTTTTTTCCCGAGTCCAAAAAATATATTTTTCTTATCAATTTAAAGGCGCAGAATCCAAATTTGACCTTAAAAAAAATCTAGTACGTCTTATTTTTTAAATTTTAGTACATGCAATTAAGCCAATTTAAAAATAATTTATAAAACAAAATATTGTGTATTTTTTTTTAATGGTTCTACATCATAAAAATGACTTTATTACATAAGAACCATAATACGTAACATTTTTTTAGTTCATTTTTGACCCCCTAGTAATGATTTTTGACATGTTTTAGCATGAGTACGTGGCGATAAGCTTGTCCCCTTGCACCCTTCTTCTTACTCTCCACCCCTACTTAGTTTTGTCACATTATCCATTTTTTTAAACATTTTTTTTTCATAATATCCCTATTTATTCTACCTATGAATTTAAAGTTTCTATGTTTTAAGTTGGGTATTTTTTAACTAATATTGAGTCGCCGAATCCAAATTTGTCCTTGGAATATTTTTGTCTCCCATGATTTTAGAACAAAAGAGGGATAAAATAATGATTTTTTAACATTTTTATCTTATTTTTCTCAGAAAACTTAGGTAGTAGAAATATTCTGAGGCCAGATTCGGTTTCAGCGACCCAAAATTAGTTAAAAAACACATGACTCCAATCGGGGCAAGAAACCGTGTTGCCTAGTGTTATTATTAAATAATCACATAGTCACATAGTCGAGGTATATGATAATAATAATCACGTAAGATTTCCCAAGACCCTCCCTACCCCCTATGTAAGACATTGTAAGATTTTCGACAATCCCTTCCCCCCTAAAAGTCTTTCGCAATTTGTGCAAGACCCCGTATGCAATAATATGTTAACCCAAGTTGTGAGATAACAGTATACTGTTATCTCACAATTACTAGTAAGTATTTGAACTTTTTTCCTAATAATTTTTTATTCGATTGATTCCAAAAACGACACTTTTTGTTCATGTTTTACGGGCGAAAAGTTGAACTTTGTGGCCCTAGAGCCAAAAAGTTTTTTTCGCTAACTAAAACTTGTTATTTTTAAGCTTTTTAAAAGAATATGCTTTACCTTTACTGTAATATTTATAAATAAATATGACCTTTTGGTCACTTTTGGTTTTGAACTAACTGTTCTTTTTGACCAGATACATTTATTATAATCATTTAACACAAAATAAAAATTTCTTCTATAAAATATTATGTTAAACCTCAAAATATATGTCAACTGATTAATCTGTATTCATCCACTAAAATAAATTAAAAACACAAAATTTCAATTGCAAAATCAATTTCAATATTTATAATATTCACAGAACGGTTTCAGAAGTATTATTATTTTCATAACAGACACATTTTAACAGAAATTAATCAACAAGCTATAGCTTTTTTAATTTGAAAATGAAACCACACGCAAAAGAATTTTAAATTTACAGCGCACGCTAATTTTGAATACAAATTAAGTTTTCGTGACTTTCCAACGCAAACCAACAGTTAGTCCTGTTAGTAGGAAGTCTACACATTTTAAAATCATTGACAGTTAAATCTGAGGTGCTCGGTTTCGGAAGATAATGTACTTTTTTCATCAGAATTGACCACAGTCGACTTAATAGTTCTTCTTTTATACTGTTTTAGTTTATTCTATATAAATTTTGATCAAAGAATTTAAATTCATCCACAGAAACGGTCTATTGATTTCCATTTCGGAAAAAAGTATCACTGAAGTTGTTTGCATCTTATTTTCTCAAAAAACATGCATATTGTGTGTAGTGATGTGTAGATTAATGACAAATTATTTGTCAAACACTTATTATTACTGAATTACACAGCCCCACAAAAAAAAAAAAGTCTGGATCTCTAGACCAGACATGTGTATCCTTATGTATTTTTGCCCGCTGAATCCGAATCCGAGGTCAGAAAAAGCCCTACACCCCAGGAATTGGCCCCAGAGGCCGAAAATGGCCGCTGAAAGGTGTGAAACGGGAATTCCGGCATGACGGATGCTCAGGGCAGGTTGAGATTGCATTCTCAAGGCAAAGTCGAATTAGTGGCTAACGGTGGTTAGATCCGACAGGCATCGCGGCCCCTGAGGCCGGAAAATGGGCCCTTGGGGCCCGAAAAATCGAGATTTTCACGTCGGGATCGCAGTACTTGGATTTTCTTGAAACTTCAAACTTTTTTGGCTTTGAACCGTTCCACCATCTTGGGTGTTTCTCAAGTTTAAAAGTCCGTAGAAACCCGAGCGCCGTGATGCCGGCATGAAATTTTGATTTTCTGGTCCTAAGGGTCCATTTTCTGGGCCCGGGCATGAATTACAATGGGCCTCGAAATGTTGCTACATTGCCAGTGTTTCCGTGAGTTTTAGAGTCCATAGAAATTTGAGTGCCGTGATGACGACGTGGAAATCTTGATTTTCCCGCCCTGAGGGCCCGTTTTTCGGACCCTGGGTATGAATTTCAATGGGCCTGGAAGAGGTTCCAGCCTCTTTACGTTGCTGCAGTTTGAAGTTACAAGAAAATCGAAGTGCTGCGATCCCGACGTGAAAATCTCGATTTTTCGGCCCCCAGGGGCCCATTTTCCGGCCTCAGGGGCCGCGATGCCTGTCGGATCTAAGCTCGGTTACCCACTAATTCGACTTTGCCTTGAGAATGCAATCTCAACCTGCCCTGAGCATCCGTCATGCCGGAATTCCCGTTTCACACCTTTCAGCGGCCATTTTCGGCCTCTGGGGCCAATTCCTGGGGTGTAGGGCTTTTTCTGACCTCGGATTCGGATTCAGCGGGCCAAAATACATAAGGATACACATGTCTGGTCTAGAGATCCGGACTTTTTTTTTTGTGGGGCTGTGTTATTGTTCTGACACATTATGACAGATATTTACATTACATTTTTTTTAGAAAATAACCTACCAGATACATCTGCCACTATTTTTTCTGAATTGAGAATTGATAGACTATTTATGTGAACGGATTTGAAATCTCTGACCAATTTATATGGAATATTCTAAAACAGTATAAAATAAAGTTTTATTAAGTTGGCTATGGTAATTTCTAAGGAAAAAAGTCCATTATCTTCCGAAACCGAGCACCTCAGATTCTACTGTTAATGGTTTTATAATGTGTAGACCTCCTACTGGCAGGATTTACTCTTGGTTTGCGTTGGCAAGTCACTAAAACTTAATTTGTATTCAAGATTAGCGTGAGCGGGTTAATTTTATACTAAGATTTAATCATCTACACAGCGGGTTTGGATCAACTTTAAAACCAAAGTCCTTGCACCGATGGGATTTTTTCATAAATCTCTTCTACGATGTACAAAATGGCTCTGACTTACCAACCAAAGCCAACTTAATTTTATTCTATAGATATTGTGTCCTAGCGCTTAGAGCCATTTTATGGTAATTTTCTAATATAACATTTGTAGATCGCGTTAATATAAGCTAATTTTAATTTTTTTTTTTTTAATCTCAACAGGTTACAGTGGCAGAGTTAATTAAAAAATAAGTTTTGTCAATTTTAAATTTAAGTAATGGCGATTTCTCCCGTTATATTAGACAGGGATAAAAGTTCTACCCAAAAAGGATGGAAGACATACATACACTCCCACTTCCACCCAACCAAACGAATTCTGTATTTGTTCTTTGTTGAACAAATACAATATTTACTTGGCCGGGCGAAAAGTGCAACTATAATATTTTTATTAAAGAAATTACTGGCGCCATCTAAATTTTAGTAGAATTATCTTATTCTACAGATTCACATTAGCTATGTTCGTTCGCGCCGCTCAGTGCTACACTTTCCGGCCAACCAAATAAATACTGTATTTGTTGTATGAAAAACAAATACAGTATTTATTTGGTTGGCTGGAAAGTGTAGCACAAATGAGATAGAGATAGGGTAGACGTCTTTTGTTTTATAATTCTAGTTGTAGAGAGCTCCATTTAAAAATAATTGAAAATAAAAACAAAGATATTCTACAAAATAGGTTAGAAAATAAACTCTTTCGATATCCGTATTGAAAATTAAACGAACACTAAAAAAATATAAAAACAAATGAAATTAGATTTATCTCACGAATCCCTCCACCGATTATTTTCATATTTTGACAATAAATACTCGTGAAATATCGTACAAAAGATTTATGTAAACATTCCATCAGTGCAAGGACTTTTGTTTTAAAGTTGATCCAAGCTCGCCGTGTCTAGCCAACATCCTTACAAAAATAGATGCACGAGGTCCTGGGCCCTGAGAGGGTACAGTTTCAGTTTTTAGTGTTGAACCCTACTTAGGAATCACCCAGTTTATTTCAAACAATAATACTATTTCTACACTTCTGCTCAAAAATATCGGCCCACCTAAAAAAATACACATTTTTGAATGCAAATATCTCCAAAACTATTAAATGGATTTATTCGATCTTTTTTTTATTTTGAAGCTTGAACTTTTAGCTCTTACTTACTGGAATAAAAACTATCAAACATCTTTTTTTTATACCGGCAGCAATGAAAAGTGCACAGCTATGTTTTTTTACTGCACCTTTCGATATGCGCATGGTTCGCCACTGCATATTTTTTTACAATTTAATTAATTGATTTTAAAGCCTAATTAAATGGAAGTAATCTCTTTTTAAATTTTTTAATTTTCCTTTTCTCGTTTAGGAGATATAAGGTTTTTTCTAAAAATTTACATTTTTGCAAGTAACAAAAAAACTACGCAATGGATTTAATTGATTTTTTTTTTAATTTGAAGCTTAAATCGTAAACTTATATATTTATATTTCATTAACTTATATTTTTGTAATTCTATTTTTATTGCAGATCAGTCTATAAACCTGACGCAAGAAACGATACGTTTGACAATCTACCTCAAAATCCTTTTACAGTCGGAGAAAACCTGGAAGGTATGTCAAAGATGGACATTTACGAAGCACTTTTAAATCAATACAGGGACTCTAATAGGGAGTTTGATGAAAATAAATAATTCTCACATAAGAAAATATCTCTGATGTATATTTTCAAATATTATATAGTATTTACTCATTAACTTAGTAGCTGTTATTAATGTTTATTGAATAAAACTGTACAAAAAGAAAATTTGTTTTTCCTTTTAATTTCTTTTAATAAAAAGAATAGTATATTGTTTTACTAAGAGGAAAATTAAAGCTTTTTTTTACTAGTTTGTAGAATTTACAGACGACGCGAAGCGGAGTCCGGAAACTACAGACGAGTAAAAAATGCACTTTTCCTCTGATTGAAACATACTATTTTTCTTCAAGCATCCTATATATTTTTTTAAAGTATTAATTTTTGAATGAAGATAGGCCAATAAAACCCTTTCGAAATAAAATTTCCTTAGCTCATTTAAATGTTTTTTCTTTTCACTTCTAACTAGTGTTCAGTTATAAATTATGAACATTTTAGTACGCTTGGAGAAAAAGTATGTTTTTTTTATTAAAATATGCCAATAAAACTCTTTCGAAATAAACTTAAACCTTTCTTAACTTATTTTAATTTTTTCTTAGGCTAAATCGTACACTTTTCGCGACTTCGATGGTAACTTTTAATGTAGCATTTGCAATTTCGGAGAGATTTGTAGGTGTATAAACCATATATTCTTCTTCAATAATTTTTAATCAATCTCACACAAGGTTTTTGCACAGAATCTCGAGTCAACCACCTGTTTACTTAATAAAAAAACAAGTTTAAAGTATGGCTGTCATCAAAGTCAAAGAGTGCTACCGCCAGTGGTAGTTTTGCTAACTAACTTTTTTTACGGCGTACAACAATGAACTAATTTTTTTACTGTAAAAAAATAGATCACTTCTAATTAATGTGTTCAGTTATAAAATATGAACATTTTAGTACGCTTGAAGAAAAAATGCATTTTTTTCCGAAATACAAATTAATTAAACATACAGAGTGATCAGTAACTGGCATGCCAAAATTTAAGAGGTCATTCTAAAATGTAGAATTTACATCCAAAAACAAAAGTTTCTATAAAGATTGGTCCGGAAATGAGCCCTTCCAAGGTGGGCATATTGAATAGGGAACAAAAAAGCACCACTAAAATTTTAATGCTGCAGGGTGATTTTTTATTTAAAACTAAGGAAAAAAGTATTCTGGGCCAAAACACCTAAATTTAATATTAAAAGAGAAAAAGCATTTTTAAAAATTAACATTTTTGATGGCACAAAATATTACTTCCTCTTAATTGCATTTTTTTAAATCGGTTGCTCCTACGGTGGTACACTATGAAATTTTTTATATATTTTTACTTAAGGAACCTCTATTTTTTACAAAAGTTTGGGGCAAAAATGTGTTAAGCCTCACAAATTTTGTCCGTCTAGGCACGCCTCTGGATAAATTCAAAAAAATAAACTAACATAAACTAATTGCCCTTAATACTGCCGTGCTAAGCTGAAAGGTCTTATCTGTGTATGTTAAACCTATGTAGATAGGACCTTTCAGTTTAGCACGGCAGAATAATACTAGTATTCATGCAAAACCTCGTCGCTGCAGCTTAAAAGGTACCAGAGTTATTCATTAAAAACCTTATTTTTGGTACAATTTTAAAGGGGCGTAGATCCCTGGTGGCTCATTTCTGGACCAACCATTATAGGAACTTTTTTTATATTTTTGGACGTAGAAACACCTCTTAAATTTTGGCATGCTAGTTATGTCAATTTAAAAAAATAAGCAGTAACCGAGGCAGTAATATTTCTATCATTTTTTAAAAAACCTGTTTTTAGGAATATCTTTTAAATCAATACAGAGACTAGACTCATTAAGTAAATACCAACAGTCATTTAAAAGTATGAAACTTCGTGTTTATTTTCTTATTTCACTTTATTAATATTAAACAAAAAAATATGCTTTTCGTGCCGAAATACAATTAAGAGAGCAACTATGCGTACACACAGTGTGTATAAATAGCTGCTATTCAGTTTCATTTTAAGCTGTTTAAGGTATGTTTTTCGTGGGAAATGTCTTTACCCTGTTTGAATGGGGGAAGGCTACGTATAGATACAGTGCGTAAATTTAGTCTGGAATCACCCGATTAACTTTTCAGTTACAAGTTAAAAAAAAAACGCTCGGACAGATCGATTTTATTTTTAATTTTGCAAATTTTGGTTTACGTCAAATGTTTTTTTCAAACAGCCACCCATTTTCTTATAAGCCCTTTGCCAAGTTATGTTAATTATACACCGTTAGAAAGCTTATTAAATAGCCTTTCCAACTATGTATCACAAGGATTAGGTTGCTATTTGAAAAAAAAAGTTGTGATGGGAGGCTACAAGGGGGTGAAAATTTTGATAACTTTTGCGGTATTATTACATTAGATAGTATCATAATACCATAATAATAGTATAATAATGTAATGTGTAGATAGATATACAGTCTGTTCAACAAGAGCGTGTCTTCAATATATTTTTTTTTCTATGAAAGATATTTATTTATTAATTTTTTTACATTAAAGTAGATAAAAAATGCTATTTTATAATATATATAACCTTTTTGGCATTCTTTCTGCGTATTTTACTGTAAACAGCCTCCATTTATCACGAATGGCTGTTGCGAGCTGCTTCAAATTCAGCAGTTTGGTTCCTTCAAGTTTGGACTTCAAAAGCCCACACACGTTTTCGATCGGATTTGCGTCCGGTGGTTGTGAAGGCCAAAGTAAGGTCGTGATGCCATTTTTCCTGTTCCAATCGGTGCAGAGTCGACTGCGGTGTTTTGGATCATTGTCCTCTTGCAATATCCAATCTTTATTTTTGGATCTAATCATCCTTTTTACTGACTTTATAAGTCCACGCTGGTAAATTTTCAAAATTTTCTGATCGTTCAAATTCTCAGTAAACAACTTTAGGCAACTAAATCCACGTTCTGAAAAGAATCCCCAAACATGAAGTTTTACGGGGTGCCTAACTGTGCGCTGTACCAAATGCATTTCACAGTAAGACCAAACATTTAGACTTTTTAATCACTTTTGATGCATAGGCGACCTTTAATTTAGGTCCTCGCGGATGCAGGCACAAAAAAACAAAAAGACCCCGGTCTACCACCTCAAATCTCTTGGCTACAGAAATAGTACAGAGATAGGAGAATTACGCTGAAAAATATAGCGGAGATACCTTTTAAATTTTTTGAATAATCAAAGACGCCCTCTTGTTGAACAGACTGTATACAAACAGTGACAGCGAGTTAAATAAAAGCATGTAAAAAATAAACACTTTGTTGAGTGTTTTTATATATAATATAGTAAATTAACTAATTAAATAAACAGATGTTATTATGGGAGTTTATTAAATAAAATGTTACAAAAAGAAACAACAATGGTGTTTGCTTTATTTACCTTCTATATGATATCTAAAACAATTAATCTATTCATGAAGACATGCTATCTTAAGATGTATCAAAATCAGTATCAAAAGATTTATTTCATCTCATAAGTATTAAAATTTTGTTTTTTTATGCTCAAAGATAGAGACGTAGCAAAGGCAATTTATTGGTGGGGGGGATATAGCACAATTTTAGAAATTTTTCCATTGAAGAATTAACTTTTTTTCTAAAAAAGCTCGTCAGTTCTACTGTTTTGCCAACTTTGCCAGAATTACCAACTATATTTATGGCAGATGACAAAAAAAAAATAAAACCTCATCAAGCTCACATTTTGTGAACTATTATAGATAATATGCCAAAAAATACTAACTCTTAAATTTCGTTTTAATTCATCAACTTTTTCGATGTGTTCCATTATGGGATTAGAAAAAGATAAAGACTAGATACTACATGTCCATAAATGAGGAGTTCGTGTTATTTTTATCCCCTTTTGCTTTATTGTATTTACACATGGATATTTGAATATATATAGTAAACATTTTCTCCCAAGCAAGTCACATGACCATATGTCCTTTCACTTTGCCGTTCATAATCATAGAGTGGGAGAGAGTGCACGATAGTAACGTGTCTTGCTTGTGAGAAAATGTTCACTATATGGATATTTTTAGGTATAGCAAAATTTACCATAATATCCACATCAGATGTACGTATTATACAGGATAAGGGCGCATTGTGTTTTACTGGTATTAAACTTAGTACTTTCATTTAGAGCGTGGTTGGAGCCCGCATATCCCTGCGTGTATATGATGGTTATTAATTTTATTGCGCAAATTTTTAACGTGCATCTTTCTCAAAGTCCTTTTCCATAAAAAAATTAATTTATTATACCTTGAAAAACGGCGGGAGCAAAAAAATTGAGATATTTTTCTTTAAAAATATTAAAGTTATTTAAAAACGTATGTTATCAAAGTCAATTTTCACTGTTGTTCAAAATAAATGCACCATTTTTAAAAGGCCATACTAACTTTAAAAAGCGACCTACATTACCTTTTTTTTGGTTTTTAATGTATAATCACCCCGATTTATTGAAATTTTGGTTTTTAACATCGTCGGCTTACAAGTAAAGAGCACTAAGTCCAAAAACATAGTTTTGAGATATTGACAAATTTAACTTTCATTGTTGTTTTTTAATTTTTGTAATAATTGTTTTTAGAAAAAAATTACCGCAAATTGCAATGACATGGTTGGACATAATAATGTCCCATTTGCAGTTAAATAAAGAAAAATTGAAGTAGTTTAATTCAACTAAATTTGAAAAAAGACATGGACTTAGTGCCTTTTACTTGTAGGCCCACGAAATCGGCTTACAAGTAAAGAGCACTAAGTCAATAAAATAATATAAAAAACAGCTATTTAAAATTAAAACCCTTCTATTAATTAAATGTAATGTATAACTATAAATTAGAAAACAAGATGTTTACATAAATTTTCAAAAACTAGATTTTTTAAAAGAAGGGTTTGGACTTTTTGATTGTTTAAAGAACGTTTCCAAAATTAACAATAATAATTAATTAGTATTAATTATATAAAACTGCTTACTATGCCAGAACTAAGACAGTTTTCAGAGGCCATCGGCTGTGCCGACAAAGAAACATTATTAATGATAAAACACTTCACGGTGCAACACCCCTCAGAAATGCACCGAGACTTGGAACTTAGTGTGAAGGCTTCAAATTTAGTTTTGAAATATTATCTAATAATAAAAAAACCAATCCAAATGAAAATTAAATTACTAGCTACACATCGAAAGTACACGTAAAAAGCACTGTCATTTTACAGGTAATATTGTATTATATAAATGATACAAGCAATCATATTTTTATAAATTAACTCTTTTTAGAAAGTCGCTAAGTGCAGAAACATTTGAAATAATCTACAAGTAAACCGCACTAAGTACACTAAGTGACTTAGTGCCTATTGCCAGATAAAATTTTAATCAAAATCAAATTGGTGCGTTTTGTATAGTGGGTAACTCCCTTGGCAGTCCACCTAGAAGTTAGTTCGGTTTACCTATACATAGATCATCAAAAATTAACTACAGTGCTATTAAAATCCCATTTTTGCAAAAAAGTGACTTAGTGCCTTTTAGTTGTAAGCCGACGACATTGTAGTATTAATTTTTCGCCCTCAAAACGTGAAATTTCACCTTCAAGTGATTTTATCTCGAAAACAGTTAATCCTACAGTCTTACAACAAGAGTATCTTTTTTATGTATTTTGACCTGAGGAATCATGTTCCAGTAATAAAATTACAAAAAAGTTACATAGAAAAAAGTGTGAGACAACAAACTGACTAGGCCCCCAGGTTGTGCATGCCCCTGTTCAAAATAAATAAATTTGTAAAAATATGCGATAATTTTTAGTAGTATACATTCAGAGAAGAATCATTTTAAAATCAAGCAAAAGTCATATGATTTAAAAGAAAACCAATATGTTTTTGCTCCGACAGTGTTTGTTAATTCAAAAAGATATTTTTTAATTTTATAAGCCATTGTAAAAATAAAAATATTCATTGTAATTTGAAAAGTGTTTCCTTTTAAATCATTTGTAAACCTAAATGATTTGAATACAAAAACTGGTTATTTTAAAAAGAATTCTTTTAATATACCTATTGATATTTTTCAACAATATAAAGGAAAATATTATAACTTAATTAAAAAAACATTAAAATAATAAAGTAAGGGACAATACTTTTACTTTAAAGTGAAAAACATTTTGGTGTAAAAATTATTTTTTTAAATTATTATTATTCATAACTAAAACGTAAAGTTTTTACTTTTAATATTTTAAAACTTTTTACATTTTACAAGATGAGATTTTTCTGAGTGTATATACAAAAAATATGAAAATTTAATAATCCCTTTCCTTTTCCAAAATATTTAATCCAAATTAATATTTTCGGTGATAATTTGGTTCGTTATGAACGCCAACAGGTGGTAAAGCAGCTTTTACGGCCTTAGTTTTATTTCGGATCCCCTTCTTCTGAGCTTTATTTAACCGTTTTTGAAGATCCGTAATTATTTCAACTAAACTGCTCACACAAATCCATTTATAAATAAACCAGACTAAATCAGAAAATTAATTAATTAAAATATGTAGTACCTATACAAGGTGTATTTGAAATAGGGTCAATAATTTCCCTAGTATAAATTTAACGTTAGAATAACGTTTTTCTAACTTTATAAAAGTGTATAAAAGTACGTTATAAAATATGTGCAAATGTTCCGCTTTCTAACTTTAAAATGTAACGTTAGTTACAAACGTAAATCTAACGTTAGATATTCAAGTTAGAAATACGTTATAAGTACGTTTAATTTCTAATTTTCGGAGGGGGCCAACTAGAAAATTTCTACCTGCATCATAGAATGGCAGCTGGAGATTAATTTATTCATATAAATAAATCTTAATATATTTTAACAATCATAATATTTTTAAACATAATTTCGTTACATTTACTTATAAAATAGCAATCTTTTTAGGTGGCCCTAAATATTTTTCGTGTAATATCCTGTTATACTTCGATAATTACGTTTAACTCGCAGAAAAACTTTGTATTTAGTTAGTTAATATTTATTTTTACATTCAGAATCTTAAAATATTTTTTCAATTATAGTACAGCGTTGCCAGACTTACTATAATTTTGACTATTGGGGGATATTTTTTTAAACTTATTATAGAAATAATAAATAATTATGAAACCTAGGTACATAGCTGTCTGAAATGAGTATTTTCTACTATAGCTTACGTATTAATAATGGAAATTTAAAAAATATTTAAAGTTAGAATAAGGTTAGAAAAAGGTTAGAATTTAGTTAGGAAACTAACGTTAGATTTAAGTATTTTATAACGATTTGGTTAAACGTTAGTTTTTAAGGTTAGATTTATATATTTTATAACGTTTTTGTATAACGTTTGAGACTAAACATAAAAATGTCACTAATCTAATATTATGTTAAGTTAGATTTATGTACTTTTCTACCAGGGTTTATTTTACCATCATGAAATATGACAAATGCGTCGTAAGGGAGCTAAGCCCTTATGAAAATGGCTAAAAAATGATTTAATAACTCAGGAACCCTTTGAGATATAGCAACGAGGTTTTGCGTGTGGACTAACCTTAGTAAGGTCCATCTATACATAAGGCCCATCTATGTATATGATGCAGTGTTAATGTACATCAAAAAACTAAATAAAAACCTCATATACAGGTACTTCCAAAAATCAATCCTAAGGAATCTTTGGTCTCCTAAAAATGCACCATTTTTAAAGGGCCATACTAACTTTAAAAAGTGATTTTTCTACCTACATGTATAGAAACTTTTATTTCTTAGTTTTTGATGTAGAATCACCCCCGTTTATTGAAATTTTGGTTTTTAACATTTTAGTATTAATTTAACGTGAAATTTCACCTCGATTTTTTTCTCGAAAACATTTAATCCTACAGTATTACAGTATCTTTTTTATGTATTTTGACCTGAGGAATCATGTTCCAGTAATAAAATAACAAAAAAGTTCCATAGAAAAAAGTTTGAGATAAAAAACTGATTAGGCCCCCAGGTTTTGCACGCCCCTGGTTAAAAAAAGTACATGGAAATAAAATATATAGATAAGCCTTATTAAGATTATTTCACATGCGAAAACCTTGTTGTTATATTTCAAAGGGTATGGACTTTTTATTAAATAAAAACGGTTTTTTTTAGCCACTTTTAAAGGGGCTTAGCTCCCTTACGACGCATTTTTATACATATGCTTATAGGAACTTTTTCATATTTTCCAATTTAGAATCACCCCTTAAAATAAATGACCCTATTTCTGAATAACCCTGTATAGTGGTTGGCGCATGTACAGTTGGACCCACAAAAAACGCAAGATTTAAATATGCTAAAATGTCAATTTTACTAATTATTTTATAGTTTAAGTAAGATTCTAAGAAATAGGTTTGATTAATTTGACAATTAATTGTCAGTTTTTTTAAAGTTTATTACAGAAAATGCATGCGAATAATGTCTAATATTAAAAAAATAATAATATTAATAAACTGAAAAAAAATTTAGACTATTTAATCAAATCAAAAATTAAAACACAATATTTAGTAAATCTTATGAAAAAATAAAAATTTGAACTCTACTAACCAAACGTATAATTTATGAAAATTATGATTTTCGTTTAAAAAAAGGTTTTTCCGGAGGTTTTTTTTCGCTTTTTTAATCTTGGAACTATCGATGAGGCGACGGGCGATGGTTTTTGACCCAGGAAAATTTGTACTGTTTATAGCATGCACCGCTTTTTGTAAATGGTATTCTCTCAAATAATTAAGTAAATTTTCATCCTGTATTTCATTTGAAATCTTCTTTCTTTCCGAGTCTGCACGCCCTTTCCTCCCCCATCTATTTTTTCTTCAATCTTAACCATTATTCTTTTTTCTATGATCTTAACACAACTCTCCGAAACACTAAATAACCTTGCCACAATTAAAGGTCTCTATAGAGATCACTAGCCACAATCACTTCCTTACATCCTGCTTCCAATATACTAATAGTTTGAGATTTCTTAACATTTCTTCTAATTATTGAATTTACGCAACTAAATTTTCAATCTTGTTTTTTTTTGGATTCAACTGTACAACTATTTATTGTTGTATTCTATAACCTAATTACGCTATTGATTACGATAGTGTTCTATCAGTCTAAGGGGATTTTTCTACATTACAAATTTATGATTTACTTTGAAGATTAAATAAGTAAAAAGAGGGTAAATTATGTGTATACACATACATCTCGTTTTTATATGATAAAAATAAAAACGACACAAAAAATTAAAAAAAAAATAATTATATTATATAAAAATTAATTATATATAAAATTATCGGCTGAATTCAAAAATGTAAAAAATTACAGGGCGTTCCATTAAATAAAACATTTTTATGCCACTTCCTGCGAAACCGGAAATGAAACAAAAAAAATTAAATCCGCGATTTTATAGTCAATGTAAAATTATATAAATCAAACAAGTTTCGTTTTTATCGAATAATGATTAATCTTAATTTTGGGGGTGGGCATAAATAAAACTCACCCGCTATACTATACATTGCCGTTAATAACCAAATATACATAGTTCACAAAACAAAAACTTTCTATTTTGATACACGGTACCATACACTGATAAAAATATATGTAAGAATATAGCCAACGTTAAGTTATGTGAGTCTTCCAGAACATATTCTGTATAATTTCATAATAAGTTACGTGAAATAAAATTTTACGGAACATATTCTGTAAAAATTTGTGTAAAATAAAATTTTACAGAACATATTCTGTAAAAATCACATAATCTAACGTTGGCAATATTCTTACCTGTGTTATGTTCTGTGAATAAAGCGCGCCAAAAATTACATAATATATTATGTGAAAATACATAATATATTATGTGAAACTTAAAAATTACATAATAAGTTATGTGAAGACACATTATATATTATGTAAACTTTAAAAATATAGCAATAAGTTATGTGAAATGTCACATAACTTATTGTGTGATTGTGTGATTTTTATCTATGTAGATCTATGGTATTTTACCTCTATAGAGGGTTAAAAAACGTCTTCATAATGTAAAATTTATATCAAGGTAAACGGAATTAATAAAATTTATACTTACTTATAATAAATCCTATCAAATTTGAGTAAAAAATTAATTCTCCTAAGCCCATATTAGCTCGGTAAGAGCACAAAATTAATATCAAAGAAACTGCCACCAAAACAATATAAATTGCGAAAAAGAATTTAAACGGATCTATTATTTTAGGCTTGCACTAAAAATAGTTACAAATTATCGTAAGCCTATATAAGCCGTCAAGATATGTAATGCTACGCTTTCCATTATATACTATTCACAGTAAATGGTATATTGAATTTTTCCAATAACGCAACTTAAAAAAAAATAATAAAAAAAACAATTTTAAGATTTTTTTTTTAATTCTTTTTTTTTGAAAAACGAAATTTTTTGAAAAAAAAAATTATTTTTTTTGCGACGAAAAAATCTTGAAAAAAAATTCCAAAAGAAAATTTTTTTTTGGAAAACAACATTTTTTTAGAAAAAACAAAAAAATCAAAAAAAAAATTAAGAAAAAAATCAAAAATTTTTCTTTTCCCAAAAAAAAAACAAAAAAATCAAAAATGTTTGTAAAAGAGTTTTTTCAATTTTTTTAAAAGTTTAACGCCCAGTAACTTTTTGTTTTTGGGGGGAATACTATCGAAACAATAGGGATCTTCCTCTCATAAAACTTGATTTTCCTGAAAATTTCGAGTAATTTTTATTTAAAAAAAATTATTAAATAAGTCAAATTAAGAATTTTAGGGACCTGTAGGGCCGGCTCTGATAACTCCATATTACTGCATTTTTCAGAGATTACTTTGAGGACCGAGGGGAAGCCTTTACGAGCCATTTCGATCCCGTGGCCCACAATTATTTTTTTCGACCCAGCCTAACCCCACTCCCACCCTACAAATATTATACTACTTACCAAATATGAGCCGAATATTAACAAAATGGACGATAATATTAACAAAATAAAATATAAAATTAATCCCAGGATAGTATATTTCACAAACTCTAAAAATATTATATGTTAATTTAGTAATTTATTATTTTCTCCTGTTTCTCTTGGCTGTTTTTATATTTACCCACCTGTATTTTTTATATAATTTTTAATATCTACTTCATTTGGTACAAATTGATCAGCCAAAAGAAGCAACTTTTCAGTAAAATATGAATCATTGTTATAATTCATTAATATGAAGCATAAAATTATAGCAGATTCCATCTAGAATTCAGTAAAATTCATCAAAATTCATCAATAACACTGCTCAAAACTCAAAAATTTTCCGACACCATTTTAGTTGCATCTGGCTATATTTGATGCGCTGAACCTTTTTTTGTTTTTCTCGATCAGCTCGTTTTTTTTTTTAATACAGTTGGTCAAGTAAGAGCGTGTCACCTATAACGTGTAGTCGGTAAGAGAAAGCCCTACTTTTTTTTCGGGGATACGCTTTACTTCCTGACCGAAAATGCTCTGTACATAGAGACATTTTCTGAACCTTATTTTTAGTGACTCAGCACGTTTTAAAACATGAGTGCTGCGTACGCATGATGGTTTAAGGCTGTCTTCCTCTTTGTGCACCCGAAAGGTCCGAAAATGACGCCTACAGCGGCTGCAAAGTATATGGGAAAGTCAAAGACATTCGTCAACAAACGATACTCGCTTGGTTTGGACTTTTTGACGACTTACCAGATCGTGGCTCAACAGGAAAGGTGTGACTAAGCACAAAAAAAAATTATTTTAAACATGTTTTCGCAGAATCCTCAATTAACCCTGCACCAAGGGGCAAAAAAACTGATGCAGAAAGGTTTGGATATATCACATGAAAAAATTCGTACTCATCTCCAAGCTAACGACTTAAAGTGGCGACGTAGAATAAAGAAACCTTTGTTGAGTAAAACACAGAGAGAAAAACGACTCGCGTGGGCCAAGGGAAACATTGATCGAGACTGGAGCAAGGTTATTTTTACCGATGAAGCTTCCTTTTGGACCTGGACATCCTCCACCAACCGACTGGTCCAGCGAACCGTGAAACACCCTGTAAAGATTCATGTTTGGGGTGTTTCTCGGAAAAAGGTTTTAGATTTTTATTTCTCTTTACGGACAACTTGAACGCTGAAAAAATGGTCAAGATTTACAAAAAAGCTCTTATACCGACTGCCAAACGTTGGTATGGCGAAAAAATAAGCAGTGGATCCTGCAAGAGGACAACGACCCCAAATATCGGAGCAAGTTGTGTAGCCAGTGGAAGAGGACATCCGACATCATCCCGCTGGATTGGCCGTCCCAACCGCCCGACGCAAACCCCATTGAGAAGGTGTGGTTATTCATTAAGCACAAGCTTCGCGGGAAAAGCATTAAAGCAGTAAAGCAGTGCAAACGAGAAAATCGGACAATGTGGATTTCTGCCGAAGGAATATGCAAAAAATCTCGTTCAAAGTATGCCCCGACGATGTCAGGCGATCATTGACGCAAATGGAGACTGGACAAGTTACTAAGTTATTTGAATTGATCATTAACTGTAATTAGATGTAAAAAAAAATAGTATAAATATATTCTTAAATTAACAATGCGAGAAGCGCTCTTACTTGACTAACTGTATAACGCACAGTGGTTTTTTTGCTTATAGTTGTAGTAAAAAAAATAATTAACCCATTCACAGTGATTGACCTCGATAGAGGCAAAAAAAGTTCGTGCCATTAATGTGTATGACCGCTATAGCGGCATCTAAAATTATCAGTTTACCATTAGTTTATTTTCCATTATTTTGTAACACCACGGGGTCGCTGATTACGAATCTGATGCCAGTTTTCCAAAATTCAAAATGGCGGATCCAATATGGCGGATTAGATTTTTTTAAGTTGCTCGGATTTGCTTGAAACTTGGTACCCAGGGGTATTTGGTGTCACTGATTACGAATCTGATGCCAGTTTTACAAAATTCAAAATGGCGCATCCAATATGGCGGATTAGATTTTTTTAAGTTGCTCGGATTTGCTTGAAACTTGGTACTCGGGGGTTTTTGGGGTCGCT
Source organism: Brachypterus glaber (assembly GCA_958510825.1). NCBI lineage: Eukaryota > Metazoa > Arthropoda > Insecta > Coleoptera > Kateretidae > Brachypterus > Brachypterus glaber. The sequence goes on from OY294051.1 coordinate 29,348,128, forward strand.
AATTACGAATCTGGTGCCAGTTTTCCAAAGTTCAAAATGGCGGATCCAATATGGCGGATTAGATTTTTTAAAGTTTCTCGGAGAATTTCTAGGAAGCCTATAAGAAACGAATAAAGATATTTTAAATCCGCTTTTTTTGGCCTAGATCTCCACTAATAGAGAATCAATCCACGGCAAAAAAAAATATTAGACCTAAATTATTTTTTTTACGGCAAAAAAACACTTTGCGCTACATCTCAAAAATAAAAGAGAGCTGATCGAGAAAAACGGAAAAGGTCCCGAAATCAGCGCATCAAATATAGCCAGACGCAACTAAAAGCTCCCCGGCAAATAAAAAAAATCTTTTTTTCAGAGCAGTGTAATTATATTATTTAAATAACTGTAAGAAAGTATTTAAGTCTTAACTAAACTTAATTTAAACTTAAGTTTCAGAAGTACAAATAACAAAAAATAAACGAAGAAAAATACAATTACAGTCAAACCTCTATAACTCGAAACTCAATGGACCGCGAGACTGGTTTGAGTTAGAGATATTTAGAGTTAAAGAAAAAAGGTGAAAATACATTGTTACAATAGAAAATGTGAGGGGAAGATCAGTACACTTCAACTTATGAAGAATTTGAGTTGTGGAGGTTCGAGTTATAGAGGTTTGACTGCATTAGAGCTTTAAATCGCTTAATCCTAATTAGGATGTTACAAAATGCTAGGATGTTACAAAATGTTAGGATGTTACAGTTGTACCCTGGTACGATTTTTTGTAACATCCCGTAACATCCTGTTGTTGTATTCCCTTTTTGTAATAATATATTGGACTTAATTCATTTTTGTGGGAAACTTATTCAAAAAGTAGTTATGTGAAATAGTTAACTTTATATCCGAGATATTTAAATTTAAAATGTTGCTTTTGGCTCATTGATATTAATAAAACTTCTGAAACCCAAAATTATTAATATTAAGGTGGGTGAACCAATTATTGCCATATTCCTAATATTGTCACCCCCTCTTTAACTTGTTAGTTCGTCCTCTGTGTCAAAGATGGCACTGCCAGTATATCTATCATATCAAAAAGATGCCTGTAAATATGATGTATCTGTATCCAGTTGGTAATGGCGTTTACAAAAAAGCAGTTTGTGTTTCGTGCTCTTCCACTATAAAAAATTGTAAAATTGTGCTGACTGTCGCAAGCTGGGTAGCATGGATTACTGAAGGGCAAGAACGTAATAAGTCTACGGCGCAATTGATAGTTCCTTTAACGGTGTTTAGTCACAGCCAGACTATTTTATGTTAAAATGTGATTGTTAAGAAAATATCTATACTGCGAAACCGTTCTACGTATTTAAATGGATTTAAATTGAATATTTGATGTTTGTGATGTACTTTTGTGGGTTAACCACGTTTTTTTTGTGAGGTTATGTTAATAAGAAATTATATTTAGTTGGAACGATTAGAGAGACTCTTATACTTGTACCTGGTCAAAAAGAACGAGAGTTCAAGACCATTAAGTCCTTTTGGGTCACTTTAATTTAGTGTCCAAAAGGACATTTTGAAGAAGAAGAAGAAGAAGAAGACAAAGAAGAAGAAGAAGAATAAGAAGAAGAAGAAGAGCTTGTTGTCTAAGTAGCTGTGTTCCTAAGATTGTTATGCGAAGTAGATGACAACAAAAAAATTACAAAAACAAAAACAACAAGAAAAGAAAGTAACGAAGAAATCAGAGAGTTCTGAATCTGGGTTCTGCTTTTTATTCGAAGAAAATCGCCAGGCCGATATGAGATTGTAATCGATAAGTACATGAAGAGTTCGTGGGGCTTACTAAAAACGACAAATTGTTATTTAGGTGCCCAAATTGTACCTAAAAACAGCTGAAATTGTTATTGTGCCACAATATTTTCTTATTACATTCATTGCCAGTACTGGGACATGATTTCCTAATTTGCAATCTTTTTTAAAAAGCAATATTTTTTTTATTCGCTTGTATTCTAAAGTGACATTTTTCGGTTAGAAATGTTAAGTTAAAAGTGACACTTTTGTTAAGAGTTTGTCTTTTATTTTACTTTGGTGGGCTGCAGCCCGCCAAAGTACTTTTGCGGTCCCTTATGAAAAATTGTCAGAATTGACAGAACCAAATTAAAACTAATTTTACTTATTATTTTTACCTTTTTTTTGTTAAAAATATGTATACAAGCGAAAAAAAAATAGCGTATGATACACGGTCGAGAAATATATTATACATTATTTCTCGTCCCTGGATCATAATATACTATTTTAAGCTTCTGCAGTTTGTTTACCGGGTGACACACATCTCTACTCATCACATCTCTACTCACAAACTTTTCTACTCATACACAACTCTACTCACACACAACTCTACTCACACACAACTCTACTCACACACAACTCTACTCAAACACATATCTACTCACACATATCTCTACTCACACACATCTCTACTCAATGTCATATACTTTTGACATTTATTTAATTAGAACTAGGATACCATGGCGGAACAAAGCACTAACCTAAATTAATTATTTTTTTTCTGTTTAACTTATAAGTTTGTTTATTGCAACCAAAATTTATTATAAGGTTTATTACTACTAATAGTAACATAGAATTAGGTAAAATTTGTTTCCAATAAATAAACTTATAAGCTAATCAACGAAAAAAATATTAAATAAAATTTTGGTGCTTTGTTCTGCCATGGTATCCTAGTTTTAATCAAATAAATGTCAAAGTATGACAATGAGTAGATATGTGTGTGACTAGAGATATGTGTGAGTAGAGATGTGTTTGAGTAGAGTTGTATGTGAGTAGAGATGTGTGTGAGTAAATATGTGTGTGAGTAGAGATCTTCGTGAGTAGATGTGATGAGTAGAGATGTGTGTCACCCGTTTTACCCATTAAAATAAAGATACGTTTATTGTTAATTTAGTTAAGTTTCAGGTGATTATAAATAAATTTGAATGCATTAAAAAATAAAATGGCAATAAATGGCTCACCCACCTTATTTCAAATAATTTATTACAAATACTAATCCTCCAATAATTATGGCACCCAGTCTTAAAGACGCCCATAAACAGAAAGTATGTACCAAAGCCATTTTTTTTTTCAAATATAATAAATGTTATTTATTTGATGCATAGACAAAGAACAGAACAAAAAGTTTTTATTTTTTCTATGATTTTATGATAAGTTACGTTATAAGGCGATATAGATAATGCGTGTATTTGTTATTATTGATTATGTTTCAACATTTATTTAGATCTTGTGCAGATAAAAATAACAATAGCATAATATAACAAAAGTTTTATTGAATTAAAAAAGTCGTAAAAATATGTAATGCATCACATTTCATAGTATACTCTTCACAGTGGAAAGTATATTGCATTTTCTCTTGAGATAAAAAGTCCAAAATACACGGTGTGCAGTATTTAAGCATTAAATAAATGATTCTACATCACAAATCATGAAAAACCAGCCTAGGAACATAGGTCCGGAAACTAAATGTAAGAAAGGTACGACCCTTTCAAATTGCACTAAAAATAAGGTTTTTAATTTATACCCTTTGAGCTAGCGGCAAGGTTTTACATGTATACTATATATTTTTGAATCTATCCAGAAGCGTGCCTAGACGGACAAAATGTGTAAGGCTTATGCCTGTTAATTAACACATTTTTGACCCAAACGTTTTATGTGTATTTTTTTTGGATTTTTTGTAAAAAATAAAGATTCCTTGAGTAAAATACATAAAAAATGTAAGTGTAACACTGCTGCTTCTACAGTAGAAGCAACCGTTTAAAAAAAAAATGCAATGTAACATTTTGTGGCACCAAAAATGTTATTTTTTAAAGGGTATTACTCCTTTAATAATAAATTTAGGTGTTTCGGTGAAGAATACTTTTTTGTTTAGTTTTAAATGAAGACTCTTCCTGAGCATAAAAATTTTATTGGTGCTTTTTTGTTCATTCGATATGTCCATCTTCGAAGGGCCGTACCTTCCTTACGGATTATTTCTGGACATATGTTCCTTTGTTGGTTTTTCATGTTTTGTGATGTAAAATTATCCCCTTTATTTAATGCCAAAAGACTGCACACCGTGTATAACTGCTTTTATTTCATGCGCGTACTTAATTTTTTATTTATACTGTATAACTTTTTATGAATAGATTTTTTTTAATTCATCAAAGTATTTTTTTCTGAAAATTTGGTGTTAATCGGGTTTTCCCCTCTATTTTTTACAATCGATTCAAAAGCTGCACCCTAATTAACTTTTTAATTTGTTGATTTTTTTCAAAATTGGTAAGATTGATCTTTTTTGCGCTTTGTGAAGAGTGTAATATGTAAAGTAAAGAAAATGTAGCCGAACATGAGATTCGAACCCGGGCGTATGGGACGACTTCATACTGACTAAGCTAAAGACTCAATGAAAAATCGGAGTCTGATTCGTCAATGACCGAAGTTTTATTTATTTTTTCGGAAAATAGTGTCTATTTACTTAAAAAAAAGAGTTTTTTAAATATTAATTTTTGCATGCCCCCGATCCGGGCTGTGATAATAATATATATATTTGGCATGATATAATTTTTATTGTCATTCTCAATTTAAAGGAATTTGCAATTTTGGCGAAGGCGCACTCGTATTTTTCTATGGGATTTGTTAAACCCCTTGGTAAGGAAGTCAGAAGGTTCTTTTATCATAGGGAGTAAAACGAGTAATTTTTGCTATAGCTGGATACAGCTATGGCTATAGCTATAGCTTCCCTGGTAGAAAAGTACATAAATCTAACTTAACATAACATTAGATTAGTGACATTTTTATGTTTAGTCTCAAACGTTATACAAAAACGTTATAAAATATATAAATCTAACCTTAAAAACTAACGTTTGACAAAAACGTTATAAAATACGTAAATCTAACGTTAGTTTCCTAACTAAACTCTAACCTTTTTCTAACCTTATTCTAACTTTAAATATTTTTTAAATTCCCATTATTAATACGTAAGCTATAGTAGAAAATACTCATTTCAGGCAGCTATGTTCCTAGGTTTGATAATTATTCGTAAAAAGTTTGCAACGTCTCAAAAAAATAAAATAAAAACACTGAAAGATTTTATTCTCCTTGATTAAACAGACAGTAATATTATATATGCGCTATCGTTCTTGAATATAATGTATCTAACAATCAAATATTTGTCTATTATAAATATATATTAAATTACAACATAATGTTATATTTATTATTTCCATAATAAGTGTAATAAATATTATCCCCCAAAAGTCAAAATTATAGTAAGTCTGATAACGCTCTACTAGAATTGATAAAATATTTTAAGATTCTGAATGTATAAATAAATATTAAATAACTAAATATAAATAAAGTTTTTCTGAGAGGTAAACGTATTTATCGAAGTATAACAGCATATTATAAAAAAAAAATATTTTGGGCCACCTAAAAAGATGGCTATTTTATAAATAAATTTAAATGTAACGAAATTATGTTTAAAAATATTATGATTGCTAAAATATATTAAGATTTATTTATATAAATAAATTTGTCTCCAGCTGCCATTTTTTGATGCAGGTAGAAATTTGCAGTTGGCCACGCCCACTCCGAAGGTTAGAAATTAAACGTACTTATAACGTATTTCTAACTTAAAAATCTAACGTTAGATTAACGTTTGTAACTAACGTTTGATTATAACGTTTAAAAGCGGAAAAGTTGCACATATTTCATACGTACTTTTTATATATATATATATATATATATATATATATAGTTTTCTAACATTATAAAAACGTTATTCTAACGTTAAATTTCTACCAGGGTTAATATTGGTCGTATGATTTTTTTTTAGACTGTCAAAAGTTAAGTTAGTTAAGAAAACAAGATAAATCTTTACACGTGTTACAAAAAATACACGGCGTTTGCTGTCTTTTGGCGGAAAATAAACATGAAAAACCAACACAGGAACATATGTCCGGAAATACGCCCTAAGGGAGCTACGGCCCTTCGAAGATGGACACATTGAATGGGGAACAAGAAAAGCACCAATAAAACTTTAATGCAGCTGCAGGACAATTCTTCATTTAAATAAATCAAGGAGTAAAGGCCTTTTAAAAAGTAAAATTTTTGGTAGCACAAATTGTTGCTACATTTTAATTGCATTTTTTTTTTCTAAAAAAAAAACTTGCTCCTACATGTATACAGTGTTACACTATATGACATTTTTTATGTTTTTTTTACTCAAGAAATCCATATTTTTTACAAAAAGTCCAAAAAAATTCACATAAAAAAGTTTGGGGCAAAAATGTGTTAAGCCTCACATCTTTTGTCCGTCTAGATTCAAAAAAAAATAACATAAATATTTTCCCTTATTAATACTAGTGTACCTACATGCAAAACCCGTCACTCTAGCTCAAAGGGTAACAGTTATTAAAAACCTTATTTTTAGTACAATTTTAAAGGATCTCAACTCTTTTATAAGCTACAGCTACAGAATATATAGTGGCGCAGATAGGATTTTTTCTTGGGAGGGGGGGGGCGGTGGGTTAGTCATCATCTCAAGTGTCGCATTCGCCAAAATTGCAAATACTGTAAAGAAATTTTTATAAAAAAGATTTTTTATTCAAAGTAACAAAAAAATAAAACAGATTCTTGGAGGGGGGTATATACCCCATCTACCCCCCATATATACGTGCCTGAACAAAAATTATTAGTTTTAAACCCTTTTATAAAAGACAACCTTTTGACCTCCTTACCGCATCTCAATGTTTACCAAAAACAATCCCAACCGAGAACGTGTATGGTTCAAATTTGAAGTCTATAGTTCAAATCGTTCTCGGGTTTTAGTGGTAAAAAGAATTCCTGGACAGACCGACAATATTTTTTGCGGAAATCATATTTTTTATAAGAACGTCGAAAAACGTAAAAAAAGCATTAAAAAAAAAATTTTTTACAAACCTGTCTGCTTTCTAGGGAAAGTAAAGATAAAATAGTAGGTTTAAAATTTAAAATGATTTATTTTCCGCGTATGTTTTTAACTGCATTGCTTAATACATGTACTAATTAACACCTTCACAGTGCAGTGAAAATAAAGTTTTCGTGCCAAAAATGTGCTGAAAAAAATTTTTTTTTGAAGAATCATGATATTATATTGTATGTTTTTGGGTCACTAAATCTGAATCCGAGGTCAGAATTTAAAAGTTAGCGTTCAAAATGGCGGATTCAATATGACGGATTAGATTTTTTAAAGTTGCTCGGATTTGCTTGAAACTTGTTACTCGGCGGTTTATGGGGTCGTTGATTACGAATCTGGTGCCAGTTTTCCAAAATTCAAAATAGCGGATCCAATATGGTGAATCAAATTATCCGAGAAACTGTAAAAAATATCATAATACTGGATCCGCCATTTTGAATTTTGGAAAACTGGCACCAGATTTGTAATCAGCGACCCCAAAACCCCCCGAGTACCAAGGTTCAAGCCAATCCGAGCAACTTTAAAAATCTAATCCGCCATATTCGATCCGCCATTTTAAATTTTGAAAAACTGGCATCAGATTCGTTATTAGCGACCCCAAAACCCTGTGGTGTCACAAAATTATGAAAAATAAACTAATGGTAAACTGATAATTTTAGATGCTGCTATAGCGACCATACACATTAGAAGTCAATCACTGTGAAGGGGTTAACAGAAAAATCAAAAAAAATTATTTGTGTTAGCGTTAATTTGTATGAATTTAAACTCAATCGCCAAGTTTTAAAATGAAAATATATTCAGAAAATAGATAAATCTCATCGGTTCCGTCAACTTGACATCAGCCTCTCTGACCAGATTAACTTGTTATACAGGATGTTTCCCTAATAAAAATATAATATCTTCAATTTGGAAGTTTTAATGGTTTCAAATTGAAACCATTGTGCGTTTTACGCGCAGTAGATCAAATGTACCAAACCAAAACATAACCTTAAAATTATGATGGGATAGAAAATGTATGTTAAAAACTTATTTAAAAGTGGTTCTTTAATGTGTTTTCAAAATAAAAACGTTAATTATAATCAATGTAATATATTTTAAACGAAAACATGGAGTATTCCTTAGAAGATTTACCGATTCATTTTGAAGGAGACACAGAACCGAGTACAAGTGGAGTTAAGCCCAAGTCACTCTCTGATTCTGAATCAGATTTCTCATATTCTGATGAAGATACTGATCCAGGTGGTGAAAATGGTTAGTTATCAAATGTTAAATACAGTAAATGGCTAAGCCAGTTTTTGGATTTGAAATTCTATCTCAGATTGGTTGTCCACATTTTCCCCTTTTACATCTATTTTTTTAGTAGGGGGCTATACTTTAAATACATAACACTTGGGAAGGGAGTAGTGCTTAGAATTACAATGGGTTACGAGGGGGGAGGGGAGGAAAAATATTGCATTATATAATATTCAAAGTATGACCCCCTAGTAACAAAAAGGAATCATTGATCTTTGCTAGAAATTACAAATAATGTACTTAATTTTTTAAAAATGATATCTATGAATAAAGTATTTAATAAAATAAATAATTACTATAAAGAAATAATAATCTCGATTAAGATTTAATACCATTTCAATATACAGGGTGATCATTAACTGGCATGCCAAAATTTAAGAGGTGATACTGCATCCAAAAATATCATAAAAGTTCATATAAAGGTTGGTCTGCAAATGAGCCGTAAGGAATAACTCTAGTACCCTTTAAGCTAGAGCGACGAGCTTTGGCATGTATACTAGTATTAATAAGGGCAATAATTTTATGTTAATTAATTTTTTTTTTTTTTTTTTTAATTTATCCAGAGGCATTCTTATACAGAAAAAATGTATTAGGCTTAACACATTATTGTACCCCTACACCTAACGGTAGATGGGATCTCGATTATATATATATATACACATTATTGCCCCAAACTTTTTTATGTGCCCTTTTTTTTGGATTTTTTTGTAAAAAATATGGATTCCTTGAGTAAAAATACATAAAAAAAATTCATATAGTGTAACACCATAGTAGAACCATTTAAAAAAAAAAATGCAATTAAGAGAAAGTAACAGTTTGTGCCACCAAAAACGTTACTTTTTAAACGGCTATTACTCCTTTAATATTTAGGTGTTTTGGTGAAGAATACTTTTTTGCTCAGTTTTAAATGAAGAATCACCCTGCAGCATTAAAATTTTATTCATGCAATTTTTTGTTTCCCATTCAATATGTCATCTTTGATGGGCCGTAGCTCCCCTAGGGCTTATTTCCGGACCAACCTTTATAGAAACTTTTGTTCATAAATTTGGATGTATCACCTCTTAAATTTTGGCATGGCAGTTAGTGATCACCCTGTATATATATTTATGGAATATCAGCTACTTTACAATAATATCAAAAAAATCTGTAAGATTTTTTCATGAAAAACATTTTTTTCTCTCATAATCATAAACTATTTTATGATTTTAGTTAAAGAAAATCAAAAGAAAAAAAGAAGAACTGTTACCACCAAACTATCACCACATCTAAAGGGACTAATGGGTGAAGCCAATCTTCGTTATGCCAGAGGCGATATTGACATTGCAAAAAGTATGTGCTATGAAGTCATTCGACAATGTCCAGATGCATATGAGCCATATTTAACTCTTTCACAAATGTATGAAAATAGAAACAACAAAAAGTATCGTGGATATTTGCTACTGGCCAGCCACATGTTTCCTCAGGGAGTTGATATTTGGTGTAGGTTGGCTGATTTGTACTTACAGGTAAAGGCCTACCCAGAAGCTTGCATAAGAACATAAAACATAAGAATGTGATGCCGTGATTGGCTAACAAGATACATGGCGGCACATCAAGCCAATCACGGCATTGCATTCTTATGTACTATGTTGTTATATGAGCCTGTGGATAAGCCCTAAATAAATAAAAAAAATTTTTAACATTTTCTACTCCAGCTGGTTTTTCAAGGTATATGGATCAGACTAAAATTTGTATGGAAAATCCTGTACAGGAATATCCAACTGAGGATATTTTGGTAAATTTTGCTATCCCTAAAAATGTTCATATGTGAATACAATGGAGCGGAATGGGGTTAATAGTTTAAAATGTGATAATAAGAATAATAAACCCCATAAATGAACAAGCAATTACAGTCGTACTTAAGGGAACATTCAAGTATTACGAAATTTTTATTTAAGATCACCCAGGTGAACCGTGTTGTATAATGAAATAACCATTTTTCAAACATTATTTTATATTTTTAAAGAAATTTTGCTAAAAATTCCCATTTTCAACCCTATTTTAAACCCCCAAAAAGATTTATGAAGAAGTAAAAACATATATGGTCAAATATACAATTTTTTAAGATTTTTTTGCAAAATTTTATTTATATCATTTAAAATTACTTTAAAAGTATAATTTACGTATAATGAAATAAACCAGTTTTCAAAAATTATTTGATATTTTTAATGAAATTCTGACGAAAAGCTTTAAAATGATGTATCACAGGACCCCTCCTGCTGACAATATTAAATATATTCGAAAAGATAGTTGATTTTTCTTATTTACGTGTTCTAAACTGCAATGCAGATATTTGCTTTATTGGGGCCATACCACAAGGTAGTCGTGGTCATCTGGATACGCGCGTGTATAAAAATAACTTTATATAAGAAATAATCTAGTTTTGCATTCAATTTTTTTTTTAATTTAGAAACGTAAAATATATTATTTTCAGGAAAATTTAATACCAGAAGCGATATCATGTTATACAAAAGCAATAAAATACGAACCGAAAAATATTGAACTACACAAAAAACGTTTATTCTTGCTTGAAGGAAGAAAAGCCGAAAAACCGATACTAAAATGTAAAGTATACATGGCCAAATTTTTACCTAAAAAACAACACACAAAAATAATAGATACATGTATGACAGTCGCGAAAGAATATTTTTCCCAAAAAAATTACGTCAAAGCCATAGATACACTAGATATTCCTTTCAAGAGAGTCCCGGACAAAGTTACTCAAGATCTGCTAAATATGATGTTGGAGTTGCTTTTAGTTAGCGAACGATATACAGAATGTTTAGATATTTTTATAACGTACTGTGGGTTTTCATTTGACGTATCGATATCCGAAGATCAACGTTTGATAATAAATTCTTATACCTTACCACCAAATTTACAGATCGACTTGGAAATTAAATTCATTATTTGCGTTATTAAGTTACGCTCAGTTGACTTGATTCCTACGTTAATCAATGCTAGAGTTGTAAAAGAAGATGTTGAGGTTAACGGCGATTTATATGTAGATATCGTGGAAGCTTTGACGGCAGAAAACATGCACGTTGAAGCTTTAAAGCTGCTAGTACCATTAGTAAAAAGTAAGAACTTTTCTTTGGCTGCTATATGGTTAAAATATGCAGAAAGCTTAAGTGCTTGTGATATGCTTGATCCGGCTGTCGAAGCTTATTTTACTGTTATGCATCTTGCTCCACAACATGTAGAGGTGTTGTATCCACTAGCTATGTTGTTGCTAAAACAAAACAAAATGCAAGAAGCCTTAGATGTGCTTTCACAAGATTTAACGACTAATAAAATAGATGTCGCTGTGCTAATCGAAAGAATGAGGTTGTTAAAAGCGATAAACCATCTGGAGGATTACTGGAAATGCGCAGAGTTACTTTTATCCAGACATTGCGTCATTCTGAAAAATCCCGAAGAGTTGAAAGTTGTTACAATTGGAGGTTTCACATGGAGAGAGAAAATGACAAAAATTAAAAGAATGAGATCATTTAGAGGGGAAGACGATGATATAGAAACGAATTATATCAGTATTAGGGAACCCTCTGTTGAGGATGAATATAAATTTCTTATGGAAATATTGCTGGTTGCAAAAGAAACTAAAAACTATGGACAGTTTCAAAGGTTTTCATTTATGGCGCTTTGTTCCAAACGGTTTCACAAATATTATGGTAAGTTTAAATTTGCATTCCATTCAAAATCTTCAATCCAAACCTATTTACATAAAAGCATTAATTTAACAATATCACTTATATATTTACAGAAATACTCGCTTATAAAAGTCTTACTAATTTAGTGTGGATAGTCACAGTCACAAAACTCCTATGCCTCTATCATTGGAACCTGTTTTTTTTAACGGACCGTTGACAACGGTTTCACGTATTTGCAAAAGTTTCTATCATCCAGAACTCGTGTCTACTATTTTTTATGTCAATAGCTAACAAGTGCAGATTAAATCAAAAACTTGTTCAGATAGTCCCTATCATAGAAATGTTCCTATACCCCTATACCTCTCTACTATTTTATACTTTAATAACTATTATAACCAACAAGTAACAACAGGTCTTATTATTCTAGTGTCCGAAACGCGCGCAGATAGTCTTTGCCACACAACTGCTGATATGGCACTTGCTTCTCTTTTTTTTTAAGGTTTTAGGTCTTTGCAAAAGTTCTACCCTTATTCTCTAGTACTCATATCTACTATTGTTAATAAATAAGAAGTAAAAAAGTAAAAATATGTCTATTAAATTAAAAAGTTGTTCAGATAGCCCCTGTCGACATGTCATAGAACTGCTCCAATGCCTGTATCACTTGCGTCTTCTTTTTTTAACAGTTTTACGTCTTCTCAAAATACCCCTATCCCTCTAGATTCACAAAAGAAATAAAGTCATTAGATCGGTGTATATATACACGTATACACACCTATACTTGTGCACCACCTGTTGCTAGATGTAGACAATATTAGTTGTTAGAGTAAAAAATAGTAGATATGAGCTCTAGACTCTAAATACCCCTGTCCCTCTAGATTATGGAGGGATAGGGGTATTTAGAGTGTAGAGCTCATATCTACTATTTTTTACTCTAATAACTAATATTGTCTACATCTAGCAACAGGTGGTGCACAAGTATAGGTGTGTATACGTGTATATATACACCGATCTAATAACTTTATTTCTTTTGTGAATAAAGTCTAAATACGTTCTGTGCGATGATTAGAAAATAGATTGATGTAATATTTAAGGAACCATTAGTCTTATTAATCTAGTGACAAGTAATTCTGTGTAGATTACTTGGATCTAGTGTCAAAAATGCGTGCGGATAATGTCACAGAACTGCCCACATGTCATTTAGATTTTAGGTTTGCAAAAGTACAAATTTTAATAAATTGAAAATTTGTGCGGATTATCCTTGCCACAGAACTGTTCCTATGCCTCTATCACTGGCATCTCCTTTTTTTAACGATTTTACGTCTTTGCAAAAGTCTTGTCCGTATCCCTCTAGAACTTGTACTATTTTTGACTTTAATAACTTGACAATTATTTTCAGATGAAATACTAATATGTGCATATTTCTCCTGTCTCTACAATCTAGATAATTTCCATGGATATACGATAATCAGAGACATTTTATTAAAACACAACTCTAACAATTACAAAAATGGTCTAGCTTGGAACTTGTTTAACATTATTTTACAAAACCCAGAAGACATAACACTATTTACATTAAAGCATTAATTTAACAATATCACTTATACATTTACAGAAATACTCGCTTATAAAAGTCTTACTAATTTAGTGTCAAAAATTTGTGTGGATAGTCACAGTCACAAAACTCCTATGCCTCTATCATTGGAACCTTGTTTTTTTAACGAACCGTTGACAACGGTTTCACGCATTTGCAAAAGTTTTTATCATCCAGAACTCGTGTCTACTATTTTTTATGTTAATATCTAACAAGTGCAGATTAAATCAAAAAGTCCTTGTCATAGAACTGCTCCTATGCCTGTATCACTTGCGTCTTCTTTTGTTAGTTTAACGTCTTTTCAAAATACCCCTATCCCTCTAGAGCTCGTATCTACTATTTTATACTTTAATAACTATTATAACTAACAAGTAAAAATTGGTCTTATTATTCTAGTGACCGAAATGCGCGCAGATAGTCTTTGCCACACAACTGCTGATATGGCCCTTGCTTCTTTTTTTTTAAGGTTTTAGGTCTTTGCAAAAGTTCTACCCTTATTCTCTAGTACTCATATCTACTATTGTTAATAAATAAGAAGTAAAAATATGTCTATGAAATTAAAAAGTTTTTGAGATAGCCCCTGTCGACGTCATAGAACTGCTACAATGCCTGTATCACTTGCGTCTTCTTTTTTTAACAGTTTTATGTCTTCTCAAAATACCCCTATCCCTCTAGATTCACAAAAGAAATAAAGTCATTAGATCGGTGTATATATACACGTATACACACCTATACTTGTGCACCACCTGTTGCTAGATGTAGACAATATTAGTTGTTAGAGTAAAAAATAGTAGATATGAGCTCTAGACTCTAAATACCCCTATCCCTCTAGATTCTGGAGGGATAAGGGGTATTTAGAGTCTAGAGCTCATATCTACTATTTTTTACTCTAAAATAACTAATATTGACTACATCTAGCAACAAGTGGTGCACAAGTATAGGTGTGTATACGTGTATATATACACCGATCTAATGACTTTATTTCTTTTGTGAATAAAATCTAAATACGTTCTGTGCGATGATTAGAAAATAGATTGATGTAATATTTAAGGAACCATTAGTCTTATTAATCTAGTGACAAGTAATTCTGTGTAGATTACTTGGATCTAGTTTCAAAAATGCGTGCGGATAATCAATGTCACAGAACTGCCCACATGTCATTTAGATTTTAGGTTTGCAAAAGTTCTGCCTCTAACCCTCTAGAATTTATATCAACTATTTTATACGTTTATAACTAAAAAGTACAAATTTTAATAAATTAAAAATTTTTGCGGATTATCTTTGCCACAGAACTGTTTCTATGCCTCTATCACTGGCATCTCCTTTTTTTAACGATTTTACGTCTTTGCAAAAGTCTTGTCCTTATCCCTCTAGAACTATTTTTGACTTTAATAACTTGACAATTATTTTCAGATGAAATACTAATATGTGCATATTTCTCCTGTCTATACAATCGAGATAATTTCCATGGATATACGATAATCAGAGACATTTTATTAAAACACAACTCTAACAATTACAAAAATGGTCTAGCTTGGAACTTGTTTAACATTATTTTACAAAACCCAGAAGACATAAGGCATAACCGATTTTTAGAAAGACAACAAGACAAATGTATAAAATCGTTAAAAATTATCGAAGCCAACTATGACGTTTCGGTTGGAAATTATATGATTGGTTTAACTTTTTTCATGAAAGAATATAAAAGAACGGGATCTCCTTACTGCCTTTTAATGTTAGGGGTTAGTTTGACCCAGATGTATTGCCAAAGAACTATTGACAAGAGTAAGAAGAAACTTCTCGCCGAGACTGCTACTTATATTATGTTACAATATGCAAAAACCAGAAGCAATCTTGCCAAACAGGAAGTTTACTATAACTTGGGAAGGGTTTATCAACAGATGGGTGTTATATATTTGGCCGAGTTTTATTATAATAAGGTTTTAAAACACACTAACGATTTATTAGAACAGCATCCCGATATATTGTGTTTAAAACGTGAAGCTGCTTATAATATGTTTATTATTTATAAAAACAACGGAAATTATAATGCTGCTAGACGTATTATTTCGGAACATATTGTTATATAGTTTTGTATATATTTTTTAATAAACTTTTAAAAATATGTTAAATTAATATTTATTTCGATTACAGGAGCATATTTAGAAATATTTTTAAGGAAAAACAATAAATAAAGTCTTACCTTGAGTTCACTGTAGAAGTCTTCTTTCTTCAAACAAGCTAATAGCTAGACAAATCATGGGCCATACTTTAAATACGTAACGCAAAATTTTGCAATTTTGATTCCTCTCCCTCCTATAAATACGTAACACTAGCAGCCAAGACCCCCCTAAAAAATTGGCACAGAACAAACCGTCTTTATTTCTTTAAAAATAAGGAGAGTATTATGTAACGTTAGATTAGTCCCCCTCGTAACGCTAAGCACTAAACCCCTCCCCCGTATGTGCGTTACGTACTTTAAGTATGACTCCTTAATGTATAACGCGGAATATTTTTTAATAGTCCATTTTTCATATTAGGAACTTCAAAATCATTTTACAAAATAAAGAAAAACCTTATTTAATTTCCGCAATATTAAAAACATAAACTCGCTGCATGTGTAACGCCACAGAGGTGAAATTTTAGAAAACTTTTTAAACGCGTTCTAAAAACATTTACGCCGCTAGCGCGCTGTATCAAAACATTGTGGATGTTTTTAGAAATCGGAATAATTTGCTTAAAAACTTGTATTTTTAGTTGCTTACCGAATTTACTGTCAAAATTTAAATATTTTAATATGGCGGATTCAAAATGACCGCAAAATTTGAATAATTTTTCTTTCTAATGTCGCTATTTACAAAGCCAAATCTATTCATAATGAATTTTTTTATCGCCGTTTTGAATTCGTCATATGAATATTTAATAGAAATTTATTCACCAAATTAATTTTAAAATAATATTCGGTTTTAGCGACCAAACATAAGAAACAATGATTCCATCCGATCCAGGCAAATATCTCCGATATTCGCCAGTTATCTTGACGGATTCGAATGTTAAAAAAAAAACGGTTTCGCAAAACCGGTCTTATCAAAACAATAATGCTACTAGAATATAGAAATTTCTAGAACCCATGTGAACATATTGTTGTGTAAAAGGAGATGTTGCTTTTGTATAAAACTGTAAAAAAATATTAAAAATAGCTTATATTGATTTCTATAAATTAAACATTCAGTCCTTTAATAATTACAACTTTAAACTTATCTACTTATTTTAAACTTACAATTCTTCTTTGACACTTTTTAGACTACTAAAGTAAGTTCTTTCCAAGTGTTCTCTTTCCACAGCTTTCGTCATAGCTTTTAAAAAATCGCTAATATTTGGTAAAGTTCCGTTAATAAACAATGAGTGGGCTATGAACGGTATCTTTCTCAAACACCTTCCGCTTAGACCAACACTTTGTTCACAAATTTTAAACAAAAACTTACTTGATTCCTTGATATCATCACTCGACGATTTACTTCGGATCATGTCATCTATGGTGTCTATTGGATGTGTGGCGATGACTTGAGTCTAAAATTTAAAAATAAAATAAATAATAACAAGCCGTGAAGATATGTAATGCATATACGCATTCCATTATATATTATTCACAGTAAATGGTATACTGCACTTCCCAAATACTTAAAAAATATATTAAAAAAAAATAACGACAAAAATTACATTTTTTTTAAGAGCCTTTTTGAAAAACCAAAAATTATTGAAAAAAAATTATTGAATTTTTTTTTCGAAAATTTTTTTTTTACAATTTTTCAATTTTTTTTAATTACATTTTTGCGACAAACTAAAAAAATCAAAAAAACTAAAAAAAAAAATCATAATTTTTCAATTTTTCCTGAAAATTTCAATACGATTATTCGTTCTTGAGTTATCGTGTCTACAAAAATCGTGATATCAGACAGTTATTTTCATGTACTTATATAAAAGTCCAAACCGAAATTTTAATGATGTGACTGTACATCAAAAACTAAAAAAAAAACTTCATATACCTACAGGTACTTTCAAAAATCAATCCTAAGGGAGCTATATAGCTCCCTATGGTCTTCTAAAAATGCACCATTTTTAAAAGACCATAGTACTATTCTGCCCTGCTAAGACAAGTTGTCCTATCTGCAAATTAGATGTTTTGAGATATGGCCAGTATTATTGTTTTTTGTACAGTTAGTCCTACTAAAAGCTAAAATATCTGCTAAGACAAGTTGTCCTAACTGCAAATTGGATTTTTTGCTTACCTTTGTAAATTTGCTCAGGACAACAAATAGCATTTAACCGCACAAAAACACTTTATATTTACTGAAAATAAACAATAATTATACTTATCTTCTGATGGATGTAAATATTTAATTTTTAGGTTATAATATTTGGCGCGAATCTTTACTGTCAGAAAAATAAGTTGTCATACTAGATGAATTTGTCCTATCTGAAGTAGTTAGGACAAAATGATTTAAAAAGTCCAATTAAATTACTAAGATCTGTACAGTTAGGACTTATTCATCTAGAAAGCACTAGTTAGGACAATTTTACTTAGAAAACGTTGAAAACTTTCCACATAGGACAAACATCTTAGGCTAATTTTCAGGATTGGGTTTTTTGATAGGACATTTCTTTTTAGTAGGCACATGGGGCTAGTGTAAAGCAATACAATGGTGTGCTTATCTCAAAAAGTTAATTTTTGCAGATAGGACAACTTGTCTTAGTAGGGCAGTATATTAGTTTTAAAATCGATTTTTCGACCTAGATGTATGGACACTTTTGTCTTAGTTATTGATATAGAATAACCCTGCATTATTGAAACTTTGGTTTTTAACGTATTAGTATTTAATTTTTCGTCCTCGAACCGTGAAATTTCACCTTCAAATGAATTTTTCTCGAAAACGGATATCAATCCTACGTATTACAACAAAAGTGCTTTTTTATGTATTTTGACCTGAGGAATCATATTCCAAAAATAAAATTACAAAAAAAGTTGCACAGAAAATTTTTGGGATAAAAAACTGGTAAGACCCATTTCGCACACCCATGAAAATAACATACGAAGATGGGCCTTATTAAGATTAGTTCACGTGCAAAACCTCGTTGCCATATCTCAAAGGGATCCTGAGTTATTAAAAAAAAAATTGAATTTTTTAGCCACTTTCAAATGGGCTTAGCTTCCTTACGACGCATTTTTAGACATATGTTTATAGGAACTTTTTGTCATATTTTCTAATGCAGAATCACCCCCCGAGTGTTTTGCTCATCATTTCCGGACACATTCAAAAAATACAACGCAGAACTCAAATTAAAAGTATGGGAAACTGTTTTAAAGAAAATTTCACGTTGTGGTCAAAGGTGTTAATTTTTACCTTCATTAGTTCAATGATACATGAATAGTATATCTTGTAAATCGCCGATACGCTAGGAAGTCCCAAGAACTGTTTAATATCAGCCCTGTCAATGAACGCTAGATCTATGGCTTCAGTCATGTTGGAAGTGGCGAAAATTAAAACGTTAGAATGTCGCTTGATTTGGTCGATTTGTGTTAAAACTGCGTTTACGACTCGGATAGAATCTGATGGTTCCGTTCCTGAAAATAAAAAACATTTACAGTCTGAAGTGTTATGACCCAGATAGCAAAGCGAACCAAGTTTTAATGCTGTAGCCAGGGTTAACGCAAAGGAGGGGGGGCACCCCCCAATCACGCTCAAGTTGGGAAAATTTACAGTCCAGTTGGTAAAATTGAGTGGCAGAGTTCAGAAATTGGCAGTAAGGTTGGTAAAATTAAGGGGTAGAGTTGGGAAATTGGTAGAGGCGAAGAGATTTTGCTTTTCCATTTTGAAGATTTTCAAAATTTTGAAAATGCCTTGCATTCTTGCAAAAATTTATAAGTTTCCTAAATTGTGTCATAATTTTTAAGTCTGACAAGTTGCAAAATCTTTTAAAGTAATATACCGAAAATATTAAAAATATTTTTTAACATTTATAATTCAAGAATAATTCTCAGAATTATTTCTCACAAAATTACATTAGCACTTTTGAAATTGACACGGATACACTCTGTACGAAACTGAATAATATCTGAATTTTTGCATCTCTTTATTGGATTTTTAAAACACATCAATATTAAATTTATTTGACAATGCTCGAGGCATTTTTCTAAAGAAATCGACTATATTTAATTAGCCCGACAAAGAGTTCAAATCTTAATAAATTCACAAGATAATTACTATTCATGACATCTGAAATGATCATTTTAACAATAAATAATAATTGTTTAAAAGATTAAGTCTATGATTCAGCTCCCTACTAAAATAGCATAAGAATTTAGGTAAACCGAAATTTTTCTAAGTAAATCTATTATATTATATTATATCGTCGGCTTACAAGTAAAAGGCACTAAGTCACATTTTTGCAAAAATGGGATTTTAATAGCACTGTAGTTCATTTTTGATGATCTATGTATAGGTAAACCGAACTAACTTCTCGGTGGACTGCCAAGGGAGTTACCCCCTATACAAAACGCACCAATTTGATTTTGATTAAAATTTTATCTGGCAATAGGCACTAAGTCACTTAATGCACTTAGTGCGTTTTACTTGTAGATTATTTCAAATGTTTTTGCACTAAGTGACTTTCTAAAAAGAGTTAATTTATAAAAATATGATTGTTTGAATCATTTATATGATACAATAACTCGTTATTTATTGTACTGACAAACGCATTCAAATTTTAACTGATAGATTATTTTAATTTTGCTCTTAAATCCTTGGTTACTACATAAATAACAAGAATATAAGAAAAAAACTAAAGTTCGTGGCAAGTTCGGAAAACAGCCCTTACAATTGCACCGTGAAGTGTTTTATCATTAATAATGATTCATTATAATTATTGACTTTAGGAGATGCTTCTTTGCCGGCACAGCCGCTGGCCTCTGAAAACTGTCTTAGTTCTGGCATAGTAAGCAGTTTCATATAATTAATACTAATTAATTTTATTAATTATGGAAACGTTCTTTAAACAATCAAAATTGGACTCTTTTAAAAATCTAGTTTTTGAAAATGTATGTAAACATCTTGTTTTCTACTTTATAGTTATACATTACGTTTAATTAATAGAAGGGTTTTAATTTTAAATAGTTGTTTTTTATATCATTTTATTGACTTAGTGCTCTTTACTTGTCAGCCGACGTCGTGGGCCTACAAGTAAAAGGCACTAAGTCCATGTCTTTTTTCAAATTTAGTTGAATTAAACTACTTCAGTTTTTCTTTATTTAACTGCAAATGGGACATCATTATGTCCAAACATGTCATTGCAATTTGCGGTAGTTTTTTTCCAAAAACATTATTACAAAAATTAAAAAACAACAATGAAAGTTAAATTTGTCAATATCTCAAAACCATGTTTTTGGACTTAGTGCTCTTTACTTGTAAGCCGACGATATTATATTATATTATTTTAAAAAATTAACACCATATGCATTTTAAGCATCTGAAAAATCGTTTTATTTTATTTTTAGATAAATTATATGCACACAGATTTTTTTTTCAGGAAAAAATAAGGGGGCCCACAGTCGCGACGACTGAATTTCATTAAAAGGTTTAAAATATCATCATACTAAGAGATGTCGTCCGGTGGACCAAAACAGTTTTGATTTTAAGATAAATAATATGTCCGCGGAATTTTTTTTAGCATAAAATAAGGGACCCACAGTCTTGACGACTGAATGTCATCTAAGGGTTAATAATAGGGGGAGTTTGGGACCATTCATATAGTTTTTACAGATTTCCTTCAAATATTTTTTTTCCATCAATCAAACTAACATGAATTTAGCTGTAGAAAAAATATATTAAAGAAAATTTAAATTAAAATGCAAACGAAAAAATGTGTTTTTAAAACCTTATGCAAATTGTATGAATGTGTAGTAAAAAAAAATGTGTTGCTAATACGTTTATTATTATCCGAGTAAGGGGCCCCACAGTCCTGACGACTGAATTTTATTAGAGTTGATATTTTTGCGGGGGTGGTTAGGATATGCCAGAAATAATTTAAAGTGTTAATTTATTATTTGTTATAGTTTTATTATTTTTTAAATTATTTTATGCTTTTTAAAAAGATTCACATTTTCGTTTATTTGGATCTTCAACAGATCAAACGACCAAACATCAAAACCATTTTTTAGTTGGAAAAAAGTTTTATTAAAAAATTGAGCTTTTAACGTTTATTTTCTACTAGGGTTACTGTTATAATAATTATTACTTACCTGAAACGCATTGATTTCTAGCATGTGCCAAAGATTCCACTTCATCAATTAGGACACACACTAAAATGTCCGAATTTTCCACTATTTCCTTAATTTTTGTAAACATTTTGGTTACAAGCTTTCCACTCTAAAATAAAATAAAAAAGTGTTAATAGTTATTTTACATAACTATTAAGTAAAAAAATTTTACATAGAACTTTTATTTAATGAAAAAAAGACCTAAAATATACTTGTGAAGCTTTTATAATATTTAAAAGTATAGACAATATTCCAAGGGGGGTCCGGCCCCTCTGGTATGGGCCAGGGGGGCCATTTAAAATTGTTTGATTTTTTTTAAAGAAATTTGCAACTCCATTTTAAATTCTCACAAAAATTCTAAAAAAATTAAAAAATATATGTTCAAATAGAGAAGTTTATGAGCTTTAAAAGTATGTATCACACGACCCCCTTTCCTTAAAAACAATCGTCCCTGTCTTCATTTTAAAAGTTACAAATATAAAAATTTATTTTAAAAAATAACTTAAGTTGTCTTATTCAAGTGTTCAAAATTTTAAGTCGAATTTAAGTGAATTTTGGAAAATCACACGAATGTGTTTTTAGTCCCTGTTATTCGAAATTAAAAAATATACTGGGATTTAGGGATTGCATTCCTTACCTCTACCCCAGAGACATCATTTCGATACCCCCACGCAACAAAGCCATAACTCATATATTCTCATTTTTCATGACAGCTAAATTTCTAAAATATATCTTTTTTTATTTAAGGGTGGGAAAATGTAAAAGGAAGATGATACATCATTTGGAAGCTTATAAAATTCTCTATTTAACTGTATAAGTATTTATTGTTTAACCCCTTAACGCACTCACCCAAGTTAACTCGTTCATAGTAGGTTGGCTCTTTTCCGCTCACCTGAGTTAACTCGGGCGGATCTAGAATATAGAAAAGAAAGTTTTTTTTTTAATTATCCTAACATTATTTGTTATTAGTAGACTAAAAACTAAGAACAAAAAAATACGAAAAAAAGTGGTGCGTCAAGGGGTTAAAATTTCTTATTTTAGTGTTTTTAGGTAAACTTTTGGTTAAAATGGCCTGTGGAGAAATCTGAGTAGTACCACCATATGTGCCTTTTTTCAAGGCGTTTACCTATGAGTATAACTCAGAATGGGTCTAACTTGAGTTACATCCTTGTTGCATGGGAGTGTCGATTTTCTTACCTCAGAAAACCATTTTGAAAACAAACTATGGCTGTTGATCTCAATAAATAATCCAGATGAATATCTATCTTGCATCCTTATGGATAATTTTTGAGCTACAGCTTTGCATAATGAAGTCTTCCCAGTGCCAGGAGGCCCATGTAACAAAATAACCCTGTTACAGCTGACTATGTTACAATCCACACCTTTGTCGGAAAATTCCATGATTGTTTGGGCATACTTTAATAACTAAAACAAAAGAAATCTGCTGCCAACAAAAAAAAAACTTTTCCTTAAAATTATTTTTTATGTATTTGTTTTAACAAAAAAAAAATAAATTATTTCCCCAAATTTTTTGTTTTTCGAAAAACAAAACTTTTTTAATTTTTTTTACTACAGGGCCCTAGGATAATTCTACATTAAAAACTGTGAAAAAAGCCCCTATACATCTAGGTTCGAAAATCGGTTTCAGGGGTACTACAGGGACTTAAAGAATAACACTTTTTAAGTGACTGTGGCTCCCTTAAAAGCGATTTGTGAATATTTGTATATGGAAACTTTTTTTAGTTTTTAATGTAGAATCACTTTGCAGTATTGATTTTTTTATTGTGGCATTTTTTAGTTCGTTTTCGATACTGAGAACGTGAAATTGCCTCTTAAATTGCAATTTTCTCGCAAACGGTTGGCCCTACGGTGTTCCATAAAGAGTACCTTTTTATGTATTTTTAACTAAAGAATAAAATTTTATTGAGAAAATGTTAAAAAGTCTAGGGATAAAAGTATGGGGGCCAAAAAGTGACATAGCCCTCCCATTTTGCGTCCCTGGTTAAAATACAAAATAAAAATTATATAAAAGGATAGCCTTTATCAATGTTAAGGCATCTGCAAAAAATCGATACTGTAGTTCATAGGGTTTCAGAGATATTAAATAAAAACTACTTTTCAGATGTACCCTTAGGAGGGTCATAGCTCCCTTAGATCTCATTTCCTGGCCAATCTTTATAGGAAATTTTTTCATATTTTTGCTAGAATCACGCCTTAAAATTTTGTACCCTATATTTTTGTTTTATACTTACATTTTCTTTTATATTATTGTCATAATACAAATTTTCCCAAGCATTAAATAAGTCTGCAGAAGGTAACGTTAAGTGTGTGGCTATATTTATTTCACCATTTTCATCATCCTCTTCACTATGGCATTGAGGTCCATGTGTATTAAGAGTATAAAAAAACCATTTAATTTTTGAATTCTCAAAATTAATAAAATTGTTATCCTAAAATTGAAAAACACACTCAGGGACAGCACCATAGGAGGTGGGATACCCTCAATGTTGGGCCTGTTGGTAAGATTGAACCTTTGAGTTGGGAAAATGTTGAGCCTGTTGGGAAACTTGATCTTCCCTGAACGAGAATATTTTGGAGTGTTACACCCATGTTAATGGTATAGGAAAACTTGAGTTTTGGAGAGATAACATTTCTTCTATGGTTTATTTAAATTAACTCCAATATGAGTATGGATCAAGAATTTCTTAATTAGAATTATATTTGTCTTCCTTCTTGCAAATTATATTTGTCTACCTTCTTGCATGAAAAATTAAACATAACCTTGTTCAACAACCCAATTTTCTGTAAGCATTATTTTAAAATTATATTACTTACAAAATCCGGTATATCATCTATAATAATAGAATATACTTGTTCATATAAAATAGGATGTTCGTCCTTATTAAAATCTTTAATAACAGAATTTGGCTGTGGCTTACACTTTTCCAAATACGTAAGTAAAACAGGTTTTAAACTGTTTTTGGAATTATGGTCAATACTAAAACATAATAATAATAATTAGTGTTTTATATTACGTATATTTATTCACATACCTTTTTAAAATCACTTCTATATTTATTAAAAACATTTTTGTTTATAAACTGGCAGTTACAAATTCAAATTTGACTGAAAAACAGAAATGCAACGTTGCCGAATTTAAGTGTGGACATAAATTTTTTTATTTTAAAATTTTTATACAATCCAAAACAATTTGTAAACAATAACACGCAAGTAACTATTAAATTATTGATTTCATAAATAGTAAACATTAAAAGCTTTAATTTTTTAGTTTCTTATGCGAACACAAAAATGTGCATGCGAGCTACAACACTGCTTTTTTAGGTATTACAGGTAACGGTATTACCGACCTTCATAAATGTAAATATTTTGTGTCAAACAGAAGTTTTTGTGAAAGTATTCATTTAATTGAAGAATAACTTAATAATAGTTAAACGTTTTATAAAATTGCATGCAAAATATAGTATTATTTTAATTAAATTGTAAAAATGGTTCGTAAAAAAGCCCAACCAAAAAACTTGGATCAAGTGGATAAATTATGGCTCAGTAACGATATAAATGGATATATACCAGTAATAAAAAAGAAGACAAGCAAGAGAAAAAAGCCAAGTCGTGTTATAACTTATAAAATTATTAATCCTTCAGAAGAGGTTGGGAAATTTTACATGGGCGACTTAATATTAGGAACTACAAATACTCTCTTTCCCGAAGAGTACAGCACTTGTAGTGTATTATTTAATGAGGAACTGGAAACTATGAACTTGAATTTTGATAATACAATTGTTGTCGTTATGTTATCTATGGATATGGATATAATAAAAGGTATTGTTAAATGTGGTGCAGGTTGAGTGTCAGGCTTCTATGTAACTAGGGGGGGGGAGCATCCCCCCCCATCTTGTAAAGTTGTATATTTCATTGATCCAAAACAAAAGTTGTGTGTTTTATGGATTCAAAATACAAAAGTCTCATATTTCACAAAAAAAAAGTTGCATATTGCAGGGATTTAGATGACAAAAGTCGTATATTGCAGGGATTCAAAATACAAAAGTTTAAAACTTGTAAATATCTGAAACTATCTTTTTGCATCTATTTTGATGTATTTGATATTTTTAGCTTTTAAAATGTAGGCAGGGGGGACATGTAGGGACACTAGATCTAAGTCTTGAGTCTTGCTAACTTAAGACCTAGATTTAGTGTCTCTAGGGACATGGGAGGATTTTTTTAATGGAAAGGGAAGCATTTGATACATCTATTTAAAGCTTACAAAATTCTATATTTGACCATATATTTTTTGATTTTTTTAGACATTTTTTGGGTTTTAAAATAGAATTCAAAATGAGATCTTTCATAAAAATTAGATCTTTTATCAAAATTTCTTTTAAAAAAATAAATAATTTTTCAAAAAAATATTAATTTTATGATGCAAAAACGTAAATTATACTTTTAAACTATTTTTAAATAATATACCAAAAGAAATTACAAAAAAATCTTAAAAAAAATAAAAAATATATTTTCAAACAAAACATTTTATTTACTTTTATGTATCACACAAATTCCTTTTCTATTAAAAAAAATCCTCCCTATGCATAGCTATGCCTTCCTGCCCAAATTTTAAAAGCTGGGTTAGTTTCAGTCCATGGACACCCCCTAAAATTAGTTTTTCAATCCGATCAAAGCAATTTTTTTATAGCTTATATTTCTCAACAATGGCTACCAAATGATACACAAAATTATTTCTTTGCACTTCCAGTTTCGTCAGAGACTAAGTTAAATTATTTTTTTTTAATGACACCCCCTGTATGTTTAAATCCAAATAAATTTACATTAAAAAAAATAATTTAAAAACTTTTAATTTTTTTTAATACTTTTTTTTATTTTTTTTTTACAAGACTTATATTTTCATAATATAATCTAATATATTTGCTTAATGTGAGAAAAATACAAATTTTATGTAAAAACCAAAAGGTAATTTTTTTGTACCTAGTTTAATTTTTTTTATGTTTTTTTCTTCAGAAATTATTTTTTTCAAATGGCAACCCCCTTAACTTTTTGGTGCGCTATTGTAAGGGCCATTATGTAGCCCTTCTTAAGAACTATAAGTTACAAAATTTTTGCTTTGGTCGAATTGAAAACAGTTCCATTTTAGCGGCGTCCAATGGACTTTTTGGTGAGTTTGGACATTGTCCATGAACTAAAATTCACCCAGTATGCCAAAATAAAGCTTGAATTGTTTTAATTTTAAAGCTGATATCTCAGTTCATTGAAAAGTTAGCAGGGGTTGACTTTTGGACTGCACTGTATATTGGGGGTACCTTTTAAAGAAATCAGGCCTAAGGCTCTAATAAATACATTCCTAAAATAGGTGATTTTAAACCCTCATCCACCACATATTTATTTGGCTCAAGAAAGTTTTATTTATATCACTCAGCCTGTTAAAAATTATCTCCCTATCTGAAAATGATGTGTTGGAAGCCAGTTAAAAAAGAATCCGTGTGATATTCTTTAAATATTTTATTTTTAATTAAATATTTTAATTATATTTTAGATATACTTGGATGCAAAATGTTCCCAGCTGTTTTAGAATGTAATGATGAAACGATAAGTATAAAGGTGTACATGCAACTCCCATTAGAAAAATTTTATTTTAAAGTATGGAATTGTTTGAAGTTTTTATTTTTAACATTTTACAATATTTCAGACGAAAAAGGTATTACATTTTCAGATTTATTTTTTTTTTGTTATTTTTTTGCTTAGTATTTTTTTAAAAACAATTTGCATTCTTTTTGGCCAAACCTTTAACTTTCCCCAAGGAAAGTATTGTGTTAGTAAAAAAATTCGAATTTTTTTTATTGTTCTTTATTACGTTTCTGGACGTTTTATATCCAAAACATATGATTTCCGTCAAAAAAAAACTGTCTGTCGGTCTGTGTGTCCGGGAAATTTGCGACCACGATAACTTAAGAACGCTTCGGGCTAAAGACTTCAAATTTGGACCACAGGTTGATTATCCAAAGTTCTAGGATTGTTTTTGGTAAAAATCGGATTGGGGTAAAATGGGGTAAAAACAATTTTTTTCAAAAACATTTTTTTTTTCAATTTATTTTTCGTTTGGAAAAAAGAAACTTTTTTTGAAAAAAAAAATATTTTTTTTTAATTTAATTTTTTTTTTTTTTTCGTTTTTGATTTTAATGAACCTAGGCCTGTAGGGGAAAGTATTATTTTGTTGGCAGCAGTATTTTTTTACTTTCCTCTAGGAAATTCCTAGGACTGTTAGGATCTTGTTAGTAAAAAAAAATGTATTGCTCTTTTTACATTTCTCGACATTTTATATTCAAAAAAAAAATCCCGAAAAATAATTTGTCGGTCTGTCCGAGAAATTTATAACCAAGATAACTCGAGACTTTAATTTTTTTTTATTTTTCTTTGCAAAAATTAAAAAAAAAAACGCTTGTTTTTTATCTATGAACTATGATAGGGAAATTCCGGGAATTTTTCTTTTGTTGTGAGTAGTATTTTATTTAAGGTTTAAAGCATTTATAAAACATCATCATGATGTCACTAGAGATTTGTCCTCAGTCTTATTAGTTGCTTAAAAACGTTTTTAAAACGCTAAAATAAAATCATAAGGCGCTATTGTGAAAACATTTTTTTCTTTTTTAATAATAAAATCGTATTTATAAAACATATTTTTTATATGGGAGGATTGGTGTAGTGGACTACTACCCAAACAGCGTGAGTTCGATTCTCACCGCGGCGCCAATTTGCCTTTTTCAGTTAATTAATAATTGAAATTTGGCGAAGGCGTAAGTGAAGCGGACACTCCCTATAAATTGGTTCGAAAGTCAATTAAAGCCGGTGGTTCCCTCTACTACTAGCCCACACACGAGGGGTTTATTTATTGGACAATCCTTGTACACCTATCCAACAATCTTCTACAATCCTTGACATTTGCTTCTTTCACAATCATCTGCAATCCTCCAGAATCCTTCACAATCATCTAGAGATCTTCCACAATCATCTGAAATCTTCCCACAATCTTTAACAATCTTCATTAAAATTTTGTACAATCTTTTTGACAATCTGACAATCTTCCACAATCCTTTGCTTCTCAAATTCCTTGTACACTTTTTTTCAATAAATAAACCCCTCGCCCACACAAGTCCTGGACTTAGGGGATGCTTAATTAAGTAGAATAGTGCGAGGACCTCGTAACGAGGTTAAACAAAAATGTAATGTAAAAAATGTAATGTAATTAAAAAAAAATGTAATATGTGTTTTTTTATGCTCTTGTAATCATAGAAAGTGATGAAGTTTTAACTGAAAAATCTGGAAACAGTGAATTAACTAATATCTATGATAAATTATATGATATTCGAAAACAACAATCAGTTGTTGATGAAGATGTCCAACATAAACTGTTGAAACCTGTGTTGCGACCATATCAGCAAGACGCGGTGCGATGGATGCTATCTAGGGAGCGAAATGATGAACAGGAAGGTAAGTTTTCATAATTTTCCATGAGCAAGGCTGTGTCAGACCAAACACTACCATCTATGCTTTATCATATTACAATGGAGCATTTTATAAGACTAAGAGGTTAAAGTCTGCTCTCTATAATAGAGAGAAGTATAGGAGATAAACCTCGGAACTATACTCGGCGCATTATCTATCTGAGTAACAAATTGGATCAAGGAAGCTATGATTAGTGGTTTAAAAATGACTTTTAGTAATATTTTTGTAGCTCATTGTGCTTTTGATAATTTTTAACATTTAGGTTAAATTGACTGTCATTTTACGTCTTACAAATAATAACAAAATCTGTTTAAAAAGTAAAACTTTGTTCAAAATTATAATAAAAGTAAGTTTTTATTCATAAAGTGCTATTATAAACTTAAATTTAACATTACCTAAATAAAATTACGGACCAGTATTATTTTAACCAAAAAATTCTCTGTTATAGTCAACGAACTAAGAACTCTTCTTTCTAGAATAGGCATACCGTTAATATAAAGTATCGCCAACATCTCGGTTTATTTGTAAACAAAAAGTAGGTATATTCAGGCCTGAACAATAACAATTACCAGTAACTGGTATTGTTGTCTCTGTTAGAACAAAGATGTGCGAGTAAGACAGACGAAAGTTTATGTTGCCGACGTTTTTGTCAGTTTTTACGAATGAAATGCCTATTCTAGAGAGAAGAGTTAATAGTTCGTTGGTTATAGTGTTTAATTCAAAAATTTATAGAGCACTGCATTATATTACTTCATTTAAACAAAATGTTTATAGATTGATGCTTTAGTTTTCTTTTTATGCACTTTTCTTGTTATTTCTTCTTGCTAAAGCAAATTATTTGGATTTTTTTTATAAATGTCAAAATAATGTCTTGATTGACAATAAATTTTAAACAAGATGAAAACCTTACATAGGGAACTAAATATATTCTGCCAACCAAATAACAAGAACCAAATGACCATCAACTCAGATAGATATTGCGCGGAGTTTACACTTGAGATTAAAAAAATCGATCCGCCTAAAAAATTGCCATTTTTTAAATTCAAATGTTTCGAAAACTACTTAATGGATTTGACTGATTCTTTTTTTGTTTTAAAGCTTAAACATTCTCTACTTTTGTTTTTATTTAGAAGTATTTTTGTATTAACAGCAACAAAAAATGTACAACTATGTTTTTTTCCCATCTTCTAGGACTTGCATGGTACGCCACTGCAACTGTTTATCAAAATGTTAATGTCTCTCTTATTGCCACAGTTTTAATGAATATTTTCTTTTTTATTTTTTTTTTTATTTTTACTTCTGGTTTAGGAGATATCAGGATTGTCCTGAAAGTTGTCATTTTTTCAGTTCTCAAAAAGTATTACATGAATTTGATTGATGCTGTGCTTTACATTTAACGCTTAACCGAGTTACGTTTTTCTTCAAATCAAGTTTATCAAAAACATAAAATGGGTTTGATAAACTTGAGTAAAAGAAAAAATAGGGTCATTCCATCCGGCGGCGGTTCTGCGAAATCACCGTTGAGCCAACGTCAGACGGCAATAGAAAGTTGCCCCAGGATGAAGAAGTAAAAGACCTAAGCTTTAAATAAAAAAATAATCACTCTGCTGATTTAGTACTTTTTGAGTTAGTAGAGAATGTTTGAGCTTTAAAACAAAAAAAAAATCAGTCAAATCCATTAAACAGAAATATTTGAAATTAAAAAATGTCAATGTGTTAGGTGGGTCGATTTTTTTGCTCTCAAGTGTACAACACAACTCGAAAAATTAGAATTAATGTCACTTTGAATCATGAGGGTGGTAGAGTTTGGCGTGCCACTGAAAATTAGGAGCGCCTATGTGCAGCTCTTTATTCAGCGTTTTGATAAACTGCGCATGCGCTTACCGTTTTTCAATATGTTATTAAATAAAAAACATTTTTTTACAAAAAAAAATACCAAACAGAAGCCAAACCAACGTTAGCGTAAACCAAAGCCCACTCATTAAAAAAAAATCCAAACCAAGAAAAAACCAAAAACTCCTGCACAGAGAACTGCATTTAGGCGCTTGTCGGAAAATTGTCCTTGGCCTACTTATTTTTCTTATTTATCTTGATGACTTCCTCAAAGCTCTACATAATTTGAAGTTAGTTTGCCTTGTAGATGATTCGGCCCTATGATGGCCCAACAGTACAGCGCTAGGCTATCACGCTAAACAACCGTCTCGATTATAGGGTGTCAACTTCCTTAAAAATATGGCCATTAAATATATCTAAAGACTTAAACGGTTATTTATTTCTATAAATTTAAATACACTGCCCAGTAAAAGAGCTTTCCCATTTTTCACCTCTGCACGTGATTTTTTTTTATTATCAGATTCACTTTCAGCAACCTTAAAAACCGCAATATTCACAGAAACTACCCCTCGGGGTGGGTTTGGAAAAAAAATATTTTAAGATTCAGTTTTAGCGAGTTCAAAAAGCCCAATTTTCACGAAAGGTTCCCCCGCCCCTCAGGGGGTGGGATTAGAAAATTTTCAGATTCAAATTCGTCGACCCCAAAAACCCCTATATTTTGACAAAAATATTGAAAACATTTAAAAATATTTACCCCCTCACCCCCGCAGGGGTGAAGAAGAAACAATTTTTTATCAGATTCAATTTCAGCAACCTTAAAGCCCTCTAGCTATATTATATAGCAATTTTCAAATGTTTGTAAAAAAATGTATTTTTCCCCAATCCCAATCAAGAAATTTTGGTAGCAAACCTGAATGCCAAATTTCAAATCTCTAGATTAAAGCGTTCTTAAGTTATCGTGTACTCAAGACAGACCGATCGACCGACCGAGTGACAATTTTTTTTGTTTTGCTCGAAATTGATTTATATCGTTAAAAAACGTAAAAATACGCAAAAGAAAATTTTGCACAAACACAAGGCTTTCCGAAATTTTAAAAATTTTCAAGATGGGAAAGCATTAATACAACTAATTTAACTACACACAATCATTTTTCAGATGGCTTACATCCTTTGTACACACCAGTAACCTTAAAATCGGGCACCATAGTATATTTTGATAAGTACACTGGGTATGTAAACACTGTTAAACCCAGGATACCGCCGTCCAGTAGAGGTGGCATTTTGGGCGACGAAATGGGAATGGGCAAAACTGTGGAAGTTTTGGCTTGCATTTTGTTGAACAAAAAGCCTGTGGAAGTAGATGCAGATACATCTAAACCTATGGAAGTTGAGGAGGAGATCGATGAGGATGAGGAACCATTGATATGTAGGTAGGTGAAACAATAAGGTAAAACAGTGTGTCTAGCGGTCTGGAAAACCTGGAAAAGTCAGGGAATTGAACTAATGGGGAAACATATAGGGGAATTTCATAAATTTTTTTACCAAAATTATAAGAAAATGTTAATAAATTTTTATGTCATAAATCCGAAATGCCGCGACAGTTTAGTAATTTCAAATAAAACTGAGGGGTAAACCGCTGAAGACTTCAGGTGTACAAATTGAAGGAAATTTTGGGAGTATTCTCTCAAGGTAAACTTCTCTTTACCAAAGGTGGGACCTTTTTTAGGTAATTTTTAAGATTTTTCTAGGTAATCATAAATAAAACTATTAAACATAATACAAATACGAACAGGCATAGTAATAAATTAGATATTATCAAAAAATATATATTTTACTTTAAAAGCAGTTAGCTTAACATCTTAGTCTAGAATATCTAATTTAAAAAAAAATAGAAATGTATTGCTTTGTTATACATTCTAGACAGAAAAAGAAACGGAGGATGAGAACAGAAAAACCAAGCGACGTAGTGGATGAACCAAAGAAAATAAAAGTACCTGAAGATTGGGTGAAAACCTCGTCAAGAAAATTATCAGCGAACCGCGTGGCGCTCGAAATGTGGTATAACTCCACGTTGGTGAGCGTTAACGCCGTAACCAAGTACGAAGAACCATTGGTCCTGTGTATCTGTGGAAATTCTTCGGAAAGGGACTTGGTTAAATGTACCAAATGTGAGAAACACCAGCATAAACGCTGTTTAGGTAAACAAACTTTGCATTCCCTTAGAGATTCTATTCTATTTTTTTTTATTAAAGATTTAATGTGAATGTGTTTGTTAAGTTGGATTCAATGTAATCGACGGTTTTCTATAGTTGAAAACAATATATTTTTCTTTAAACTTTGTTTGATGCAGTCAGACACTTTAAGACACTTTAATACAATCACAGATCATAGTTTTCAAAATTATTTTTTGTATTACTTTTTGTTTTCTTTAATTACATCCTAGACCTGTACAAAATTAGCTAATACCGAGCTAATACTATTTCTCCTAAAACATCAATTAAAATTAAATTTTAAATTATTATTATTATTATTATTATTATTATTATTATTAGTACCAAAAGGCAGAGACGTTAATGCCTATTATGCCCAAATATTATTACAAATATAAATAGATAATATGAAATATAAAAATTGAAACATTTAATATAAAATAAAAGTTTAATGTCTACATCATAACGATTTTAATTTACTGATGAGGTGGAGATGGTTGATTTAGTAAGAGAGTTCCAGGAGCTAAAGACACGATTAGGTAGAAAATATTGCCTGATAGTGGTTCACGTCAAAGTTTTAATGTAAGACCACGTCTGGTATTGTCCAAATTACGAGTAAAAAGTTCATTTAAATCCACTGAAAAGTCACAATTTAAGATACGGTAAGTGTAGATAAGGTCCCCACGGCTTCTTCTTTCGGAAAGACGGGGTAAACCAAGCCGTAAGAGTCTTTGGTCATAATCGAGGTGCCTTAATGAAGAAACCATTCTTGTGGCGCGAAGCTGCATATTTCCAATTAATTTGATGTCTTTAATGTAATACGGATTCCACACTACAACTGCATAATCCAGTAATGGCCGTATATATGCGCTATATAACTTCTTAAATGGCTTAATTTCAAGTGATTCAAATGCTTTCGATAGTAGGAAAATTTTAGAGTTCGCACGTTTAACTATGTTCAAGATTTTAAGTCTTCTGAGATCGTTATTCCTGAATCAACTTGTTCACTGACCTTAGTGAGCAGGGAGTTTCCCAAAAAATAATTAACTTGAAGGTTATTATTACCAATGTGCAGTACTGAACATTTTTCCACATTTAGGGATAACTCCCTAATAATAATAATACTATTATTATTATTATTATTATTATTATTATTATTATTATTATAGCCAAACCTGTATTGATTTCAGAGATGTACCTTTATTTCTGCCAATGGGACTAAAGAGTAAATGATCAAAGTTCAAAATAATATTCAAATCATTCTCTACCACGTTATCAAACGCTTTATTAAGATCAACAAAAGTCGCAGACACTTTTTCATATAAAGAAGTGTCTGTTATATTTTGATTGTTATTCTGATGATGTATTTCTGTTTTTATATAAATAGGCTACGAAAAATCCCATGGACCTTACATTTGCCCAAAATGTTGGTTGGGCGAGCCTCTACTTGATTCTGGCGCTACATTAATAGTTACGCCACTGACGCTGCGAAATCAGTGGTGTAAGGAAATCAGCAAACATCTAAAAAGTGGAATGAGAGTCTTGCAATACGAAGGTTTTAGCGCAACACCCATTTATCCGACACAGTTAAAGGACTATGACATAGTTATAACGACGTATAATGTTTTGCAAAACGAATTACGGCTGACCGAATCTGGGGAGGTAAGTCCTTTATTTAAAAATATTGAGCAGTCTTTTATATTACCACAGAATCATACAGGGTTATTCTTTTAAATGGTACACCCACCGTAACTTTTTACGGGATAAGATATAAACTTTATATTTGGAATATGCTGTAATAGGGTGCTGGTCCCAATTAAAGCCAAAAATATTAATTATCTAAGACATTAATTTAGAACCACACACTATTATTTGGAGACGTATCGAATACAAATAGCTGTATAGTTGCTATTTGGGTAGCGTGCCACCAGTAATAATATTACATAATATTATCACAATATCATATATCATATGATAACAAATGTTAATATAAGAATCTAATTACTACTTAATACTTATCTGCCTTTCTTATTCCAGCGAAGACTTCTTCTTATAACACAACCTGTAGATATGCAAAAGGTAAAAAACTTCAAATATATTTTAAATTAATTAAAATATATCTTGCCAATAAAACAAAAGGATTAAACAACAATTAAAAGAATTTAATGAAAGAAAAATGAAAAGTTAAAAACAAATTAAAAACAACAAAATATTTTAATTTGAAATGAAAAAAATATGAATAAATAGCATCTTTACCCTTCAGGTATCTATACGCGCGACTCTAAATTCTACTTTAAATTTTCACATATTACGTTAATTCTAAAATTTCCTTAAGACCCAACTTAACTAGACGATTACATATTTCCGAATCCCATTTTTAACCATAACTCAAAACAGGCAAAATTTCCCTTCCCAAAGATGCCGATATACCAGTCATAAAACTATTAACGTAAATATCTGAGGAGTTTTCTGCCAAAAAGTTATATTATTATAAAAATAATATTAATTGAAAAATTACTAAATCACTGAAAATGAATTTAAATTTAATTAAGAGAAATGATTAAAAAAACTACTTCTACATTTTGATTGATATTGATTTTCATGACATTGCTTCGAAGTAGAAAAAACCATTTTTACAAACAATCCCTAACTATTGCCAGTATCTAAAACAACATCATTAAAGATATTCCCATATTTATTAATTAAGAAAACCGAATTAACCAATTAATTAGTCTAATAAAAATGTACACCCTTTTTATGTAAACGCCTCAATTACACAAAATGCAAGCTTCCCAAATACTAATAATATTAGCATCTGTAAAAACAAACAGCAAAAAAGAACAATGCTATGTCACGTTCAATAACCATAAAAATAAAAATATAAATACTCAATATATATAAACAGGGTGACCACTCTGTTACAATGCACATCACAAAACAAAAACTCATTTGTCATATTTTTCAATTGTTTATTCGGTAGGGCAGCGCCAAGTGGTGGAAAATATTTTAAATGGCACCCTAGGTCTTATGATACGTCATTTCAAAGAGCTTAAAATTCTCTATTAAATATAATATGGTTAAATTTTAACCATATCTTTATATCCATCATAATTATATTGCGTATTTAATTTAGTTTTCAAAAGAAACTAGAAAAATCGCAATTGAAATTTATATAAGTAGATCTTAAACGAGCATTTGAGAAGAACTTCTATTTTCTATAAGTTTCTATACAAGTATTTTGTTATTGTAGATTGAATTTAGTAAATATTGTAATATATCAAACCTCTCGAAATAATTTTACAATAATATATTCTGATTCGGAACATAAAGAAAAAGTTGTTCTCAATGGATTCTAACGCCCTTTTTAGATCTATATCAATTACAGCTCCTATTTTCCTGGCTTTCATATCATCATATGATAATCTATCAAATGTTTTAGCCAGTTAACTTTAGACGCCAAAGAAAATATTCCCCACCTAGTAGCCCTTTAATTAGAATCAGCTGGTGGAGGTTGTGTTTGGACGAAGCTCAAACCGTAGAAACAGCCAAAATGGTGGCATCAATGGCTTCAAAATTGCAGGCTAATTTCCGGTGGGCGGTTACTGGGACTCCAGTGTCAAAAGGGATATCAGGTAATTCGACGCGTTAAAATTTGTATTTTCCAGTAATTCTTTATAAATTTATTTATGTGATTTATAATCAAAAAGTTTTATTTTTAACTAACCCAAATAATTTTTTGGTATATATTTTATATATTTAGGGAGTACAATGGTGGCAGGGGGACAAATGGGGTTTATTTTTTTTATTTTTTCGGAGCAATTTTTGGGGGTTTAAAGTACCGTTAAATATGGGAATTTTCGACATAATTTCTTTAAGAAAATCTAACAATTTTTGAAAAATGGTTTATTTATAATTCAAATATGTCAGTTATACTTTTAAACTAATTTTGAATGATATAAATAAGATTTTATAAAAAAAAATCTTTAAAAATCGTATTTTTTTAAGAAAAAAATGAAAACCATGAAACAAATAAAAAAATATATGGTCAACTAGATAATTTTATGAGCTTTAAACACGATCCGCCTTTCCATTTAAAAAAATGTTCCCCCTTGCCCCCCTGTCTCCACTGTGCTCCCTAAGCACATCAAATCCAAACCAAAAAAATATTTGATTTATGTTATTTGCGTGTTCTATTTTTCAAATTGATATCTCTAGCCGTTCAAAAATTGACACGTTCTGTATTTCTTACGTATTTTTGGGCACTATGAAAATCTTGCTGACCCCCTATTTTTTTCAACAAACTGCAATAAAGAATGTTGGAAAAGCTAGCTCGAGATCTTGAAAATTCTCAAGTACCTAAACTACTGAATCTTGGGAGTTGTGCCCGAAGACACGTTTTATCAGAAAGTGGATAACTATAATTATCCAAATTTGAGCCAAATCTGACCGAAACCGCTTTTCCATAAGACCCGTGCATTGCGGTTACCGAGATATCTAGGACCTAAACTATTTATTTTTGGGAGTTGTGCCCTTGGAGATTTTTTAACAAAATGTCAAGAACTATAACATGATTTATAATTCCATCAATCTATTCTCTAATCATCGTACAGAGTGATATTCGTAGACTGAGAGTTTTGGGCTGCTGGCCCTCTTCAGTACCAAGAGTCAACTCTGCACGCTTATTGAGAAAACGTTTTAGACTTTATTCGCAAAAGGAATATAGTAATTAGATTGATGTAGACTTGTGCGCCATCTATTGCTAGATGTAGACAACTACTTATACCTCTCCTGGTCTGGAGACTTTGAATGGTAGCAAGTTGAAGACTTGTGTGTGTCAAGCACATAGTACCACTAACGTGTTAGACGTAGACATAGAATTAGTAAGGACAGAAATTTTTTAATTTTAAACAAAATTATGAAAATATTAATTTATGATTCCATCAATCTATTCTCTAATCTGTACGATGATTAGAGAATAGATTAATTAAATCTTTTGTTTAAAATTAAAAATTTCTGTCCTTATAACATAATTATTATATAATATATTATAGGTATGATATAATCCGACCGAAACCACTTTTCCAGAAGAAGGAAGCGATACCCTTTTGGGGTCAGCCAACTTTTTGATAAAATTTGTTTTCAGCGCCCAATAATATGTAAGAAAAATATAGTCTCGTTAATAGTAGTTGAACTAATTTTTTTTGTGGGCCTATGTTATTTTTATTTTATATTTTTTTTAGAAATTTATAGTTTATTAGACTATCTACAACTTAGTCCATATAATGATATTACAACATGGAAGCATGTTTTGCATAATCCGTACCTTAGAGGAAATTATGAACCTATTTGTAATTTTCTCTCTAAAATATTGTGGAGAACAGCTAAATGTAAAGTTTTAAATCAAGTAAGTATAAAACGGTAAAGTCATCATCATTAATGAAGTAAATTAGACTCAAATTCACAGCTATTTAGTCTGACATCATCACAAAATAACACCTAAGTACCGCCGTTTTTAACCATGGTAATTTACTGTTATTGTAAAAACAGAGAATTAAATTCAAAAGAAATTGAACTGTAATTAAGGACCAGCGCTAGATAAAGATATATTGTTAAGTTCAGAGTTTTTAGTTTGGATTTCGCGCGCTAAACAAGACGTGCGATATCGACTGCATCGCGCAGGATCGATGAAATTCAATTTTAACAGCACAGCGTGCGGTTTGAATCAGCAGTTACTTCGCCTGAAGAATATTAGTTAGTTTTCGATGTAGTAACATTTTTAATAGCATTCAATGGGAACATTGGTAGTTAATAGTTTAAAGCGATAATTAGCATCTTCCATCCTTGTTCCTTTCCTAAATTCCGTGCAACAAAAACTTCATCTTGGGGCCCCAACCAGCCAGAGGAGAACTTTGCATGAATTAATTGCAAGTCTTGAAAGCAGCACCCCCCAAATCAGTCCACTAGCCCCCCCTCACATATATTACTTTATTTGCAAGCTCTTCTGACTAGATCTAGTGTTTTCTTCTCTGGAATGTTGTAACTACATCTTTATCCTAGTGAGCACGCGATAGCATTTTGTGAGAGCAGTTTGACTATATAATACAGGCTTATTCTTTTAAATGGTACAGTGGCTCTAACTTTTAAACGGCGTGAGATATCAAATTAAAATTTGAAACAGGTATATTGCATTACATAAACTATGTTTTTATGTAAATTACACATTTTTATATTTTAAAATAACATGGTATTTTAACACTAGGGGGGTAATGGGGGGAAATTTTTAAACGGAAGGGTGGGTCATGTGGCGTATCATTTAAAAGGTTTTACAATTGTCTATCCAACACTGTATTTATTTTTTGATTTTAGGTTATATTCAGGCCTATTCACAGGTACCATTGAAATCTATTATTGACAAAAATTACAATCCCATGCAGTTTTAATACATGACCTTGCAATTTTCGTCAATATTGCCCCAAAATCTCAATATCAATGGTACGTGTGAATAGGCCTGATTGAAGGGTTATATTTAGCTTTATATATTATATATTATTACTATATATATTATATTATAATTTTTAATAAATCATTAATGGAATGTAACAATCCTCCCTTAATAACTCTCGAATGAAGTCTAATATCAAAATTCTAAAAAATAGGTCAATTTTAATTATCATAAGGACCACCTAAATCAGTATAATTTGAGGTTATTAGATTTACCCCAATACCCCCACTACCCAACATAAAAATCTTAAATAACAACCCCCTATTTTTCTACCCTTAAATTGAAGAGAAAATAAAGTTTCTTATTAATAAATTTTAAAAATATATTATTGAACAACCCCTTACTTGTGGGGCAGGTATTTTTTCATTAAAATTATCTCGGGGTAGGAAGGGGTAAAGCGATTTATTTTTTTTTATAACCAACCCCTTAATTTATGACATAAAAGTAAGGGGGTTGCTTTTCAAGATTTTGAGGTTGGGGTATGGGGGTAATAATTATAATGTTCAAATGTGAAAATTTAGGTTGCTTTAATGATGAATTAAATTGACCTCTTTTGTAGAATTTTAATATTTTGCTTGGTTTCGGAGATATTAAGGCAGAATGATCACATTCGAATGCAATATATTGACGGCTTTTCAAAATTTTAAATCTGAATAAAATATTCCAATTAAATCCAAAATCAAAAAATTAACATACGTTTTAATAGGAAATTTGAATACCTTTCAAATAATGTATTATCCGACCCCCCTTTCCATTTAAAATTTTGGCCCCCAACGCCCCCTAATATTACTGTAAATTTAATTAATATACAATTTATGGGCAAAGATACTTTATTTTATGTTGTATGGTTGTTCCAAATGTCAAGTCGATATCTTTTACAGTTCAAAAGTAAGTGCGAAAAGAACAATAATAACATGCGTTAACCGTACGTGTTTTAGAGCAATTGAATACTAATTACTGACTGAATCCGGTGCGCTGACCTGTATCTGTCGGTGAATGCTTCCGTTTCGCGTGAGGTCAAGCACCAAAAGAGCAAAAAAATTATAAAAACTAAAGCAATGCTCCACGAAAACAAAACAAGAAAGTTCAATATTATTAACACAATTGCTATTAATTTTAAGAAAATAAGGGAAGATTAAACAATCATAATATGCAAAATACGACTGTATTTAGGTTCTGTTTCGGGATGACGTCAGTCTGAACAGCTATGTTTGTTATCAAAATATTGTTTCATAGATAAACATTCCAAAGCAAATTTTCAAGGAGCATTTGTTAGAATTTTCCTCAATTGAGAAATTTTTCTACAGAAAAGAGCATGAATTAAGTAGGGAAGAATTTCTGGCTAAACTTCTGGAGTTTAATCCGAATGTTACTTTGGAAAGCTTGGATAAAAAGACTATTAAAAAGGTAATTATATCCTAACAATTGAATCAGTTATTACTAAAATACCCTAAGACAAAA
The DNA here is from genome assembly GCA_958510825.1 of Brachypterus glaber. Taxonomy (NCBI): domain Eukaryota; kingdom Metazoa; phylum Arthropoda; class Insecta; order Coleoptera; family Kateretidae; genus Brachypterus; species Brachypterus glaber. The sequence goes on from OY294051.1 coordinate 29,389,524, forward strand.
ACCGACATTTAATAATGTGCTAAGTGCAAAAAATAGGAATTTGAGTAAATACTTGTTTTGTATTCAGTAACTGTTACTGCATACTAAACAAGTGTTTACTTAAATTCCTATTCTTTTTTGCACTTAGCACATTATTTAATATCGGTTTTAGTAATAACCGATTCAATTATTTTGGCTGTTCTAACTAAATTAAAGTAAAAATTATACCTACAGTAAAAAATATACGGTTTCACATTCTCCTAGTGTCGCTCGAAGTTAAAAACAATTTTTACTTTCTCATAAAGAAGAAATATTGTGCAAACCGGATAAAAAAAATCTTAGTCTCCATAATTTATGGATAAATTCCAAAAAAATATAAAAGTTTTCCTGTCTGTGGAAACGAGAACTTGTCGCTTTGAACTTAAATGGGTCAGTTTTTTACCAGGGCTTGTTTATATGTAGGATTGTATATCGATAATTTAGGGCCCTATATTATCCATATACAATTCTTTCCTAGGGGAGTCTCCAAGATACTTTTTGGGAGTGTGTTTAAAAAGAAGAAAGTCGTCTCGCTCTCTGAGACAAATATTTTTAATTAAAAGAAAAAAATAATCGTTACGTGTTAAATTGTATAACCCATAATGTTTGTGTAGAATCTATCTGATATATATTTATTTAAAGTCATTTATTTATATATTTTATTAGATCTTAGGTCCCCTTTTGACATTAAGACAGGCCTGTACCCACCCAAATACGGTAAGAGGCCGATATTTGGCGACAAAAAAGCAGATTACATCTATGGAAGATCTTCTGGGAGCGTTAATATTGAAAAATACAAACGAAAGTGAAGAAATGTTAAGATCGGCTGTGTCTGCATTAAACGGTAAATAAATTATCCTGACGACAAAATACCCGGGCCCAAAATATCCTTAAAAAATTATCACAGCACCAAATATTTGTTCCAAAATATCCTGACAAAAACATAGGTTCGAAAAAATATCCAATCACAAAATATCCTCACTAAAAAAATATCACGGCGCCAAATATCCGGGTCCAAAATATCCTGACAAAAACACAGGTGCGACAATATCTCATTAAAAAATTATCGCGGCGCACCATATCCGGGTCTAAAATATTCTGACAAAAACATAGGTGCTACAAAATATCCAGTCCCAAAATATCCTCACTAAAAAATTATCACGGCGCCAAATATCCGGGTCCAAAATACTGACAAAAACATAGATGCGACAAAATATCCTGTTCCAAAAATTTAAAATACCTCACTAAAAAATTATCGAGGCCCAACATATCCGGGTCTAAAATATTCTGACAAAAAAATAGGAGCGACAAAATTTCCGACCCCAAAACATCCTCACTAATATTATCCTGGCCCCAATATCCGGGTCCAAATATTCTGACAAAAACACAGTTGCCACAAATTATCCGATGCCAAAATATCCTTATTAAAAAATTACCACTGCGCCAAATATTCTGACAAAAACACAGGTGCGACAAAATATCCTATTCCAACTTACCTTACTAAAAAATTATCGCGGCGCCAAATATCCGGATCCAAAATATCCTGACAAAAACATAAGTGCGACAAAATAACCGATCCCAGAATATCCTCACTAAAAAAAAATGCCACGGCGCCAAATATACAGGTCCAAAATATCCTAACAAAAGCATAGGTGCGACAAAATTTCCGATCCCAAACTACCTCACTAAAAAATTATCGCGGTGCAAAATATCCGCATTATAATATATTCGCGGCACAAATTATCCGGGTCCAAAATATCCTAACAACAACACAGACAAAATATCCAATCCCAAAATATACTTATTAAAAAAATATAACACCGCCAAATATCCGGTCTAAGATATCCTGATAAAAACATAGGTGCGACAAAATATATGATCATAAATATCCTGACTAAAACATAGGCGTGAGAAAACATCCTGGTTCAAAATATATCGTGACAAAATATCTGGGTAACACAATACTCGAAAGAAATTTGGTTTTTTTCTTTGGCTTAGTTTGCTGAAGGTGGGACCTGTTGGGACTGTGTGTTTTTATATTTTGTCGCACCGATTTTTTAGTCAGGCACTTTTGACTCAGAATATTTTATCCCACTTGTTTATTAGTCAGGATTTTTTGGATGTTTTGGTTTGGATAGTATTATTGTTATAATAAATTTTCACTTTTGGGTTTAGACCGTTTTGATAGATTTTCAACTTTCCGACGTTTCGTCTCTTACTGCTAGAGACATCTTCAGGGATTAATCTGAAACTGAAAAATTATTTATGTCTTAGTGGCCGTGAAAGCTTAAAATTTAAAGTATAAATAAATAATATTTTTTTAATGGTATAATAATAATAATAATAAAGACGTTTATTTATGCAAATAGTACATAAAAGGGATATAATACCATTAAAAAAACTAAACCATTTCATTTTTTAGGTTTGGCGGGTATAAGCCTAATATTAGATTGCAAAACAGACGCTGTAAATTATTACAGAAGAGTTTTACAGTTATCATCCCGTTTTGTCGATGATAAAAACGAAACCAAACTAACTGTCGATAAACTTCAGATTATACACAGCATGCATAATTTAGCCGAAATTTTGGAAAATAGTGTCGATGTGGAGCCTACTTTGCGAGATGGAAGTCTGAGGAAAGATTGTTCCGAATTAGAAAAGAACTATATTGAGAAATTCATTGGACAGGTATTTTTTTCTACGACCTAGTTAGTATTTAGTGCCTATTTCCCATCCGTTGCCCATGACAACGGTTGGGAAGTGACAATCAGCTGGTTTTACATATCTACTGTCAGAAAATTAGTAAACGTCAAACACATAACCTCAAATTGAAAAACTGCTTTTAAGATCATTTTTACGTTTTTTTGGATATTTAAGTCGTAGGACAATCTTTGATGACAATTGACATGAAGTTAGCAATGGAGTAAAAAGAGTGAAAAGATCTTTCAACCCGAACGCCTCATAAATCAACATCTAGCAGCTAGGTTGTGTGATCTAGGGCTCTACAGGGTGTATTTGAAATAGCATAGGAAATTTTAACAGGTGATTCTACATGATAAAATATGACAAAAAGTTCCTATAAACATATGTCTAAAAATGAGTCATAAGGGAGCTACGCCCCTTTGAAATTGGCTAAAAAATCGGTTTTTATTTAATAACTCAAGATCCCTTTGAGATATATTAACCAGGTTTTGCACGTGAATTAATCCTAATAAGGCCCATCTTTGTATGTCATTTTCACGTACTTATTTAAACCAGGGGTGTGCGAAACGGGGGGGCCTTATCAGTTTTTTGTCCCAAACTTTTTTCTGTGTAACTTTTTTGCAATTTTATTTTTGAAATATGATTCCTCAGGTCAAAATACATAATACTGTAGGATTAACCGTTTTCAAGAAAAGTTCATTTGAAGGTGAAATTTCACGATTCGAGGACGAAAAATTAAATACTAAAATGTCGAAAACCAAAATTTTAATGATGCAATGTTATTCTACATCAAAAACTAAGAAAAAAAGTTTCTATACATGTAGGTCGAAAAAACGCTTTTAAAGCTACCATAGCCCTTTAAAAATAATGCATATTTAGGAGACCTTGGCTCCATTAGGATTCATTTTTGGAAGTACCTGTATATGAGGTTTTTTTCTTAGTTTTTAATGTACATTCGCCCTGCATCATTAAAATTTTGGTTTTCAACATTTTAGTATTTAATTTTTCGTCCTCGAACCGTGGAATTACACCTTCAAATGAATTTTTCTCGAAAACGGTTAATCCTACAGTTATACAACAAGAGTACCTTTTTTATGTATTTTGACCTGAGGAATCATATTTCAAAAATAAAATTGCAAAAAAGTTACACAGAAAAAAGTTTGGGACAAAAAACTGATAAGGCCCCCCCGTTTCGCACACCCCTGGTTGAAATAAGTTCATGAAAACAACACATAAAAACGGACCTTGGTAGGATTAGTTGACGTGCAAAACCTCGTTGATATATCTCAAAGGGTTCCTGAGTTATTAAATAAAAACTGATTTTTTTAGCCAATTTCAAAGGGGCGTAGCTCCCTTATGACGCATTTTTAGACATATGTTTATAGGAACTTTTTGTCATATTTTATCATGTAGAATCACCTGTTAAAATTTTCTACGCTATTTCCAAATCCAAATATTTTAGGGACTTTTAATATCAATGGAGCTCTCTACAACTAGAATTATGAAACAAAAGACATCTACCCTATCTCTATCTCATTTGTGCTACACTTTCCAGCCAACCAAATAAATACTGTATTTGTTTTTCATACAACAAATACAGTATTTATTTGGTTGGCCGGAAAGTGTAGCACTGAGCGGCACGAACGAACATAGCTAATGTGAATCTGTAGAATAAGATAATTCTACTAAAATTTAGATGGCGCCAGTAATTTCTTTAATAAAAATAATATAGTTACACTTTTCGCCCGGCCAAGTAAATATTGTATTTGTTCAACAAAGAACAAATACAGAATTTGTTTGGTTGGGTGGAAGTGGGAGTGTATGTATGTCTTCTATCCTTTTTGGGTAGAACTTTTGTTCCTGTCTAATCGAACGGGAGAAATCTGTTACTTAAAACTGACAGAAATCAAGAAGTAAGTCTATGTTGGTTTGTGGTGCGCACTTTCGCGTAACTTAAACAATCAAGATGTAAGTCTATCTTATCTTATCTTATCTATGGTCTATACTGGTCTGTGGACCGCTGTCAAAGATCATTTGTCATGTTTAAAATACAGATCTTTATCGTTCTTTTCGTTATCATTATCCTTCTAATTGTCATTGTTGTTATTATTGTTAAGCTTGTAGCCTTAAAATAATCATTATTATTATTATTATTATTATGCTTTAAGACGGCGGACGCCTACACTGAAGCCTACAAACTCACCAACCACATAGAAGACCTTCAAGAAAAGTTCGTTCTCCGTTGCGGCCAGTGGTACTCGGACGGGTTTAATTGGGTGTCCATGAACGACCATTACAACGATCTTTGGAACAAAATTCACGGCAGTTGCGGCGTTGCCAACGTGAAATGCAATTACGATTACAATTCGGCCAGAATGTTGCTGTATGCTGTCAGCACTTGGGATAAAAGTATTACGAATTTGAGAGCTGACTTGATTGAAGGTTGGTAAATTATACAGGTGATCAGTTATTGGCAAGTCAAAATTTAAAGAGCGCCTATGTGCAGCTCTTTATGTAGCGTTTTGATAAACTGCGCATGCGCTGACCGTTTTTCAATATGTTAAAACTTTTACAAAAAAAAAACACCAAACAGACGCCAAACTAACGTTAACGTAAACCAAGTTAAAAAAAAGACCAAACAAGAAAAAACCAAAACAAACTCCTGCACAGAGAGCTGCAATTAGGCGCTCGTAAAATTTAAGAGATATTCTACATCCAAAAATGTTCCTGTAAAGGTTGGTCCGGAAATGAGCCCTAAGGGAGCTATGGCCCTTCGAAGATGGACATATTGAATGGGGAACAAAACAAGCACCAATAAAGTTATTTATTTGTCGACCAATAAGTCATGGAAAAGGGAGGGGGAGAAGATCGAAAATCACAAAATTCTCCCTACCGCTAAAATTATAACTTTTTATATTTTTAACCCATAAAATATATCGAATTTCAAGATCCACTACTGCTAAAATTACTTTTTTTTTCCTTCAACGAAAAAGTGAATGACTAAAAAAAAGCGTTTTCACTTAGTAGTTGTAGTAGCAGTAGGAGGGGGAGTTTAGCACCGTTCGTACACGGGGAACTTTCGTAAATCTTATCTTACGTGAAAACCAATAGGTTTTATTACGCGCATTTGCATGCGCACATAGCTCTTTTCTTGCCAGATCTGCCAGTAAGTGGCAGGTGTCCTTAGGCACCATCGAGAAGTAGTACAGTTAAAAAACTGTTTCAACGCTCTTACTTTAGCGCCTACAATTTTATTTGGTGTATGTCGGATAGAAAGTGCTTTTTGTTTTAGGTATTTTTTTTATGGTAAGTAAACATAGTCAAAATTATGTTTTAATAATAAATTAGAAAGTATTTATACTTGAATCTTGATTATTGTTACAAAATATAAATAACTGCATAAGGGGCAGATTCATACAGTGTTGAAGGGGTACATTCGTACAGGTCTGTATACATGTGCCTCCTTCATACTCAGCAAAACTTTACGGACGGGACATCACACGGGTTGATGACCCAGTGATGGCCCGTCGGTAATGTGTTGCTGGGGATATAAAGATATGTTAATTTTTTTAGAAGCATGGTAAAGAAATATAAGAAAAAACTTACAAGAAGTGGCGCGGTAGACGATAACTCGATGAAAGTAGCTTTAAAAGGCAAACTGTAAGGTACCCCCCAGAGGGGCACATTCATACAGTTTCCATAAGGTTTTAAAAAACACATTTTTTCGTTTGCATTTTAATTTAAATTTTCTTTAATATATTTTTTCTATAGCTAAATAAATATTAGTTTGATTGATGGAAAAAAAAATAGAATTAAAAATATTTGAAAGATTTTACAACGAAATATGTAAAAACTGTATGAAGGGTTCCAAACTCCCCCTACTGCTAAAGTTACAACTTTTATATTTTTAACCCATGAAATTTACCACTTTTTCAAATTTCAAGATAGTTGTGAGAAAAGCTCCTCATTCGCCTATGGATACGGCATTACAGATCTCTCTATTCCTTCAATTTCTGGTGAAAATTCCCTCAAATCAACTTCCGTTACGTAACATATTCCTAGATCTCCCTCTTCCTCCCCCTGTCACATTTTCTGTGACACCTCCCCCCTTAGGCGCGTTACGTAATATGGACAGCCCCTAACTAGCTTATTATTGATCATATGAATGGAAACAAAATTAAAATTTTTCTACGACTGCTTTAGAATGTAAGCAAATACACACACTTTTCAAACACAGAATAAATCCATGGCTCTAGATACGGTATGAATATTCCGTATCAAGTGTTAGAATGAGCACATGTAGTGCCATCTCTTGTTTATAAAAATAAAGAAAACTGTAGCAAAATTGGCAAAAATATATGAATTTTACCATAAAATATTGAATAATTTAATGCAATTTAAAGTTTTGCGTTAAAATTACATAAAGTTTATTAGTTTTTCTTAATATTCGACCAGTTTTTTATCAATTTAGTTCAAAAAATTAAAACTGCTCCATCTATTGTTAAATATTTAAACCTGATATCTGTCACAACAATCTGACATAACCTTCAATTTTTGCATTATAATTTGTAAATATGTGCTAAAATTAAATATATATTTTTTTTTAACTACTGATTTGATAAAATTATTAAATAACATTAACTGCTTTATTTAAAAATATGTGTTTTGTTGTATTTACAATGTCGACCCACAAAAAAACATTGTTTTTAACCTTGTCCGCAGTTTAAAGCCATACAGTGTTTCATATTTGCAGTCGAAGAAAAAGTATAGTCTACAACACGTATGAAATTGTCATTCCGCGCTCGCGGGACCGTCATACTCGCCTGCCGGCTCGTATGACAAACTTTCCGCTCGCGCGGAATATTGTCTATTCCATACTAGTTATAGAATATACTATTCTGTACAGATGGAAAAATTTCCAGTTTTTAGAAAGAATAAGCGTTTGGGCTTTTTGCTAATATATTTTTATTTCCAGGATTATCCCTACTATTTACCGTCCACCCGGAAGAAAAATACAAAATAAACATAAACGAAAAACTCGTAAACGATGCTCGGGATTGCCATTTGAGAAAAAAAGAGAATGCCAAAAAGAGCGGAAAGATATGTCAATTATGTGTTGTAAACAGTTTGTTCAAAAAATACGAGGTTCAACTCTACACCGCTGATCAGAGAAAGGCGTCGTTTCAGGAAATGTCAGTAGAGGGCACTTGGAAAATACGGTTTGAGGAGATTATTATAAAATGTGAGAATACAGGGGATTCAGAAATGAAGTAAAAAAAATAAGGCGCGATTCTAGATCAAAAAATATGAAAAAAAGTTCCTATAAAGGTTGGTCCGGAACATAGGCGCAACTAGGGGGGAACTTAGGGGGACTAAGCCCCCCAAAATTTGGACCTAGTTACGCCACTGGTCCGGAAATAAGCCCTAAGGGTATATCTAAAAAGTAGTTTTTATTTAATATCTCTGGGACCCTATGACCTACAGTAAATTTTTTTTGCACGTTCCTTAACATTGATAAAGGCTATCCTTTAATGTAATTTTTATTTGGTAATTTTAACCAGGGACGTGCAAAATGGGGGGGGCAATGTCACGCTTTTGCCCAAACTTTTTTAGCTGTATATTGTTTGACATTTTCTCAATAAAACAAAAATCTTTAATTAAAAATACATAATGGTAATTTTAACCAGGGACGTGCAAAATGGGGGGGGGGGCAATGTCACGCTTTTGCCCAAACTTTTTTATCTGTATATTGTTTGACATTTTCTCAATAAAACAAAAATCTTTAATTAAAAATACATAAAAATAGGTACTCTTTATGTAACACGGTAGGGCCAACCGTTTTCGAGAAAATTGCAATTAAAGAGAATTTTACGTTGAGCCTCAAAAATAGGAACTAAAAAATGTGCCAATAAAAATTTCCAATCTGCAGGGCGATTCTACATCAAAAACTGTAAAAGAAAGTTCCCGTACAAAAATATCCACAAATCGAATTTAAGGGAACTAGAATCCCCTAAAAAGTGTTATTCATTAGTACTCTTAAAACTCATTTTCGATCCTAGATGTATACGAGCTTTTTTTCACAGTTTTTAATGTAGAATAACCCTGCAATATTAAAACTTTTATTGGTGCATTTTTTAGTTCTTATTTTTGATGCTCAGAACGTGAAATTGCCTCGAAATTTCTCGAAAACGGTTGGCCCTACGGTGTTACATAAAGAGTACCTTTTTTATGTATTTTTAATTATAGATTATTATTTTAATGAGAAAATGAAAAAAGTTAAAAAAGTTTGGGGCAAAAAAGTGACATTGCCCCCCCCCCCCCATTTTACACGTCCCTGGTTAAAATTACCAAATAAAAATTACATGAAATGATAGCCTTTATCAATAACAAGGCATATGTAACAATTCGTTACTATGGTTCATAGGGTTCTAGATATATTAAATAAAAACTACTTTCTTTTTGGATGTACCCTTAAGAGGGTCGTAGCTCCCTTCCGGACCAACCTTTATAGGAACTTTTTTTCATATTTTTGGACCCCTTAAAACTTTTTACCTTATTTATGAATCACTCAGTATAATACTTATAAGTGAAAATACATTAGCCCTACGATGTTTTTTTTACCGCTCTTTTTTCTAATCTAAAATCGTAATTTTTAAATTAAATAGGTATCTTTTTCATAAACTAACCTGTTTGTTATAATAAAAACATGATGATGATGAATTCTTTCGTGATAGTGGGTTAGGTACTGTCAAGTGGGGTGACTTCGGACGGTGTGGGTGACTTCGGACGGCGTGGGTGACTTCGGACACTTTTTCGCAAAACCCCCTGAACCAAAGCACGTGTGCACAAATTGTGCACATAACCCCACAACTTGTGCACACGTGCTATGATTCAGAGGGTTTTGCGAAAAAGTGTCCTAATTCACCCACACCGACCGCGGTGGAGTAAGGCGAAGAGCGTTCGCTTTGTAACGCCGAGGTCGCGGGTTCGAATCCCGCCTGGGGCATGGATGTGTAGTGGTGTATTTAAAATTGCTATAATTTACTAATTTGTACTACATATAAATAGGCCATAACCGACACGGTTGAATGCCGGGGTGTACCTACCGAATGGTAGGTACAACCTTTTAAAATTAAAAAAAAAAAAAAAAAAAAATTCACCCACACCGTCCGAAGTCACCCCAGTTAACGGTATCGGTGGTTTTTATCAAGATTCACTCATATTAATCCCAATTTTTGGAAAATGCAACTCCTGCTAAAGCGGTCGTTGTATTTTCATCATTGGGATTAATATTCGTAAAGTTTATGTAAAAAAAACACCGCGCCCACACCGTCCGAAGTCACCCCAGTTAACGGTACCGGTGGTTTTTATCAAGATTCACTCATATTAATCCCAATTTTTGAAAAATGCAACTCCTGCTAAACCAGTCGTTGTATTTTCATCATTGGAATTAATATTCGTAAAGTTTATGTAAAAAAACCACCGCGACCTAACCTAGTATCACTAATGATATTACCCCTAATAATTTTTATCCACGGCCGTGATTAATAGGCCTATTAATCACGGGTCTGTAAAAATAAACCGTTTAAAATTTAAAACGACCGTGGATAAAGTATAGAATTCTACTCGCGTATAATAGCTATTAATCATTCAGGTGATTAGGTCACTCGCCTTTCGGCTCGTGTCCCAAAATTCACCCTCATTGATTAATAGCAATTATACGCTCATTGAATAATATACTATTAAATAATTCATTTAAAATAAAATACTATGGTGGAAGGTTTCATTACAGACTGGAGTTATACCTTGGCGCTTGGCGCTTTCCCTTTTTTATGTTTTAGATATTTAGTTTATGTTAAGCTTCTGTGTAATAAAACATTTTTCACCAGAGTAACAGGGTAACAATTTGTCAAAATTCATAAAAGACATTTAATTTTAGCTTTATTAAGTATCCTGAAATCAAAACACAGTAAAAGTAATTACATAAATGATGGCGAAATACATGTTAATATTCTGGATAATCTTAAAAAAGAATTCAAGGTAAGAAGTAAAAAAAAATTAAATATCTAAAGATTTTAAGTGCCATGAGAATATAGCATTATACAAGATGATTTTAAAATTGCTACACTTCTTTTGATTCTACAAGTGATTCTACGTTCAAAAATATGAAAATAGTACACTGCCTTAATTTTATTTATGTTTATTGCTATCCCATTTTGAAAATTTTCAAAATTTCTGAAAGCATTGTAGTGCAAAAAATTTTCAAACAATTTTTTTTTCGTATTTTCGTATTTCAAGCAAAAAAAAATATATCGGCCGGTCGATCGTTCTGTCCAAAAAATCTTGTAAGCACGATAACTTAATAACGCTTTGCTAGAGTGTTGAAATTTTGCATACAGGTATGTTACCAAAAGTCCTCGCTCGGGATTGTTTTTCGTGAGCATTGGGGTGCGGCACGGGGGGGCAAATGGGGAAAATACATTTTTTTACAAAAATTTGAAAATTACTATATTTTTTAAGGTTGCTGAAGTTGAATCTAATAATAAAAAATTTCTAGCTCGACCCCCGTAGGGGTGAGGGGGTAAATATTTTCAATATTTTCGTCAAAATTGGTATATAGAGGTTTTTGGGGTCGACGAATATAAATGAATCTGATAATAATTTTTTTCTAATTTCACCCCCTGAGGGGTGGGGGGTTGTTTTCGTGAAAACTGGTATATTGGGGTTTTTGAGGTTGCCGAAAGTAAATCTTATAATAAAAAACTCTAAATCTACCCCCTGCGGGGTGGGGGGTAGTTTTCGTAAAAATTGGTGTATTGGGGTTTTTGAGGTTGCTGAAAGTGAATCTGAATATAAAAAAATCTCCACCCCCAAAGGGGCGGGGGTAGTTTTTGTGAAAATTGGTATATTGGGGTTTTTAAGGTTGCTGAAAGAGAATCTGATAATAAATAAAAAATTCTAACTCCACCCCCTGAGGGGCGGGGGGTAGGTTTCGTGAAAATTTGTGTATTGGGGTTTTTGAGGTTGCTAAAAGTGAATCTGATAATAAAAAAAATCTAATTCTGAAAATTGGTATATTTTTAAGGTTGCTAAAAATGAATCTGATAATAAAAAACCATTTTACGCGCGGAAGTGAAAAATGGGAAAGCTCTTGGGCAGTGTATTTATTTGTTTAAATCATGTTTTGTTTATGTGATTGTTTACTATTAGTGAGAATGACTATGGTTATGGTTATGGTTATTAGGGTGGAGGGTAGCTATCTACACGCACTTAGGCCACTTAGCTGGGCCCATTGTACTACCTCCCTTTGGTCGCAGCATTTAATTTAACCTCTCAGCCATCCAATTCTTTGAATATATCTAAGAAGATGTCTGGGAGTGATGCTGCTTATACCGGCCATGTCGAGCCAGTACTCGTCTAGCATGGACCCTCTTATTAAGGCTAACGCTGGACAGTGACATAACACATGTTCCATTGTTTCCTCTTCCATGTAGCATCCTCTACAGATGGGGTCGACTGGCTTCCCCATGATGTTAAGATGCTTATTTAGTTTGCAGTGACCTGTTACGATGCTTGCAAACTGTCTTAGGTTATCCCTTTTTAGTTGCATACAAAAGCGTGCTGTCTTTTCACACGGAGTGGGAAGGGCTGCTCTTGCATGTTTACAGTCGTTTCTCGTAATCCAATTACGGGTGTGTTTTATGTGAGTTTCTTGATTAATGAGAGCTGTTTTAAAAGCGACAGATACAGGGATTATGGGCTCTGGACCAATAGGTACAGAGCCTGAGCCTGCTCGTGCCAATCTATCAGCTTCTTCATTGCCTACATTTCCATTATGCCCCTTTACCCATGAGAGTGTAACAGTATTAGAAACTGCCGCTTCCTCCAGGGATTGGTGACATTCCAAAACTAGCTTTGAAGTAATTTTGAAAGACTTGATTGCTTGTATGGAAGCTTTGCTATCCGTAAGAATAGTTATTCTTCTATTACTGATTTCCCTTTCAGAAATAGCTCTCGCAGCATTTGTTATGCCTATTACCTCTGCCTGAAAGACCGAGGCATGCTTGCCAAGGGAAATGCTTATTTCTAACTCTAGATCTGGGCAGAAAACTCCTGCACCTGATCCTTCAGTTGTCTTTGAACCATCAGTGTACATGACAATGTCAGGTACGCTGTCAGTTTCTTCTTTAGTGGAAGCATAAGCTTGGTATGATCTATTAAAGATATACCTGGGAGCAACTAGATCGGTCTGAGATTCAAGAATGGGAGCTTGTGACACAAACCGTTCAAGAATAGACTCATGTCCAGTACGCGTTCCTCTTGCATTCCACGTACTATTTGCTTTCAGCCTAAGCGCTGTCTTTGCGGCCTCACCCTCAACAAAAATATTAAGGGGAGGAATACAAAGCAGAGTCTCTAAAGCTGCAGTTGGAGTTGATCGCATTGCACCGGTTATACTCATAAGAGCTAGTCTTTGAATATGATTTAGTTGCGTTCTTGCTGTAGTCAGTTGGGTTCTGGGCCACCATACAACTGAGCCATATGTTAGCATAGGCCTTATGACAGCGGTGTACAGCCAAAGGGTGATCCTGGGAGACAAACCCCAAGATCTGCCCAGTGCTCTACGACACTGCCAAAAAGCTATGCATGCTTTTTCTGTTTTTTGCTTAAGGTGTGGTCCCCAACACAGTTTGCTGTCAAGAAGAATTCCCAGATACTTTACTTCTTTAGAAAAGCTGAGTTGTTTTCCGAAAAGAAATGGGACTTTGAGGTTTCCCAGTTTCCTTTTCTTAGTGAACAGGACCATCTCAGTCTTGGCTGGGTTAACCGAGAGAGAGTGATCATCACACCATTTCTGTAGAATATTGAGTGCGCGCTGAATGAGATCGCACAGCACGCTCTCAAAATTCCCTGTAAGTAGTATGACTATGTCGTCTGCATATCCTATTGTGTAGAAAGAATTATCGTTAAGGAGTGTTAATAGGCTGTCCACTACAAGGTTCCAAAGGAGAGGAGAAAGAACTCCACCTTGTGGGCAGCCTCTTGTTACAACTCCTCTTGTGATTAATCCCCCTATGTTTAGTTGAACTGCTCTCCATTCAAGCATGTGTTGTATCCACTCAATGAGTGTGGGTGATACACCATGTCTTTGTAGGGCAGTTTTAATGCTTTTAAAAGACGCTTTGTCAAACGCTCCTTCAACGTCGATAAACACAGAAAGTGTCGATGCTTTCAGTCCCAGGGATTTCTCGATTTGGGAAATTACAGCTCGGAGAGCTGATTCCGTCGATCTGCCAGGGATGTAGGCGTGTTGATTTGGGTGTAGTTTAACTCTAGAGAGTGCACCATCCCGAATTTCTTTGTCAACCAGTTTTTCTAACGTTTTTAAAAGAAAAGACGTCAGGCTAATTGGTCGGTAGGATTTAGCTAGTGAGTAGTCTTTCCTTCCAGGCTTAGGAATAAAGGTTACTTTAACTTCTCTCCATGCTTTCGGAATGTATTTGAAAGCTATACATGCCTGAAAAATGTGTTTTAGTGGACTGGAGATTATATCCAGGCCCCACTGCAAAAGCGCTGGGAATACTCCGTCCAATCCTGGAGATTTAAAGGGAGAAAAAGTCCCAATGGCCCATTTTATGCGTTTCTCGTCAACCAGTTTGGAGGCCACTTTCCAGTCCTCTTTACTTGGAGGTGGAAGCGTATGTGGATGCCATTCCTGATTGGGAGTAATAACACATCCTGGGAAATGAGTTTCTAGGAGTATTGTAGAGGTACTTTGAAGGTCATCTGTATATGAGCCATCATTCCTTTTAATACTACCTAGTTTCTGTGATGAATCCTTGGAAAGGACTTTCTTTAGTCGGGCGGCGACCGTGGTAGATTCTATACTGCCACAAAAGTCCCTCCAAGCTCTCCTTTGATTTTCGCGAATTAATTTTTTGTATTCTTTTCGGTGCTCTGAATAAGCGGTCCAATCAGAATCCAACCGTGATCTCTTCGCCTTATTAAACAATTTTCTTGTTTCATTTTTCAGCTTTTGAAGTTTAGCACACCACCAGGGGTTAGTCAACTTCCTGTTTGCTGGAATTTTAATGGGACAAGAGTCCTCATATGAGTTAACGAGAGACCTTTGAAGATTATGTACATATTCTTCAATGTCGTTCGTTGAGTTAAAAACATTAGGGGGTTCCTTGACTCTGTTTTTCAGATGACTAATGAAAGTCTCCCTGTCTGTTTTCTTTGGGTTTCGATAGGCTTTTAACTCAGCTCTATCCAGATTTAACCTAAAGCGAATCCATCTGTGGTCCGAAAAGGAGGCCTCTGATGATACACGCCAGTCAGTTATTTGTTTTGAGATATCAGAAGTGGCCAGTGTAATGTCAATTACAGTCTGACCCCGGCGTGTTACGAATGTAGGTTCGCATCCACGATTTAATATCTCTAGGTTTGTGCCAGATAGAAACTCTAGCAGTACTTTGCCTCTTCCGTCGATGTTTTTGTTGCCCCACACAATGTGATGAGAGTTACTGTCACATCCAACTATAAGGCTTTTTTTCTCCCGTTGGCAAAAGTTTATCAGGTTGGCAAGTTCCTCTGATGGAGGTTGCGTACCTGTATCTTGTGGGAGGTATGCCGATGCTATAAAAAGTTCTTCTTGGTTACCCTTTACACTATAGTTCATTCTCACAGTTGTTAGGTCAGCTGTGCTGAACTGAGTTACTAGAGTAGCTTCATATTGCTTAGGTATGTATATACACGTCCTAGGCTTTTGAATATAGCTATTTACAAAAATAGTCCCTTTTAAGCTGCCGAAGCCGGAAACTTTCGATTTCACAATCCAGGGTTCTTGGATTAGTGTTATTGTGTCCGCATTACTGTCCAGGTGACGGCAGATGGTAGCTACCGCCGCCCGGCAGTGTTGCAAGTTAATTTGTATAATCTCAAGTCCAGACATTGGGAATGACTATTTGGTGAGTTGAGATCCCAACATCAACAGACCCCCTTATTGCTTGGAGGGCCGTCCTTGGCGATGGGGTCAGTGGATTCAGAGGTGAAGACTTCTTCAACCTCCATATCCCCCGGTGCCCCGCCTGATGTTGAAGCCTCACCCTCACCAGCCACTTCCTGAGGTTGGGCTTTTGTTAATTTAACAGTAAGGTAGGAAAATAGATATTTTACCTTACCTCCCCTACTGGTTATGGCTTGTGCGTCTTCCTCAGATATGCCGAAGACAATAAGTTGACCTTTAGGGTCCTTCTTGACTTCCCTGTGGAAGACGCACCATTTTTTAACATTGGCCCATGTATTTAGACCTTCAAGGCGCAACTTGACCTTCTCCAGACCATCGTCATCGTTCGAGATCCAGATGGAGGCCTTTGTCAGCCTTGGAAGCTCGTCTTGAGGGACCACTGCTAGATTAGCTCCTTCCCATAAATCTCCCAGTCTGGGCACAGCGCCCTTAAGCCACGTGAGGGTACCGGAGTCCTCACACGTGATCCTCAGGATTTCGCCAGTGTGCTTCATACTGGAGATTTGTGGGGGTGCTTTATTTTTAGCGGACAGAATTTCGTCCACTTGTTTTGTTAACCCTTTGACAACCAGGTCATACTGGGAGCTGGTTAGCTTACCCAGTTGGCTCTGCTTGTCAATGATGGCCACTTTCAGGTGCTTGGCAGCAGCCTGAGAGTAACCACTTGGGTTGATAGTAGGCCTATTAATGGATTTTTGCTTCTTCTTCTGCAATGCAGGAGAGGGGCTCGATCCATCTGACCTTATTCTTTTTGTGGCAGGAGTTCTTTCTCCAGCACTTCCACCTTTCGGTTTTAGCCCTGGTTTGGACCTACCTGCCGTATTTGCAGAAGATGACCCTGAGGGCTGCTGGCTAGACCCAGAGGTTTTTGAGGTGGCTTCTTGAGCCAGCCTCGCCTTCCTTCTGCGTTTCGCCTCAGCTCCACAGACTCTCTTCTTTTTAGGCTTCTCACTCGAACCGGGTGGAATGTTTCCAGTCCCAGTACCTGAGCTTGAAGCCTTGGGTTCCTCGGTGTTAGGTCGAACAATGTCCGTAGTCCCAACACTCGGGGGTTTTGGGTTTCCATCCAACAGGTTGCCTTTTGGCGTGCCTGTTGAAGGGCTGATGGGTTTGGTCCCACTTAGGTCATCTGACGACGGTCCTAAGTGGGATTGTGGGTTTTCAGGTTTTTTGTTAGATTCCATGAACTAGTATATTGATTTCATCCTTTTGGCTCCTCACCCTCCTCGGAGTCCTCACATCTGGGGACGTCATGTCACAACTGACACGATCGCCAAGGCTACCAAGAGGATATAGCCTCCAGGAAGGTGTTGCACATGAGAAGGTTGCGAGTCAGTCCTGAGATGACTCGGCCCCCTATGTGCCCCCTCCTTCCCAAGAGACTCACCCTGGTGACCCTCTGACGGGACATCGCAGCCGATTGACCGAAATTGGGTTAGACTCCGGCCTCCCGTTTAGCTTCGTTCTAGGCCAAAGTGGTGTGTTGCTATTCGCTCAACCACCAGGACACTGTCACTCCACGACACGGGTATCCACGCACGGCACAAACACGTGGGGCTTGCTCGCAATGCACAACCCTCATTCATCCGCATTCTATGCAGTAGGGCCGACACGTGGGTTTTTAGGCCCAGGTCAGCCGGTCATCCCGCATTACTTGGATGAAATATTGGATCACACACTCTCCAACTCTGCAAAACCAAAGAGTGGAGATTTCTCCCCACTTTGGATTACGGATTTATCTATAGAAGAGATAGACCCAGTACCCGTGGGGTTGTGAGAATGACTAATCTTTGGCTTTAATTCTCTGTTTGAAAACGACGAAAATCCATCGTCGAAACGTCACAGCAAAATTAGATAACAATTTTAGTCAGATCCAAAACCCTATTTCCCAAAAATCAAAAAAACTTGAGTAGTTATGTCCAGAAACAATTTATTACATTTTGGTTTGGGGGGTTATGGAAAAAATGATAATTACATTTTTTGTGTAATTTTATTTTAAATTTTAGGTGGTTTTTAAATTTTTCTTCTATTGTGAATAAATAATAAGAAACTTATGTCTAAAAACATTTTTTTACATTTTGGGGGAGAGGGAAAGCGCTGGGAAAAAATGATAGGTACATTTTTTTGTAGTTTTATTTAACGTTTTATGTAGTTTAAAAAAAAATTCTATTGTAAATAATAAAAAAATTACCACCAAAACATAAATTTAAACCACCCTTTACTTCCTTCCCCTTGATATCAAAAGGCAAGAAAAAAAGTTTTTGTCCAAAAATCGATTCTAAGCTTTTGATCACCCTGCATTATTGAAACATTAGTTCTTAACATTTTAGTGTTAAATTTTTGTTCTCAAAACGTGTAATAATAATACTAATATTTATTGGAAATCCAACAGGCTAACGTGTAATTTTACCTTTAATTGTATTTTTCTCGAAAGCGGTTTATCCTACGGTATTACAACAAGAGTACCTTTTTTATGTATTTTTACCTGAGGAATTAAATATTCCTAATACTACTCAAGTTTTGGGCAAAAAAGTAGCCTCTCATTTTGCATGTCTCTGGTTAAAATAACTACATTCAATTAACAGTGGACTACCGCGTCGTACTTGACGAGTTTACTACCCAAATAGCGTGAGTTCGATTCTCACCGACGCCGATTTGCCTTTTTCAGTTAATTAATAATTGAAATTTGGTGAAGGCGTAAGTGAAGCGGACACTCCCTATAAATTGGTTCGAAGTCAATTAAAGCCGGTGGTTTCCTCTACTACTAGCCCACACAAGTCCTGGACTTAGGGGATGCTTAATTAAGTAGAATAGTACGAGGTTAAACAAAAATGTAATGTAATGTAACATAGAATAATGGAACTTATTAAGGATAGACCACATGCAAAACCTCATTTCTATAGCACAAAGGGTTCCTGCGTTATTAAATAAAAATCGAATTTTTGGAGTCCCTTTTAGCTCCTTTACGAGTCTTTGGACATGTTTATAGGAACTATTTAAAAATCATCCTGCAGAAAAGCTAATTTCACCAAAAAAATTGCCTGTCTGTCAGTCAGTTGGACCATGATAACTAGAAAAAGAAGTAAAAAGTATTAATTTTATTAATTTTACAGTTAGTATAGTCCCCTTAATATTGTATTCTAACATTTTTTTTTGAAATATTGTATTTTAGGAATTAAGAAAATTTTGGACATACTTGGATCAGCAAATCTGTGGACAGGACGAACTCAGCATTTGTAAAATACGTATGTGTTTGAAAGTGGAAGAGCCTGAAGATGAAAAAAAGACTGATGAGAAAAAAGTTAAAAGTAGTAAAATTCTCAAAAACCTCGATTACAGAATTGCAAATAGAAATGAGAATTTGCACGTTTTGGGAATACATGAGGTAAGTTTAAATCTATACCGTAAAATTTCAGTCAGTCAGAAAATCAAAGTTTTAAAAATACCTACTTTTTTGAATATTTTAAAATCAAACTAGATTAAAACGTTGCCTGTCAAAACATCGGCAGTATTGTACACTAGAGCCATCTAGTTTGCAAATTTCAAACTAGGTGTTTTGTTTGATTTTAAATTCTGTATCTTTAAAACATTATATTCTAACAAAAAACTGTATATAACATTTTTTATAGGGCTTAAAAAGAGCTTTTATTTAAAATATAATTTTTTGAAATCGGGTTATAAATATGTGAGATATGCTAAAAAAACCTTTTACTGCTTTAAACGCCAATATCTCGAAAACAATACGTTTTAGGAAAACGTTGTTTATAACATTTTTTGACCAATTTAAAATTATCTTTTATATAAGTGCTAAATTAACCAAATACAATAATAATTGCCTTAATTATAAACAAAAAACGCTAAAAATAGGAGTTTTACCCTATTTTACCCCCTTACCCCCAATCGTTTACCCCCAAAATCTAATCAGCTCTTCGGAATACGATAAGTAACAATATGCAAAAAACCGCAAGTCGATATCTCATGTAGAAATGGAGTTAGAGAGTTTAGACAGACAGACGGACGCAAATTTTTTTTTACTGATTTCGACTCAGAATGGTCTAAAACGTCGAGAAATGTGAAAAAACATGGTCAAAGAATTTGACTTTTCGGCGAAGATTTCAATACATCGGCACTCTTAGTAGCACTAAGTGCCGATGTAATATCGGTTAATACAACCAATGACCTCGAGTTTCCTTAAAGGCCGTCGTAACCGCTAATAATTAGGCACTGTGTTTGAAAATAGTTTTCTTTTTCTGTTTATTAAACTACGTAGCTAAGGTAGCTATGTTAGCGTATGTATACATACAAAATATCAAAAATAAATATGAAAATTATAAATTTAAGTCACTATCGGTTTATAGAATCGGCTATCGGTTATAACAACGGTTACCTGAACCTATCAGGGTATGTATTCTCGGGCTCGAGAGAACGCATTCCCGGGAGAAAGGTAGTGTGGGTTGCATATTCTTTCTCTCGAAACGCAAAACTACTTATTCTTGAACTTCACTTCGCACGAAAATTGAGGAACTGAGAAGCGGTCGTTCACGGAAATTTTGACATATAAGTTAGTCGCGCCCATTCGAACATAACCCTATTTTTGCTTTGGTTTTGTGTTTTTAATTTGAATACCGTTTTGTTTTATAATAGTTAATCGTAATTAATAAAAGATTTTTTATATTTATAAATTATTATACATATTATGATAATAATAATATAACGATGGATGATTTGGAAATTGTGGGGCTGTTGCCCTTTTGGGAGATCTGCAAGATCTTGCCACGCCTTTCTTGCGTCCTGTTTCGTGAAAACAGGACTAAAGTCCACTATTAACAAGCGGGTTGTCTTGAATAAAATTTAGAAGGATTTTATTTTGCTGACTGCTAGTTGGCGCAGATCTTTTTCTGGTTTTATCTTGAGTCATTTCTTACTAATAATATATTATACTTCTATATATTAATTAAAAAAATATTTAAACCTCAGCACTTGTTTACAAAAAAAGGAAATTAATGACAGCTTGTCACAAGCTGCTTGTACACGCAAACTCGTGTCGCATAATCTGATTGGTTAAAATCCGCTAAAATACTTGGCAACGCTGCAGCCGGCTGCAGAGATCCCATCACGCTCCCTGCTCTTCAAGAATAGTATTTTTTAACTTTGGGGAACTTTGATGTGATCAGTTCGCTTCCTACGAAAATTGTTCACGTTCTCTCGAGCCCAAGAATAGATACCCTGAAATCTAGAATTTTATCGCAGATTCCATATATTTGACATTTCGTTTGAAAAATTATGAATTTAATCAAATTGCAATTTGCAAATCTCTTTGGACTGGTGATAACAGACGTATTTTATTTTTATTTTTCTCTAAAAGTTTAAGGTATTTAAACATTAAAAGCTGCTTAGCCTCATAGGCATAGTAAAGTATACCCATAAAGTAATCTACGCACTTTTGTTACAGACAAACACACATATTTTTCAACAAAAAAAATCAAAATATCTTATTTTTGTATTTTTTATGTCCTACTTAGTCCAGAAAAAACTTCAAAAACATAAAATTTTCGTTAGATATAAAATATCCAAATGAAAATTATATTATATTATTATTTATGGTTGCTTCTGAAGAGATTGACTACGAATATCTCTATTTTAGATTTTAAGCTTTTACGGCCACTAATATACAGAAGTTCTGTAACATAGCTTTCACTTTCGGGTTTAGACCGTGTTGATCGATTTTCCCTTTTCCTCTCTTACTGCTAGAGACATCTTCAGGGATTAATCTGAAACTCGTTTATTATTGGGGCAAAGATATAAAAACAAGCGGTGAAGATATGTAATGCTACGCATTCCATTATATACTATTTACAGTGGATTGCATTTTTCCAAATAACGCAACTTCAAAAAAAAAAAAGAAATTGTCTTTTTTTAAAAAACGAATTTAAAAATAAATCGCGGCAAAAAAATTTGAAAGAAAAAATTTTCGCGACAAAAAAAAAACTGAAAAAAATTTTTGGTAGTTTTTCAATTTTTTTAAAAGTTTAACGCCACATGACTTTTTTTTAGAGGGATTACTTTCAAAAACAATATAAATCTTCCCCTCATAGAACTTGATTTTTCCTAAAAATTTCGAGTAGATCGGATTATTCTTTCTCGAGTTATCGTGTCCACAAAAAACGTGACATCGGACGAACAGACGGACGGACGCACATTTTCAAAATTTCTTATTTTTTCATGAAACACATTTGTATCCAATAATTTTTTTGTCTGGGACATCTTTTTGCGATACTGGGAAATTTGAAACTACCGTATAATACTATTCTAGCGCTGCGAATAGCATGATAACCGGTAAATTTTGCTTTATAAAATTAAAGTTTAAGAATTAACCAAGATAGTTTTTTTAGATTTCCTTTCAAGAAAGTCTATTAAAAAGGCAAGAAAAGGAAAGTTTGAATATGTTGGAAAAAAGCCTGGGAACTCAAAAGTACTTACAATCTCTGAAAAAACATCAGTATGAAGGAAAAAGTCCAGATCCGTGTCCTATCTGCAAGAATTCTCTGGAAAATCACTGGAGTATTTTACAATGTGGACACAGTTATTGTTTGGAATGTATGCAGGCATTATTGGAAAAGGTAATAACAAAACACGCATTATCTTATAAGAGGCCAAAAAGACTTAATTACCCTATAAAAACTTTGATTTATATCCTCCACACTTCCAACTTTTTTTTTTTCAAACAGAACACCTATTTTTTAGGATCATAAATATAGGTCGTCGCCGAGGTATTGATTCTAGTATACAGGTTTGAGGAACCCGCTCCGAGTGCAGTTCCAGTCGTTTAGACGCGCAAATACGTTACTTCAGTATCGTATTTGCGGCCTCTAGTTGACTGGTGCTCTGCACGTAGCGGGGGTTTCACGCCCGTATTCTGAAATCAATACTAAATATAAAAAAGTGTATTTAAACGTAAACGGTCCTAAGGAAGTTATACTGCCCCACTACGCTAGAAAAAAGTAACTCCATTTGTCGCATAGCAAAGTTTTCACGTCAACTCTG
The DNA here is from genome assembly GCA_958510825.1 of Brachypterus glaber. Classification (NCBI taxonomy): domain Eukaryota; kingdom Metazoa; phylum Arthropoda; class Insecta; order Coleoptera; family Kateretidae; genus Brachypterus; species Brachypterus glaber. The sequence goes on from OY294051.1 coordinate 29,412,319, forward strand.
ATGTAATATTTTGAAAACGCTGCTATGCGACAAATGGAGTTACTGCTTTCTAGCGTAGTAGGGCAGTATAGGTCATTAAAGAGGATACTTTTTTTAATATCTCTGGAGCCTTTTGAGCTAAAGGGGCGAGGTTTTGCATGTGATTTAGTATTATTAAGATCAATTATTTTAGGTTATTTTAGTTTTTAAAGTTTACCGGATGCGCGCCTAGGCCTAGCGAAATGACTGTGGCTTGCTTCATTTTTGCCCAAAACTTTTTTCAATATAGTTTTTTCGAATTCTTTTTACAAATTATGGATTCTTTGTGTTAAAATACATAAAAAAGATTCTATTAGTGTAATACCTAAAAGCTGCTGTTTTCGAGAAAAAATCCATTTGAAAAAAAAAGGCTCCTAAAACGTGTTACTATTTAAAGAGTCCATAAATCACTTAATACTTTATTTTTAGGCCAGGTTGTAAAAAACTTCTTTCTATTACTTTTTAATATGGAATCGCCCTGCAGTGTTAAATTATATTATTAGCGCTGTCCAGGTTAGATAAAAAAGTATGTCCTTCGATAAATCTCCAACCTGGCATATACCGACTTTTTTAAATTAACGAAAATGAAACGGGCGATAGTGGGCTGCTTAGGGGGTTGTAAATAAGCGTAGAAGGGATAAATAGGGATTTCACTAACCTTGGGTTTGATGCTGATCTACTCCATATAGCATATGGAAAAGACTTGATTTTCGCAGTTGTCCTTATACTGATATGTGGATCTGAAGAGTGCTAAAAAGCACGAAATCGATCACTTCGGTTTGGACGACTGTGTTAATCAAAACAAAAGTAGTTTTAAGGAATAGTAAAATAGTAAATTATTACAAATATATTTTTCTTCATTTTTAAAAATTTACCAAATTTTTCAATTAATTTATTTTTATTTTATTTTTTACCACTATTTTACCTTTATTTAAATCGAAAAAAAATAAGCCAATAATCCAGTCGTTCTTGTTTATGAATTGGATTTTTCTTTTACAATTTTTATTATTTTAGAGCCAATTTAAAATGATACAATGCTCAATGTGCAGGACCAAGCAAAAAGTGGACGATATTTCGTACATTAAAGCAGGAGAGACAGTGACTGAAACGGAAACCCTAAACATAGTCGGAAACTACTCCTCAAAAATTGAGGCAGTTATCAAATTAATCTACGAGTTACGTAACGCAGAACCTGACGTTAAGATTCTTTTGTTTTCGTCGTGGCCGTCTGTGCTTAAATGTTTTAAAATCGCGCTTGACAAAAATTTGATTTCCAATGAAATTGGTTTGTACAATTTGCAGGATAGAATTGAAAAGTTTAAGGTATGTAGTTACAATTGTTAAAGAGTTACTAATAGTTACTGATGCTAACTTACTATATCAGTGATACCTCATCACTGATCACTCATCAGTGACGACTTATCAGTAATAACTTATCAGTAATAACTTATGAGTAATAACTTATCAGTAATAATTATTATTAGTGAGTTATTACTGATGGGTCATCGATAATAGCTTTCCAGTGATACCTTATCAGTGGTAACCCATCAGTAATAATTGATTATTGATAGCACTAGGCAACACGGTTTCTTGCCCTGAGTCATATGTTTTTAACTAATTTTGGGTCGCCGAGACCGAATCCGACCTCAGAATATTTCTACTGCCTCAGGTTTCTGAGATAAATGGGACAAAAGTGGTAAAAAATCATTATTTTAGCCCTCTTTTGTCCTAAAATCATGGGAGATAAAATTATTCTGAGGAAAAATTTGGATTCGGCGACTTAATATTAGTTTAAACACACCCAACTTAGTTTATGAACTTTAAATTTATATGTAGAATAAGTAGGGAATCCCTACTAGGGATACTAGGGAAAAAATATTTAAAACAAAAATTGATCCTGTGACACGACCAAGTAGGGGTAGGGGTGAGAAGAGGGGTGAATAAGGGGACAAGCTTAGTGCCACGTACTCATCCTAAAAACGCCAAAGAGCATTACTAGGGGGTCAAAAATAAATAAAATATAAAATATGTTACGTAATACGGTTCTTAAGTAATGAAGTGATATTTTTATGATTTAAAACAATTTAAAAAAACGCAACAAAAAGAAGCAATATTGTTTTTTATAAATCATGTTTACATTGGCATAATTGCCTGTACTATTATCCGTATCTGATTTATTATTTAATATTTTAGGACCCTGACAAAAAAGTGACTATTTTACTCATGCCAATAAGTCTGGGATCCAAAGGTTTGAACTTAATTGAAGCTACGCATGTTATTTTAATAGAACCTTTATTGAATCCCGCTGATGAATTACAAGCTATTGGCAGAGTTCATCGTATTGGACAGACAAAGTAAGTAATCTTATTAATATCACAGGCTCACAACAAAAAAAGTTGTCTGTGCTGGGGTTGAGACCCACCTATTCTTATGTATTTTGGGATGCTGAACATGAATCTGTCATAAAAAAGGCACTTCATGGGCTCATTTTTTTGCTGCACTGAAATTTTAGAAGATTTTTACAATTTTAGACAGTTTTTTCAGTGTAGCAAAAAAATGAGCACAGGGAGTACCTTTTTTATAACAAGTTCATGTTCAGCATCCCAAAATATATAATAAGTGGGTTATAATCCCAGTACACAACTTTTTTTGTGGGTGTTCATAAGGCTCACCAAAAAAAAGGCATTTTATGGGATCATATTTTTTGCCACACTGATTTGTACCGTCAACCCCAGCACCGACAAATATTTTTGTGTACATTTATAAGGCTCACAAAAAAAAATTCTTGAGACCCACTTATTATTATGCATTTTGGGATGCTGAACACGAATCCGTCATAAAAAATGAGCCCAGGGAGTGCCTTTTTTATGACAGATTCATGTTCAGCATCCCAAAATACATAAGAATAAGTGGGTCATAACCCCAGCACAGATAACTTTTTTTGTGGGCGTTTATAATCACAAAAAAGGCATTTTATGGGATCATTTTTTTATTACACTGAAACAATATGAGATTTTTACGATTTTAGACATTTTTTTCAGTGTATACGTTATAGGAATTCCCCTGAGACGAAGTTACGCGTACGCGAATTGCACCAGAATTGATATGATTTTCGCCTTTTACCACAGTTTCGCAAATGAGTCACTGCACATTATATCGAATATAACTTAAAGCAAAAAAATGAGCCCATGAAGTTCCTTTTTTATAACAGATTCGTGTTCAGCATCCCAAAATACATAAGAATATGTGGGTCTCAACCCCAGCACAGTCAACTCTTTTTGTGGGCGTTTATAAGGCTCACCAAAGAATTATAAAAACATTATTTGATCAATGTATAGAGAATACACATATTTTTTAAAATTTAGAATATAAATTAAAATTGCATATTATGCAATATATTATAAAAATGGTTTCAAATAAGCTATCTCAAAAACAAAATCTAGCAGAAAACTTTAAATTATATTCCGGTAGCTTTAATAATAACGCCAAAAAAAGATTAATCTGTCTTAGCTAAGACAGCCGACATTTCTCTTCTAAAATATATATTACTTGTTTTTTTGTGTTTTAGGCAAACCTATGTTCACAAGTTTTTGTCTGTACTGGGGTTGAGACCCAACTATTATTATGTATTTTGGGATGCTGAACACGAATCTGTCATAAAAAAGGCATTTTATGGGCTCATTTTTTTGTTACACTGATAAAACTGTCTAAAATTGTGAAAATCTCATCTGCAATTTCAGTGTAGCAAAAAAATGAGCCCATGAAGTTCCTTTTTTATAACAGATTCGTGTTCAGCATCCCAAAATACATAAGAATATGTGGGTCTCAACCCCAGCACAGTCAACTCTTTTTGTGGGCGTTTATAAGGCTCACCAAAAAATTATAAAAACATTATTTGATCAATGTATAAAGAATACACATATTTTTTAAATTTTAGAATATAAATTAAAATTGCATATTATGCAATATATTATAAAAATGGTTTCAAATAAGCTATATCAAAAACAAAATCTAGCAGAAAACTTTAAATTATATTCCGGTAGCTTTAATAATAACGCCAAAAAAAGATTAATCTGTCTTAGCTAAGACAGCCGACATTTCTCTTCTAAAATATATATTACTTGTTTTTTTTTGTGTTTTAGGCAAACCTATGTTCACAAGTTTTTGTCTGTACTGGGGTTGAGACCCAACTATTATTATGTATTTTGGGATGCTGAACACGAATCTGTCATAAAAAAGGCATTTTATGGGCTCATTTTTTCGCTACACTGATAAAACTCTAAAATTGTGAAAATCTCATCTGCAATTTCAGTGTAGCAAAAAAATGAGCCCATGAAGTTCCTTTTTTATAACAGATTCGTGTTCAGCATCCCAAAATACATGAGAATATGTGGGTCTCAACCTCAGCACAGTCAACTCTTTTTGTGGGCGTTTATAAGGCTCACCAAAAAATTATAAAAACATTATTTGATCAATGTATAGAGAATACACATATTTTTTAAATTTTAGAATATAAATTAAAATTGCATATTATGCAATTATTATAAAAATGGTTTCAAATAAGCTATCTCAAAACCAAAATCTAGCAGAAAACTTTAAATTTTATTCCGGTAGCTTTAATAATAACGCCAAAAAAAGATTTTTTTTTTATTTTTTATTTATTTATTTATAGTGAAACAGGGACCTTTATACGAAGGTATTTTATACCTTACACTGTTAAATATTACAATTATTAATCTGTCTTAGCTAAGACAGCCGACATTTCTCTTCTAAAATATATATTATTTGTTTTTTTTTTTTGTGTTTTAGGCAAACCTATGTTCACAAGTTTTTCGTCCAAGGGACAATCGAAGATAGTATTCAAAAGGCAACTTCTTCCAATGTTGAACGTTGGGATAAGACGAAAATTACAATCCAACAACTTACTGATCTCTTTGCGTGATAAAGGCCCATAAATCAATGACGTTGCGCTTAATTTTATCATTTTGACATTTTGTTCCAAGGATATTCCTAAAATATTCTTGGAATCTTTGTGCTATCATGGGCGCTTTTTATACAATTTTAATACAACAGTGTGACGTCATTTATGAGCAGCCTTGATTTAGAATGTAATTTACTTATTTTAAATATTTAATTAACAACTCAACTTAGGGTTGGTTAACCCAGTCATTAACACTGAACTAACTAAAAATTTAAGGGCTCGGAAAAGGGTTTTTATCGATTTTTTTCAGGTAGGTAATCACAACTTTATTCGAACGACCTACAAAATATCAAATAGTATATTTTTTTATGTGTTTGTGATAAAAAATTTAGTGGAAAATTGTGGAAACCATGACTTGCCCCGAAACGCCTTTTTTTTGCGCTGACCACGATTTCTCGAAAACTAATTTACCGATCAATCTGAAATTTTTAGGTGTTCATAATTACAATAGCTGGTTCGTGAACGAAGGAAATTTTATTTGAACGAAAATTTCTACATTTTCCGGCAGGAAAACTCAATTTTCGGAACATCGAAAATCATCGCCATTTTCGTATTTTTTTTTTGCAAAACCCTTCGTTCACGAACTAGCTATTGTAATTCGGAACAGCACCTAAAAATTTCAGATTGATCAGTAAACTGGTTTACGAGAATTCGTGGTCACCGCAAAAAAAAGGCGTTTCGGGGCAAGGGCCATGTTTTCCACAATTTTCCGAATTTTCCAATAAAGTAAATTTTCACAAACACATCAAAACAAATATATACAACTTGATATTTTGTAGGAGGTTCGAATAATTTTCACAAAAACATCAAAACATATATATACAATTTGATATTTTGTAGGTGGTTCGAATAAGGTTGTGATTACATACCTGAAAAAAATTAATAAAAATCCTTAATTTTCCCGAGACAGTAGGTATATAACCGCTTAACCAATGAAATGTGACATTTCATTGGACAAATTCTTAGTTCATTGTTCATTATTGAGTAAACCAACCTTACAGTTTGTCCTAGGGTGGTAAAAAAATAAATTATTACCGAGTTTATTAAATTATTTTGTGTGTTATAAACTTTTAATTTAAAACATAAAATTTAGCTTTAATTTATACTGTAGTTTTTGTATGGTCGCTGCCAGAATTATAAGAGAATTTTATTTAACAGCGATTATTTTTATCTAGCGTGTGTCAAACTGTTTGTCCAATCGGGACGTTGCATAATTTTAGACTCATTCGAATTAATGCATTTTTATCCAGTCCACGTGGACTGATCTTGCCAGTTAACGTTCGACCCTATCCAATCATATTTTACAAAAGATTTAACCACACCCACAAGGCATTTGTAGCAATAAATATTTACTGGACCAGCTTTAATTTGATTTATGTCATCGTTGTTCATTATTGTGTTTTTATTGCTTAGGTACCAACTACATAATAGTGTACTTTATGCCCGTGCCCTGGCAAGAACCGCCGATGGTAACGATAGGCCCTAGCCGCGGGCCAAGCATGACAGCCGAGCATCTAACGCCAGCCTTTTCCCAGGCTTGATCTTGGGAAACTGATGTCTGGCCGAGCATCGAACTCCAGTCTTGGCCAGACTGATCAGTAGCATTGCCACCTCGAAACTTTAACAGATATAATTTTACATTTCAGTTACCCATTTTTTCAGTGTAGTAACTTTTTTGTACATATTTTTAAAATGTCAGATAATGACCAAAAAAACAAAAAGGAACGGACAATATTCAATAATTAGCATGTCCCAAGACCAAAATCCAGTCTCGGAACGAAGTTATCTTTTGGACGCTTTCCCAAGATCGGTCGGAGCCCACCGACGGTGGGCCAGCCTGTAAGCCTCTAAATGACAAGCGCCGAGACTGGCACAATTGTTCTTTCTTGTTAGGGTGCGGGCATAAAGCCCGCGTGGGCATAAAAACATAAAATCGCACAGTGAATTTTTTCAAAACAGATTCGAATATTGGATGTGCGAATATACTGCGTAGTTTATTTTATAAAACATAACTACATATATATTCGAATTTGAATAGTATATGTTTGTGTATAGATCTATAGATATATGTGTATATATACACAAACATATATTTAAACCTGCTGTTAAAATATTTACTGTGCGATTTTTAATTTACTATCTTGCTTGAAAAACACCATAGTACGACATAAAAGTTTGTATGCACTGCGGGTATTAATAGATGTGTATGCCCCCGGGCGACTTACAAACCCTCGGGCATAAACATCTACTTAATACCCTTGGTACATAATTTATGTACCATAAATAACAATAACAAATAATGTAACATAAATAACTATTATTTGTGTTCTGTGCATCGAGCTATATAAGATAAATACGTATTTAATATCTGAAGCGGGACAGTTTTTGTATTGAAAAGTGAAACATTTAATACAAATTTTTAGAAAGCTAACGAGCAAAATAGTTGAAAAATTATTAAATATAATAACATTAGGGGACTTCAGCCCGCCAGCCCCCTGAGTGCGCCCTTGATGATAAACCAACCTAACTGTGTTGGTTAAATGTGACGGAACTTCTGACTTTGAAGCCAAAAACCAACAAAATGTGGATAACGAAATGATTTATTATTATTTAATAATAATGTATTCCTCTAAATCATTGCGACATCGATGTATCTTTAGATACGCAACCCATAAAATAAATAATTGTATAACTGGTTGCATACGCACAACGTATCGAAATAGTTCAAATGCATCAAAATAGGTTGTCAAAATTCTGACAAAATAATTTGATTTTAAATTATTTTAGTGAGTTAAGTTTGTTATTGGTATGTGATTAAGTTTAAAAGGATAAATAATATTTTTACATTCAGCAGAATCAGGCACATAGCCTGGATTTTCTTGGTTAAATTAAAACTTCAGTTTCCAAGGGGCCCCCTTGCCTTGTGTCTGGTTAGAATATGTTTCCCTTATCCTGATAGACAAATAGCTATTTCTCATTCTAGTTTTATTTGCTTTCTAGTTATAAAATGTTACGAAGGCCTCCAACAAGTATAGAGCTGAAGATGAGCGATATTTCCGAGTTTGAGGAACTCCGGCATCAAATATCCAAAGAGAAAAATGACAAAGTTAGTAAAAACATTTTTGGATTACCCCAATGGCAGCAAGGTCCAAAGTCAAAGCAAGAGGTGTACCAACGAGTTGGTTTTATACCTGAGGCTGATCGCAGGCCAAATCAACCAGGGGGTCAGTCAATAAATTTTTAAGTATGTATGTAATTTAATTTTTATGAAATATAAAAACCTGAAAAATATTGGAGTTACACATATTAGACTAATTTTTCATTGAGGCGCTGACCACGTCTGAAAGTACAAAAGAGTTCCTTTTTGCAGAGTTCCTTGGGAGTTCCTCCTGTGTTCCTTAAGAGTTCCTCTGGAAGGGGTAATTTTTGGCAAATAAGCCGTAGAAATTACCGCTATGCAAGCACTACTGCCAATAAGGCACCCTCAAAAAAAAAAGCTTTGTCCCTGACGGTTTCAACCAAGGCTTGGCGCCCCTTCGAAACAAAAATTGGCGCCCCAAAATTACCTTCACGAAAAAAATCTTTGTCCCTGACGGTTTCTACCAAACTTGGCGCCCCAAAATTACCTCTTCACAATAAAAAGTTTTGTCCCTGACGGATGTTTCTTGGCGCCCCTTCGAAACAACAAAAAAAAATTGTAGGATGTTTTTTTTTTGGCTAGTAGTAGAGGGAACCACCGGCTTTAATTGACTTTCGAACCAATATATCTAGGGAGTGCGCCTTCGCCAAATTTCAATTATTAATTAACTGAAAAAGGCAATCGGCGCCAGTGAGGTTTGAACTAACGATCATTAGCTCAGTGTCAATGCCCAGGTAGCAAGGGATGTTATGTTACAAGAAATTAACATCACTTTTGGGTGTATTTTTAAACTAAATCATAACATCACATAATATTGAAAAATAACATCTATTTAACATCACATTTGCAACGTAACACGTGTGACGTGACAAACATGTTATTTAATAACAAATAATTAACAACGCTGTGAATATATCGCATGTCACATATTAACGTGGCTTTCACGTGAATGTCATGTTATTTTGCTTCTCACCGACGTTCGAAGCAAAAAAATCGATATAAGATGATGTTGATAGAGTAAATTATTATAAGGAAATTGTATACACATTATACGATTTCCAATGGATAGGGGGCTCTGCCGGGCTTCTCAAGACCACGGACACGGATTAAAGGAATATATTCTCCGCTTAATCTGCAAATTCGTATTTAGAATCTATGTGTTTCAATCTGTGATTGTTTCAATTACTGATTGATTTTAAATCCGATTTTTTTATAGGGTTATAGCGTTTTTAATGGTTTTAATTTAGAAAAAGCTAATATCCTAGGATATTATTTAAATATTAAAGTAACAGTAACGGCATCCATAAGATATTAGATATAACAGGAATGTGGATTTATGATGTCACAAACACGTTCTTTTCGGGATGTCATTGTGTGATGTTATTAGGGGCGGACTTAGGACATCCCCACCATGCTACATTCTTGTTAAATGAGACTACAATCTTAACATCACATGTCACATATTAACGTGGCTTTCACGTGAATGTCATGTTATTTTGCTACCTGGGTAGCAACGCTCTGAATATATCGCATGTCACATATTAACGTGGCTTTCACGTGAATGTCATGTTATTTTGCTTCTTACCGACGTTCGAAGCAAAAAAATTGATATAAGATGATGTTGATAGAGTAAATTATTATAAGGAAATTGTACACACATTATACGATTTCCAATGGATAGGGGCCTCTGTCGGGCTTCTTAAGACACGGACACGAATTAAAGGAATATATTCTCCGCTTAATCTGCAATTTTGTATTTAGAATCTATCTGTTTCAATCTGTGATTGTTTCAATTACTGATTGATTTTAAATCCGATTTTTTTTATAGGGTTATGGCGTTTTTAATGGTTTTATTTAGAAAAAGCTAATATCCTCGGATATTATTTAAATATTAAAGTACCAGTAACGGCATCACAAGATATTAGATATAACAGCGCAGGAATGTGGATTTATGTCACAAACACGTTATTTTCGGGATGTCAGTGTGTGATGTTATTAGGGGCGGACTTAGGACATCCCCATCATGCTACATTCTTGATAAATGTGACTACAATCTTAACATCACATGTCACGTATTAACGTGGCTTTCACGTGAATATCATGTTATTTTGCTACCTGGGTGCTATATCAATGCCTTAGACCGCTGAGCTAAATCTCCCAAGGAGATAAGGGAACGTTCAAGTATTACGTAACGCAAAATGTACCAAAATTCATACACTTCATACCTCGGTTCTCGCATTATTTAAGGCTGTAGAGATTTTATATTTTGGCTACCCCCCCTAACACACCCCCTATTAGGGGGGTAGCCAAAATATGAAATCTGTATAATCTATTATAACGCGAGAACCGGGATATGAAGTGTATGAATTTTGGTACAATTTGCGTTACGTAATACTTGAACGTTCCCTAAGGTGTTTGTAACGGCTCATCTAGTTTGAAAATAAAAATGTTAATCCGCATGGGTAATAAATAATAATTTTTTCTGACCGTCTGAAATTTGTACAAAAGAGTTTCTTTTTGCAAAGAGTTCCTCGGAGTTCCTCCTGAGTTCCTTTGGCTTGTACAAAAGATTTCCTCGCGGTCAGCCCCTGGTTTTTCATATTATCCTCACCGCAATGGTAATTTACCAAAAAAAGCTGAAAGGCGTTTTTTTTTAAGTGAATTTTTTTACATTTTCACTATAGTGGTTTATAATATAAACAAAGAGTTAATCTGGGCTCCAAATAGTCTCCAAAGGGACACAGGGAAGGAAAAAGTACAAATGTACTTAAAATTACAGTTTTCTGTAAACTTTGATCTGAAATATTACAGAAATCTACTCTTATAATCAACCGTTTACGACAAAAATGTGCAGACGCTTCACGGGTCGGTTATTGATTTTTCCCACCTTATAAAAACGATTTCCCGAGCCCGGTCGGCAGCTATTCAATTTCAGTTGCCAGAGCGACTTCTTTCTGTTAGGAGCCTCCTAATTAAGGAGTCCTAAATTCCATTTCAAAATAAATTCGGAATTTAATTACCCAAAGCAGAGATCTAGTGTTCTAAATGTATTTCAATCCAGTGTGCCATGTCGATATTTTTAAAGAATTTCGTCTCTAAAATGCCCTTTTTATCGACAAACGAGTTTAGTTACCACTTTATAATACAAAATACCTACCCATGCCAAACCTATATAGTATTTTTAGTAGTTTTAAAATTACTGTAATTAGGTAAAAAAATCAATATATCGACACGAACTTGCATTGCAGGCCTAGTTCGCCACACGATGTTTTTGTTACGTTACTGGCGTTCTAAATATAATGGCAAAAATTCTCTCGCAAAAAAGTAACGTTGGTAACAGTCATTGTAAACTTTTTATCAAACAATACTGTGAAAAACTTGAAATTCAAAAACAATTACACTTGTTTCGTTACATAGCAGACTTTTCTAAAGCCTTAGAATACAATTGGTTTTGATATATTCAAACCATTGTATAAAATGCAGTATATTTTGTACCGTTTTGTGGACCCGGCAACCTTACCCACCCCAGCTAGAATGGACTAGTCCGTACTTCAATTAAAACTGCCTACTACGCGTTCTAAAAAGGTTTCACACGATGCATGGCCAACGTGTTTATTTTAGACAATTTCGTTTTTAGTTTATTTTTTAGAAGTTATTTTAGACAGAACTTTTTATAGATGTTGCACACATGGATCCTACGATAATATTATTGTTTTCTAATTTAAATCCTACCCCTTTTGAGAATAAAAACATTAAAAACTGTAATTTTGGCCTGTTAGGCTTTTAAAATTAACGAGGCTCATAAATACAAGGTTTTGCGGGCATATTCCACTCAAATTATATAAAATATTAAAATAAATCTTTAATAATTATTGACTTATGCCATTAAATTTCTATTTTACGTGACATATTTTTACTTTATCGAATTCATTTTGCTTTCCTGTGTATATTTTAACTTTAAAGTAGCTAGTAACGATTATCGCGCATATAGCTTTATGTTTTATTCATTTTAGAACAATATTTATTGTTAAAAATTCCAAATAAAGTGAATAAATAGCGGTTTGTCACAGAATAACTAGTTTTCGTCTATTTTATGTTTAATTGGATATATTTCTCGGAAATAATTGTGCTAAAACGCGTGGGACGGTTTATGAGACGTAGATTTGTTATAAGATTTTTATGTTAATTAGGAATAGATGAAAAATTAACAATTTTCTGTTATTTTTAATAGCAGTCTAATAATGTAGCACGGCTAGTAGTCGACCGAAAAGCCGTCTTGGAAAGAGACAGCGCATAAAGGAGCGCGATACGATTCTACACGAAACCGTACGATCGCTATCAGACGTACGTTCGCGGTTTTCTTTTTCTGGTGCACGGGACCCGGAACGTTTCCTATACGTGAGTCTTGGATTGATTCGAAAAAGGCGGAGCGACTCCGTATTTCGTAGTTCAGTTTCAGTGCCCAGTAAGATGAGACCACGGTAAATACGGGCTGAAATAGTGTTAAATAGTGTAAAAAATAGTGAAACAAATGCTGAAATAATTTAAAATCAAGTGTGTTATACAGTGAGTGAGATATGTGAAGTGAAACAGTGTTTTTTACCGCAGTTTTTGGTCCTTTATTTGCCAGTGCGTCCACACACGTACGCCGAAAATGAAGCTCAAACGGCTCAAATGTTTTTCTGTGAAATAGTGATCTGTGCCACCAGAAACAAAATTTTCTCAATGTGGTGTTTAAAGCAAAATGGTGAGAGAGACTAGACACTTGTGGGTTGGCAACTTACCCGAAAATATACGTGAAGAAAGAATTCGAGAACATTTTAAACGGTAAATAACCCCTTTTTCTATTTTTTTTCCTTTTCAGCTAGCCCGAGAATACGTCCCAGATAAATTTTCTGCAGGGTGTTAAAAATTTTCTTAGTAAAAACTAACCAGCTAGATTTCTTGCGTAATATACTGCCCTTCTTCGTTTAAACGTCCTAACTGACACTGTTATTTTCCCTAAATTTTTATGAAACTGAAGTTTGCAACGTTTTTTTGCAACAAAAATTCAAATAGTATATTAAAGTACTAGTTTCATAACAAACGTTTTTTCTAAAGTAATAGAGCGCTAAAAACGTGTTATGGAATAAGTGCTTTAATATACTTTTTGAATCTTCGATGCAAAAAAACGTTGCAAACTTCAGCTTCATGAATTTTTCGAATAAATGGGCAAATTCCCTGACTTCCAGGTTTCAATTTCCCTGACTTTCCTGTTTTCCCTGACTGGTGGCAATCGTGGAGAACAGATAAATATGGCATAGAACAACCGGTATATACAGATAAGCCGAAAATGGCAAACATCTGAGGGGGTATAACGACGAAAAGCTTCTATAAATGTTTTTTGTATTTTGCACCTTTCTAGAGTAACAAGCAAAAACGTCTCTGTTTGATAAGTTGTTTTACTTACCTACAAAATATTTAAAATCATGAATCTGAAGTTTGCAACGTTTTTTTGCATCGAAAATTGAAATAGCATATTAAAGCACTTATTCCATAACACGTTTTTAGCGCACAAGTACTTTAGAAAACTCGCTGCAAGCGGTTGGTTTTCTAAACTTGTACTCGTGCACTAAAAACGTATGTTATGAAACTAGTACTTTAATATACTATTTGAATTTTCATTGCAAAAAAACGTTGCAAACTTCATTTAAAATCAAAAAAATATACCTATACCTACCTATAAAGGAGGATGTAAGTAAACGGCGATTTTTGGCCTCGCTGCGGAACTTTTCTGACCATTATAAAATTATTGCTTGGGTCCTTAGAAGACAGAAAATACCCTCATTTTTCCCAGAAGTGAAGGGGACATAGATAAAATGTACAGGGAACTTGGAAAACCAAAAGTCGGTCAAAAATGTGAATTTTTGATACCGCTGATTAGGACCGTGATGACAAAAATTGTTAAAAACCAAATCCTGCGTCATTAGGGTGGTCATTTTTTCTGCGTTTGTCCGATTTCGATAAAATTTGGAATTCAGGTTTCTTGTGATGACTTTTGTGTGGATCCATACCGATAAGTTCAAAATTCAAAATGGCGTAGGAAATATGGTAAAAGCAGTTTATTAAACAAAACGAGTTGCCATAACTGCCGATAAAAAAAAAACAAAACTTAACATTTATATTACCTATGTCACTTCTGTAATGAAGATGAATCTTTTGCTGCCTCAATCGTTAAAATCGGTTCAATAGTTTGGGCTGTAGGTGGGAACAAACAAATAAACAAAAATATAGGTATACAAAACTTTCGTGTCGCGTTGCTATGGTCGGATTAAATCGCCAAATTGCTGCCTACGTGCGAAAAGTTAAAATAGACCCGGGACCTCTCAATAAACCACCCCCAACCTACCCCTGCCGAAGTTACTATCTAAATAGTCAGATAAACATTGTCTTGTCCATTTTAATTATTTTTTAACTTACCGCGCGTGGGCAGCATTTAATTCGACCACAACAACGCGAAATATAAAGCTGAAGTTGCAACGTTTTTTTGCATCAAAAATTCAAATAGTATATTAAAGCACTTATTCCATAACACGTTTTTAGCGCACTATTACTTTAGAAAACTCGCCGCAAGCGGCTTGTTTGGACTTTTTTTTGGAAAAAGTCCAAACTTGTACTCGTGCGCTAAAAACGTTTGTTATGAAACTAGTACTTTAAGGTACTATTTGAATTTTCGTTGCAAACTTCAGTTTCATAAAGATTCCTCTTAATTACGCAAGTGACATAGGTAATAAAAAATACTTATGTTTTTGTTTGTCGGGTGTTTTGGCACCTAGGTTTATTTAATAACAAACAAACTTCTTTTGTCATATTTCCTACGCCATTTTGAATTTTAAACTTATAGGTATGGATCCACACATAAGGCATCATACGAAACCTGCATACCAAATTTTATTAAAATCGGACGAAAACAAAAAAAAATGACCACCCTAATAACGCAGGATTTGGGTTTTCACAATTTTTGCTATCATATTCGTAATCAGCGGTTCCAAAAATAGCCGTATGCAAAAATTCACATTTTTGACTGACTTTTGTTTTTAAAATTTCACTGTGCATTTTAACAATATTCCCTTCACTTCTGGGATAAATGATGGTTATTTTCTGTCTTCTAAAGATCCAAACAAAGATTTTATAAGGGTCAGAAAAGTTCTGCAGCGAGGCCAAAAATCCTGACATCCTCTTTTTAATTTCGCGACATTTACAGCAGAAAAGTTCCCATAGAGGTTCTAATAAAAAGCACAAAAATATTCCTAGGTACGTCAAAATAGAATTTGAGGATTTTTTGTACTTTTCTGCCTTTTCAGCTTCCCAACTATCCCGAAAAACTGCCCCAGATAAATTATATACAGGGTGTTACAAAATTTTGGTTAAAAACTCTTACTAAAAAAGTAATAAAATGAAGAAAAGCTCGTATAAGACTTTTACGTATTTTGTACCGTTCCGGAGTTACAATCAAAAACGTCTGGTAAGCTATATTTACAGGGTAATTAAAAAAAAAATCAACTTTTGGTACGTCTACTTCCCATATACCTCAAAAAAAAAAAAAACTTTGGAAAAAAAAACATTCTACAGTGGGTTAGGCTAAATGTGACACCCAGGGTAATTGTGACATGTTCTGTTATAATTCTTCTAAACTAGTTTATATCCAATCCAACCCTGGCATTAGGTTTTTGACAGTATTAAATATTTCGCGTAAAATTTCGATTTGATTTGTTGTTTAGAAGAATTATAAAAGGATCAAAAATATTTTTGTACAATTTAACAATGATTCTATAATTTTTTTTCTGCTTGCACCTTTATGTAAAATTTGAATACACGCCCTGTATAATATCTTACAGCATACTAATAAGGCCATGACAACAAAGCAACCATGATTAATTAGTTTAATTTTTCCAGATTGTGAATTATTGTGAACTTTTAAAATGAAATGCTAGTTTACAATGGATCTAAAATGATGAAGCTGAAGTTTGCAACGTTTTTTTGCAACGAAAATTAACAAACCATACCAAAATGACAGTTTTGACTTTTCTTGCTTTTTTATTTATTTATGGATCCAAAAGGCCTTAATTCGATCTAAAACTACTAACTACCAGTTTTTTATTAAATAGAGTCAATTTAAAGTTTTTTTAATTTTCGTTGCAAAAAAACGTTGCAAACTTCAGCTTCATCTAAAATGCCAGCTTTAATGTCAAAATTTCAATTTTCGCGACGTTTTCGTTTTTGACATAGAAAGAAAATTTTGACATAAAAGTTCCATTTTCGACATAGAATTTTTTATAATTATTTGCATACCTAGTAGAATTTTGACAAAAAGAAAGAAAATTTGAACAAGGAAAGTCGAAGTTTTGACATTAAAGTTGGACTTACGACATAGAAAATCGAATAATGAAACAATTTAGTTCAGATAAAAAAACATCTGTTTTGGATATAACATTTTTTTAACTTGAAAAATACGAGGGGTTATTAAAAACTAGTTTAAATCAAATACTAACACGTTTAAAAAGCAGGTTTTATTTCGTAAAAAAAGAACAAACAAAAAAGTTAAATCCGGTTTCTATAAAGACCTTCTCTCTAAATTTGAGGCTTAAAATAGCCTTCATTGTTTTTTTTTGTTTAAAACTTGTATTCTTACTAAAAATGTATTTTAAGGGGTCTTCCTACCTTAGAAATTTAAAAAATAGTCTTTTTTTAAACATTTTTTTTATGTAGAAAGAAAAAAGATATCATTGTGAAATTTTGTAGGTATGTTTATTCATATTTAAAAAATACAAATAAAATTTCTTTAGATTTTTAAAGTGCCATTTTCTGGCCATAATTTTTTTTTTTGAAAAAAAAAAAACAAAATTGGATATTATTCAGTATTGAAGTCGCTATAGCCCTATCTAGAAGACTTTTATTTTGGCCAAAAAATAAAATGGCGGACGTTTTTCAAAAATTTTCAAACAAAAACGTCCGCCATTTTTTTATTTTTGGCCAATTTTTTTTCTTCTAGATAGGGCTATAGCGACTTTAATACTGAATAATATCCTGTTTTGTTTTTTTTTTTCAGTCGATCATGGTGACCACCGTTTTTTGATGTTTTTTTCAAAAAAAAATTATGGCCAGAAAATGGCACTTTAAAAATCTAAAGAAACTTTATTTGTATTCTTTAAATATGAATAAAAATACCTACAAAACTTCACAATGATATATAAAAAAAAAATGTTTAAAAAAAGATTATTTTTATAATTTCTAAGGTAGAAAGACCCCTTAAAATACATAAAATCTCTAGTTATTATTAATTATGCCCAAATGTACCAGTTTTGGCCTAAAATACATGCTAGTTATATTTAATGGCTGTTGAAAATTTTCGTTTCTTTAATTTATTCACCACTAATTCCCGATATTAATATTCATGAAGGGGCCTGTCTAGTTGTTTACCCCCAAATTTAGAAATGTTGTCGAGCGTAAAATATTTTCATCAAATTAATTTATTAAAAGCATAAATTTATTTTTGTTTTTGTGTCAAAGCGACTAATTATGACGCGTCAGTAAAATTTTGGTAAACTCTTTTAAAATTAGGCTATTTTTAGTTCAACAATTTGTCAAAGCTAAAACCTCTAGTCCAGAATCTAGATAGAGTTCTGTGTTCTGTGGGACAAATTTTGTAAATAAGTACTTGAAAGGGGTCAAAGTAGGTGTTTTTCACTTAGGTGATAATGCTGAATTATCAAACGAGTGGAATACTATATTTCTAACCTAATAAGAAAATGAAACATTTCCAGCTCGAGATATGCTATTTGGCCGAGACGTAGCCTAGGCCAAATTAGCATCTCGAGAGCTGGGATTGTCATTTTCTTATGTGGTTAGAACAGAATTTTATTCACAAGCATAACTAAATAACGCATTACCTCGTAAAATTCGCCATTTTAAATGATCTACAGAAATTTTACAGATTCCTAACGTCACTGTAAATTTCAACTAAATAATAATTTAAATAAGTGGCTCGTTGTTATATTCTATTATGTCTCGGTATAAACCATATAATATATAAATAAATATTATTTCTTATTGTTTTTCGTAGAAATAAACAAAAAAGTTAGGTTATTTTATTCGCAAACCACAGCTGTTTACAGACAAAGCGATATTTTCGCCATCCTGTATACTTGTGAATAAAACAATTACTTTGGCCCATTCTAAGCATGTTAAAAAAAAATCCCAACTCAAAGTGGACTCAGAAGTGAATCGATCCTAGACTACTCGTCTAAAACTTAGTAAATTCAATTTTTAGGCCCAGTTTTAATTTTTAACATAAATAAAAAAATTACTAAGATTAACTTTTGAATATTGCAGTAAGATGTTTTTAGGAAAGCTAGTAGGTTTACAATACCGTATTTTTACTACCCCAACATTTTACTATACCTACCACCCTTATTAAGTAATAAAAAATAATTCCTTTTCGCTTTAATATTTTTATTGGCAGGATTGAATTATGAACAGATTTAAAATTACTTTTTTTTGGAAATATTTTTGAGAATGTAAAAAATCTCGATTTTTTTGTCGAAGTTATTGGTGACCAAAAGCATTGGTTTTTGACAAAATAAATTAAAAAATAACTTTCTATTTTGTTTGGCAAAAAGTATAAGAAAATATAGTTCTTAGCCCAAACATTTCAAATATATTTAAAATTTAATTTTTCAATGGATGACTTTATTTTCTCAAACCTTCACTTTGATTTATTTTTAATGGTCCACTCTGTATATTTTATTTATAATTTTGAAAAATTAAATAAAAATTAAACCACTATTTTAAGAAACACCCTGTATTCAGATTATAGCTTTCCAAGTATTTAAAGTATAGCCAAGGATGTTAAAAAAGTAAGTAAACATTGTTTTATGTAATAACAACGAAAAACATTTTCGTAAAAAGTGGCATTGTTATTTTTGCCTGTTTTTATACTTGTTTCTTGTTAATATTTTGATTTTTTCTTTGTTTTTTTTTTGATCGTCAGCTGCATAGTTTAACGCACTATTTAAACAAAGGGAAATTTTAGGGTTACTAGGGGAAGGGGATAGAAGAGCTATGTGCATAAATTATATTGATACAAACATATAATTTTTCATATTCATAGTTATAGATTTTTTAAAATATACAGGGTGTTCTCTATTTTGCCAATCAGTTTTTTGCGAGGGGTTTATTTATTAAAAAAAAAGTGTACAAGGATTGTGAGAAACAAAGTACTGTGGAAGATTGTCAAAAAGTTTGTGAAAGATTGTACAAAATTTTAATAAAGATTGTTAAGGATTGTGGGAAAATTTCAGATGATTGTGGAAGATTTTAGATGCTTGTGGAGGATTGTGAAGGATTTTAGATTATTTTAGATAAAGGAATGTAGAAGATTGTGGATAGGTGTACAAGGATTGTCCAATGAATAATCCCCTCGGTTTTTCCATTGAACAGGAATAAATTTTATCAAAAATATTCTATTCAATATTCTATTTTTAAGTTTGTCATTGCCTTTTTTTATTTTTTAGCGTTATTTTTTTGATGAAACCAAAATACCTTTTATTGTTTCGTCATGTGCAGGAACAAAAAAAATTCCATCACTTGGCAAAATTTGGTATCTTACCCATCCCCACCAATCTTTTTTGCTCGGTCCGTCAATCTCATGTCAAGAATCAACACTATACCTACACATAGGAAAAACAAACAAATGAAATTTGTAATATAATAAACGTGGTATACATGTAATATGTTATAATAAAAAATATTCAAGTGATCAAATCCAAATATAATAGATAAGATAAAAACGTAAAAATATGTGTTAAATCAATATATGAAAGTGTTTGGGTAACCGTATACACCAGATACTATTTTGGAAAATAGGTCCAAAATGATCAAAATTTGCGTTACGTAATACTTGAACGTTCCCTTATACGATTTTCAGTTGATAGGATGCTCCGCCGGGCTTCTATATACCACGGACAAGGATTATAGGTTTTTTTTTCTATCCGTTTAATCTGCAATTTCGTATTGAGAATCTATCTGTCTCAATGTAATTGTTTTAGTTACTGATTGATTTTGAATCCGAAATTTTTTATAGGTTTCAGAAAAATAATGGTATATCCCAGTAACGTAAAATGTTGTATCGGGTTCAATTCTGGAATATGGTTAACTAGTTTTTAAAAATAATAATGGGTATTTAAAAAGACGCGTTTTTTTTAATACCCTAACCTGTAATGATATTGCGCAATTGCGTCGCTGGTCATTTTTTCGGGGGTACCGGATATTTAGTCGTTAGGATATTTTGTTTCATTCCAGGATATCTTTGTTTTCTAATATTCTATCTTACTATTTAAAATTCTGGGCATTAAGTTGCTTACGTAGTACTAGTAACAAAGGTGACGATACAGTCCTTAATTAAATATATTGTATATGTACTTACATCAATTCTATAGAAAATGATACCAATTGAGGACAATTATTCAACATACATTTTTTATACCGGGTCTCCGAAAATAGTTGAAACTGTATAAATTTTTTCTTCAATTTAGTATTTTTAAGTGCCGCATTATTTTCAGTTTACTTTTCGTTTGGACTTTTTCATCAAAAAAGTTGATAAACTGATTATTACTAAGTGACACGTCTAAAAAGAACATTAAAAAAATAAAATTAATTTTGAAAGACACCGTAAGACTACTTTTTTAAAAACTCGGATCTGATCTATTCGCAACCC
Organism: Brachypterus glaber; assembly: GCA_958510825.1. Taxonomy (NCBI): domain Eukaryota; kingdom Metazoa; phylum Arthropoda; class Insecta; order Coleoptera; family Kateretidae; genus Brachypterus; species Brachypterus glaber. Next base: position 29,433,211 of record OY294051.1, read on the forward strand.
ACTTATTTTTAAAATTTTCTTAAGTCAATATTAGGCAAGACTGTCTGAATTCTATCGAAATATCAAAAGTATTTATAACGTTCTGCAAATGATCTAAACCAACAAATAAAAAAGATCAGCTGAGAAATTTAATTTTAGAACGTCCGTATCATTTAAATTGATTTATACATTTAAGTTTTATTTAGCATACCGCACATCTGGCCAATTTGTGATTATATTTGTAACTAAGTATATTTATTGTTATTATACAGGGCGTTCCAGAACGCTGGTATCAAATCTTTAGTACACAGAACGAGGGGTGGTTCAGTCATTCGATGTAGGTGTACACTTTCGTTCGGAGTACTTACCAAAAATGTCCTTTATTACAAGTACTCGAAGTTGGTGTAGAACATCCAGAGAGTGGACCTCTCCTCGACACGGGGTTTGATTTTAAATTCTGTATCTTTAAAACATTATATTCTAGCAAAAAACTGTATATAACATTTTTTTATAGGGCTTAAAAAGAGCTTTTATTTAAAAAATAATTTTTTGAAATCGGGTTATAAATATGTGAGATATGCTAAAAAAACCTTTTACTGCTTTAAACGTCAATATCTCGAAAACAATGCGTTTTAGGAAAACGTTGTTAATAACATTTTTTGACCAATTTAAAATTATCTTTTATATAAGTGCTAAATTAACCAAATACAATAATAATTGCCTTAATTATAAACAAAAAACGCTAAAAATATGAGTTTTACCCTATTTTTACCCCCTTACCCCCAACGTTTACCCCCAAAATCTAATCAGCTCTTCGGAATACGATAAGAAACAATATTCAAAAAACCGCAAGTCGATATCTCATGTAGAAATGGAGTTAGAGAGTTTACAGACAGACAGCCGGACGCAAAAATTTTTTTTACTGATTTCGACTCAGAATGGTCTAAAACGTCGAGAAATGTGAAAAAAACGTGGTCAAAGATTTTGACTTTTCGGCGAAGATTTCAATACATCGGCACTCTTAGTAGCACTAAGTGCCGATGTAAAATAGTGCCATATTTTACTATTTTTCTGGTCGAAGCAACTAATTTGTTTTTTCCGTATACACGCCATTAGAACAGTAGTTGGGCTGTGGTAGTTCTGGACCAATTCATTGATCTTTTTTTTTTACGGCCCCATGTTGCATAAGCAGTGTTTATTAAACACAGGTGACACAAATAATTAGCATTTGAACTTACCCCTTTTTGTATTCTGGACTCCAGAGAAATTCCTAACACGATATATTGTAAATTAAAATACAGGGTTATTCAGAAATACTACGGACTACTCGACGAACTACTAATTTTTTAGTTCCTATTTTGGATGCTCAGAACGTGAAATTTTCTCTTTAACTCCAATTTTCTCGAAAACGGTTGGCCCTACGGTGATACATAAAGAGTACCTTTTTGGTTTATTTTTAACTATAGAATCATATTTTATTGAGAACATGTCAAAAAATATACAGATAAAAAAGTTTGGGACAAAAAAGTGACATCGCCCCCCCATTTTGAACGACCCTGGTTAAAATTACCAAATAAAAATTCCATAAAAGGATACCCTTTAGTGTGGTTCATAGGGTTCCAGAGATATTAAATACTGCTTTCTAGATGTACCTTTAGGAGGGTCGTGGCTCCCTTTGGACTCATTTCCAGACCACATTTATATGAACTTTGGTTCATATTTTTTAACGTAGAATTACCCCTTAAAATTTTCGTTTGGACTTCTAAACTACCCTGTAGGTATATTGTTACTTACTTTTTTTCTAGTGTTTATCTTAATGTCTTTCTTTTACTCACAAGTGCTTAATGGCTCGTTAGTACCTACATAAAATAAACTTTTGCCTCGACTATTGCCAAAAACACGTGTTAATTACATAAAAAAAAACGTTTTTTTACTAATACAACAGGCCTTGAGGAAAAAGCAAAAATTAATTAATACCTAATATATAATATTGTTTAAACAAGTAAACAGCAATTGCGGAAAGTAATTTATTTAAAATAAATAACTACTTGTACATTAAATTGTATATATTTTCTTAATTTATACACAAGATAACAAGTCAGCTACTTGGTATGTTAACAATAAAAATATAGGGTAATACGTAATTTTTACGTAACTTCCAGCCTAATACGCACCTGCTTTTACGAATTCAAATAAGACAAGCGGACGAGACAAATTTTCGGTTGTATGTGTGTAGCTTTGTCACAAAGCCTTTGTGTAATTTTACGAGAAAAGGTCCCTATTTGTCGGTATTGAGGTAAATGCACCAGTCTTCGACAGCGCTCCAGTAGTTGATAAATTTTATAAAATTACCTAAAAATAAGAACGATATATAATTTTTACTATGCATAGTAAAAAGTTAAAATTTTAACTACTGCTGAAATTTCTTGCGAAGTAGAAAACTTAATAATGATTTATTTCCATTTGTTCTACAAGATATCAGAATTTGTCATAATATGTAAATATAATATTCAAAAAATAAATTGGCACAGTGGTCCACTGTTAAAGTTTGGTTGTTTTGTTGTTTTCTTGGGGGAAGAATATGAAAACAATTATTTTATTATTTTATTCGTTTTTGTAAGCAAGATTGTCCAACGAATAAAAAAATAAAATTGGTTTGGACTTTGGCTATTCTGCCCTACTACGCTAGAAAGCAGTAACTCAATTTGTCGTATAGCAGCGTTTTCAAAATATTACATTAGAGTTTACGTCAAAACGTCGCTAGGTGTCAAATGGAGTTACTGTTTTCTAGCGTAGTAGGGCAGTATTGTAAACCACACCGAAAATTTATTTGGTGCACTGAAAGTGACAACTTGCTCAGATAAAAATGACACAATAAGTTATGTAAAATTTGACAGAACTTTGCCACGTTGTTATGTGATTTTTACAGAATATGTTCTGTAAAATTTAATTTTACACAAATTTTTACAGAATATGTTCAGTAAAATTTTATTTCACATAACTTATTATGAAATTATACAGAATATGTTTTGGAAAACTCACATAACTTAAAGTTGGCAATATTCTTACAAATATTTTTATCAGTGTGTGTGCCTTTCTAGTGAAACAAACATTTCTTCTTTGTTTTCATTTTTTAACTCCGTTTCTTGGAAACAATAACACGGGAAACGCAAGGTGCAATGCCTGCCATATCTACGCCAAAAATTAAATTGTAGTTATCGCCCAGCGCCGGAAATGCTTGTTTAAATTTATGCCAAAACGGCTTCCTTTTACAGAATTTAATTTATTATACTAATTCTTAACGTTCCTTTTGTTTGTGGAATTCATTATAATTACAGGGGCACAAAAAAATTCTCTTTTCTGTCCGCTATGCCACTAACATTTTCTTTCATAATTTATTTACGGACATTAAAATTACTTATTAAATAATGATTATACTATTCACAGCGCCTGTGCTAGAATAGTATTATAGTTTGACGCACAGATCTGTGGCTACGGGAAATATCTTTGGAATGTGTGTGCAAGTGCGAGGCCCGATGTAGGCACGCACGCCTTATAACGCTCTTCACGGAAAGAACAGAGCGCGAATGATTCCTCCGCCTTACGTCGGAGACTTTCTTTCATGCGGAGAACTATATACGGTAGTTTCGAATTTTCCAAAATTTTCATAAAGCTGAAACAAAATTTGGATTAAGGGAACGTTCAAGTATTACGTAACGCAAAATGTGGCCATTGTTAAAAAAGTCCAAACCGAAAAACCGGTTATTGGCTATGGTTTTTCATCTCTAATTTGTTTTTGTTTAGAGGATTTAGTGAACTGTTAAAGGCCGTGTGCAATAAACTTTGCAAGGAATCCGTCTCTTTAGCCCTAGATAATTGTTAAAAACGTGATCCAATAAACATTTTTAAGTTTATAATTTTTTAATTGTTACTTAACATTTTTACTTGACACCCCCCCCCCATCTGTAACGCGGCTTAACGTTTTCGAGACCTACTAGCGCGTTACGTAATACTTGAACTCTCCCTAATTACTTGAACTCTTCCTAATGTGAAATGCGAAATATTACAAATTTTAACTTCTTATTGTTATATTCTTAGTTACCGAGTTATTGTCTTCTAAAATCTTTGGCATCTTGTAAAGTTTTTCGCATAAAACCTTGCATAACGGTTGACCTGTTTTGTGAACATTTTCTGGTTATTTCTGGACTTTTGTCCCGGGAAATACGAGCTGCTAACCAAGATACTTGATCTATGCGCAAAAAAATAAGCCTTGAAGATATGCAATGCTTCGCATTTCAAAGTGTACATTATACACTCTTTTTAGTATACAGGGTTATTCATAAATGGTGTCTTTAAATTTAAGAGGTGATTCTACAAAAAAAAAATATGAAAAAAAATCTATAGTAGGGAAAAAGATGCAACTCGCTTGCAAAACAACTTTACACTAAGATATTTCAAGAAATCTTTGACATAGAGACTTGAAATTTGGAACAAATTTTGTTTACTAGTTAAAAAATCTTTGTTCCAAATTTCACTGGGTCAGAGCGTTTTTGAAGTCTCGTAGTGTAAACTTGTTTTACAAGCGACTTGTATATATTTTTAATAGTGCATTTAAATTTTCGGAAAAATTTGGATAGATGTTTTTACATTTTTTTTAAATAAAAGCATGAGTGCATGGCGCTTAAAAAAATCACGAGCCAGGATGAGAGATTTTTTCTTGGCGACATGCACGAATGCATTTTTACAAAAAAAAATAGTTTCAAAACAATTCTTTAAATTTTTCCATAGGAAATGTTTATGCACGCCGTGTGTTTTGAATGGAACATAATATACTAACGAAGATAACTTTAAGGAAACAATAAATTGTTATTGTGTTAACACAACAGTACAACATATTAATTAATTAAAGTAATAGACAGTGACCTAAGTGGAAAAACTCCGGGTTTTTCAAAAAAAAAAATCGATTAAAATTCTTTGTGGCTATAGATCAGTTAAAATTTTACATGGTATATTGTCATTGAAAAATGTTGAAATAATAAAATTAAACATTCCTGAATTCAAGGGCATAGATGAGGGGGTAATGGGGGTAATTACCCCCCCCATAGGCAGGCGTGGGCGCCAATTTTGTTCGCAGGGAGCCAAAGTTGGTAGAAACCGTCAGGGACACAGTTTTTTTCTTGTTGGTATTTTTTTGGGCGACAAGTTTGGTAGAAACCGTCAGGGACAAAGCTTTTGTCTTAGGGTATTTTTTGGGCGCCGTCATGTTTTTTGTAGGGGCGCCACGTTTGGTAGAAACCGTCAGGGACAAAGCTTTTTTTCTTGATGGCATTTTTTGGGGGCAATTTTTTTTTGTAGGCGCACAAAGCTTTATTTTATTTTTATTACTTCCAGATAATTCGTAAGTAACTTCCAAGTATTTGTACACCTACTTCCGGAGTGAGTCGCCCCTCCTATTAAACTCTTCTAGTTGTATGTCTGCGGGGAGTGTAAAAATAAGCGATTTTTCTTTTCAGAATATTATGTTTCTTGGTATAAAGTTTTCAGTAACCCTACACTTTTTCGAGAAACAAAACTGTTTTAAATTTTATACGGGGTGCAATGGCAAAATTTACTGCTAATTAATATAAACAAAAAATACTGAACTCACCAGCGTCGGTAAAAGATTTTTCTGTTCCTTTTCCGAACTACTTTTTTGACATTTTTTATATACTAATCTGTGCATAGTTAGACATTACCAAATTATAATGCCTATTATTTATTACATCGGCACTTAGTGCTACTAAGAGTGCCGATGTATTGAAATCTTCGCCGAAAAGTCAAAATCTTTGACCACGTTTTTTTCACATTTCTCGACGTTTTAGACCATTCTGAGTCGAAATCAGTAACAAAATTATATTTTAAATAAAAGCTCTTTTTAAAAAATGTTATATACAGTTTTTTGCTAGAATATAATGTTTTAAAGATACAGAATTTAAAATCAAACAAAACACCTAGTTTGAAATTTGCAAACTAGATAGCTCTAGTGTACAATAGTGCCGATGTTTTGACAGGGTGCTTGCAACGTTTCATCTAGTTTATTTTAAAAACAATAATTTGTTTTATCCTTTGTATCATATAAATTTTAAATTATGTATGTCTTGCCATTCGTTAGATTATTACAGTTAAAAATAGGTATTATTCATGAAGCCTGTTTAACGACATCGATATTGTTTTTAATCGAAAACCTAACACGTATAATTACCTCGCTTTCCGGTTAATTTTCCTTTGAGAAATGGGTGTAAAAACGATAAAGATAAAAAATAATGTGTTAAAAATTGTTAACTGGTTTTCTAATTCTAACACCAGTTGTATGCAGAATTCAGAAAATAGATTCCTTAGGACATAGTATTAACAAAAATCTGAACTGGTCATATAAAAAACATTTTTTTGTGAATATTGTTTTTAAACATTAAATCAGGGCCTAGAATTACATGACGTGTGTCACTTTTTTCTGTAAAGACGTATTTTATCGTGTTTATTATACTTTTTTGCCAACTATTTTGGTTCAAATTCCTCCAAGCTCAACGTTGCAATGCTTTATATAGATATATCTTATTGGCCTATAAAATATATTTAATCTGTAATTAATGACCTGTATAAATTTTGTAGTGTTATATGTCTAGAATTTTACATTGTTTTGCTATCTGATAATTTTCTTTTTGAAATTTTGTGTTAAAGCGTTAGTAATAAAAATGAATGATCATTTACTAAAACAAGTATATCTGTTCTAAAATCTAAAATTTATACGGAATTCATTAGATTTCGTGGGGCATAGTTTTAACAAAACATTTAATATCAATAACGTTCCTAAAATAATAACTCACAGGCTAAAATTACATTAGTAATTAATAGTAGTAATTTTAGGTGAGAAGTTCAAGCTTGGTAATTAGGCTCTTTAGTCCTTTTTGGCCTACTCACGTGACTATTTTTCTCGAGATCTTTCTACTCTAATGTTTTTTTATACTCCGGTAACAAGAAATCCGGCAATCGATTTTCGGAATTTTTAGGCTAAGTTGGCGACATTTGATCCTCTCATTAGCTGCTTTGACTGCGTCATTTAGGGATTTTCGCTGCACGGTAAAAATAAATTACATTAAATTACATAGTCCGTAAATGGTAATATTTTGCATAGACCGGAACGGTAAAAATTACATAGTCTAGAATGGTAATATTTTGTATAGACCGGAACGCTAAAAATTACATGGTCCAAAATGGTTTGGACTTTGAAATTTGAAAAAATATTTACTAAGAAAATGTTTGTTCCAAATTACAAGTCTCTGTTTCAAAGCTTTTTTGAAATATCGTAGCGTAAAGTTCATTTGGTTTAATAAACCAAACGATTTGCACCCTTAATACAAGTATGAACTGCTTACATCTTTCTGTAAACATCTATTGGTTGATAAAGATCGTAATTTATAATAAATTTTAGGCCACAAATAAATCATTTAAATATCGTACATAAATAATATTTACCTTTTTTTACACTTTTAACACTTTAACCTAGCAGCATGCGTCGCTATCTCTCTAACAATAACAATATTAAACGGTCCGTCTTATGATGCGACGCCTTCTTGGTTATTGTCCAAAGCGCACGCGCGTCTTAAAATAACATAGCCCGACATTGTAAAATCATGTAAAAATATGTAAATCAATGTAAATATATTTTTTTACATTATTTTACATTATTTTACATTTTTTTGCATTCTTTTACATTATTTTACATAATTTCATGAATTATGCATAGTCCAGAATAGTAAATTTACTATTCCGTACTATGTAAATTCATGTATTTTTACATTATTTTACATGCAGTTTTTACAGTGTGCCTTAAAATTACATTAAAGGTATCACTTTTCTTTTTAGAGGCATTTTTATCGTGTATATTACACATTTTTGCTAGCTAGCTGTTTTGGTTAAAATTCCTACAAACGCTAAATCTTACTATCTAAACTAAGGTGAGATAGAAGTTAGGCTTTCTTCGAAGATGATCTTACCTAAGATTAAGTGTTGAAAAGAACGACCTTTATAAACTCCAAACATTTCTGTTTTTACATGAAAACAAAGTGCATGGATGGATTATGCATACATTTAAGCAACTAACTTCTTGAACAAATTGTCATTTGTCAATTTTTAATATTAAAGTAGCGCTTTTAACGATTTTGCATACATGTAAAAAAGTCAAAACCAAACCAAGCAACGAACTTCTTTAACGAATTGTAAATAATTTGACAATTAATGTCAATTTTTTGGATTAGGGTGGCGCGGCTCAGATGCAATAAATTAAGTGAGTACGAACTTAGTCGAACTGCCGATGGTCGCGACTACATGCTCCAGGGTCAAGGGGAGTGATAAGCGGCTTACCCGTGTGGAAGTTAGGTTAAGTTAGAATTTCAGAAGGAAAGTCAAAATTAGTTAGGTGGCTTACTATAAACTTAGCTCTCAGTTAAATGGAAAGTAGCTCTAGTAATTTATAAAGTATAGTTAACTGCCTGTATACATTTTGTACGGTGTGGTATGTCTAGAATGTTATAATATTTATAATTTTGAATTCTCACGTGTTATTGGACGCGTGTACATTAATATTATGTAGAAACGTTATCGCAAATACGAATGTATGGCCTACGCTGATTATTCGACAAAAAAACAGTTAACAACAGTTTCAAGCTATAAAATCAATCGTAAAATAGGCGATGATGTTTTGTTTTAATCAATTTATGCGACCCACTGTGAATAATGCGTAAAAAAGCGATTTTTCTATTTTTATACAGGGTGTATTTGAAATAGCGTAGGAAATTTTAACAGGTGATTCTATATGATAATATATGACAAAAAGTTCCTATAAACCTATGTCTAAAAATGCGTCATAAGGGAGCTACGCCCCTTTGAAATTGGATAAAAAAATCGGTTTTTATTTAATAACTCAGGAACCCTTTGAGATATGTTAACGAGGTTTTGAACGTGAATTAATCCTAATAAGGCCCATCTTTGTATGTCATTTTCACGTACTTATTTAAACCAGGGGTGTGCGAAACGGGGGGCCTTATCAGTTTTTTGTCCCAAACTTTTTTCTGTGTAACTTTTTTGCAATTTTATTTTTGAAATATGATTCCTCAGGTCAAAATACATAAAAAAGGTACTCTTGTTTCAATACTGTTTTCGAGAAAAGTTCATTTGAAGGTGAAATTTCACGGTTCGAGGACGAAAAATTAAATACTAAAATGTCGAAAACCAAAATTTTAATGATGCAATGTTATTCTACATCAAAAACTAAGAAAAAAAGTTTCCATTCATGTAGGTCGAAAAAACGCTTTTAAAGCTACCATAGCCCTTTAAATGGTACATATTTAGGAGACCAGAGCTCCATTAGGATTGATTTTTGGAAGTACCTGTATATGAGTTTTTTTCTTAGTTTTTGAAGTACATTCGCCCTGCATCATTAAAATTTTGGTTTTCAACATTTTAATATTTAGTTTTTCGTCCTCGAACCGTGGAATTTCACCTTCAAATTAATTTTTCTCGAACCGTTTCGCACATCCCTGGTTGAAATAAGTATATGAAAATAACACATAAAAACGGGCCTTGGTAGGATTAGTTGACGTGTAAAACCTCGTTGATATATCTCAAAGGGTTCATGAGTTATTAAATAAAAACCGATTTTTTTAGCCACTTTCAAAGGGGCGAAGCTCCCTTATGACGCATTTTTAGACATATGTTTATAGGAACTTTTTGTCATATTTAATGATGTAGAATCATCTGTTAAAAGTTCCGACGCTATTTCAAATACACCGTGTATAGGCGTATAAATATTTATAGATTGATTTTTTAATTTTTGCAGGAAATCGATATTGCAAAGTAACATTTTGGCAAAGGAGCCCTTTTTTGATAACAAACTTTCAAATATGATAAGATTTTTTTCAGTTCGTCAGTTCAGGCAGAAAAAAAATTGATAGTCGGCGAATTGTAGACGAGTCGGCAAATTTTCACAGGTGATGATTTTTTTTATGGTTATTAGTTTTGTTCAGGTGGAAAAAACTTTGGCAGTCGGCAACTCGGTCGGCAATTCAGTTTTGGGACAATTTTTTTTTTATTGGCCAAATTTCAGATTCCCAGTTGTATAGTTTTTGAGACGACTGTGACTGACGGACAGAAAACCGACCGATCCTAAAAGGTTCCGTTTTTCGATTTTGAGGTGCGGCATTGTAAAAAAATGATATAATTTTACGTTTTCATGAAGTTATTAAAAATATGATTGTTGTATTTGGCAGCCAAATGTTTAAATTCTCATTTGTTTATGATAAACAAGATTGAAATAGTGGTAATGAAGATATAAAGGGAGATTTTCAAAATAAAAACTGGCTGCCAACTATGTGAAGTTTTATTTTTAAATTTGAATATTTTTTCTGTTTATTTTTATATCAATACCTTGCGATCATATTTATGTTAAGAATAAAACAAATAAATCAAAATTAAATATGTATGACATGTGGTTCAAAAAATGTGGACTTTTGGCAGACACAGTAGCAAGTAATATGTTTTAAACAGTTTTACATAAGTACTTAATTATAACATTTTAAATATACCTACTTTTAAAATACTTTATATTTGAAGAATTTGTCTAGACGTGTCGCTTTGGATAATTAAATATGTTAAGAAAAACAAGCCGTGAAGATATGTAATGCTACGCATGATATTATATACTATTCAAAGTAAGTAAATGGTATATTGTATTTTCTCAAATACTTGAAAAACATAAAAAAAAAAACAAAACAAAATTAACAATTTTTTTAAGACCTTATTGTATACATGTTAAAACAAAAAAAAAATTAGAAAGACCTTATTGTTTACATGTAAAAACAAAAAAAAAATGAAAAAAAAATTGAAAAAAAATCTTAAAACAAATCAAAGTGACATCGGATGGACAGACAGAAATTAAAAAAAAGTTGCTTTTTTTTTCATAAAACAAGATTATATCCAAGAATATTTTGTCTAGGACGATTTTTGAAATTTTTTGAAAATTCGAAACTACCGTACTATTCTAGCGCAGGCGCTGTGAATAGTATAATAAAATAAAAAATTAATAATTTAAAACACGCATACGGTACCTACCTTTTCCAGTGCCACTTGTCAGATAAACAGAAATCGGTTGGTACCCTACATTAAAAAAATATATTCATTTTATATGTAGTGTGTCATATGCTTAGGTTTAAAATATTTTCCTCTTTTTAGCGTCTGCCATTTTCTTTTCGGTTTTTCATTTCTAGTAACCGCTTCGCGGTAACATGGCAACAGCGCTCTGTATAACGGCAACGTCGCATTAGTGTTATATGTGTACAGTTACATATAAAAGACGCCTTTTGCAAAGATTATTTACTTAATAACTATTTATCTATGTACATAATATTAAATATTATTTACTAGTAAAATGGAATAATTTAAAATTTACTTCCATCTATTCGTATTAAAGTTGCAAGCGACTTGTAAAATAACTGTATTTGCAACTGTATTACATTACATGTATTAAAAAAGTTTGGGAAGTACGTGATTTCTTGTCCCACTGTTTTCCACGCCTGGACCTGACCTGTAATGAAAAATAGAGACCAGTAAACTAATTATTACTGGTCTGCAATTTAAATCATTCATTTCCGCTAGATGGCGCCACCGATTAAAATGTCATTATTAATGCTTAAAACAAGATGGCTGAACTGCTGTTGTCATTTTAAACACGAATATAATCTGATACATTTCGTTTAATAAACTTAAATGTACAGTTTTGCCAATATTTTTTACGTTTGAGTCTGGGAAGGATAATTAATGTTATAAACGGTGCCTTGTGAGCTATCAACAAATGTTTTTTTTTTGTGGTTGTTTATTTGGGTTACGTGTATTTGGAACTTCAGTTTTATATGATTGTGCTTTCTTGAGAAATGCAGGAAAATATATTTTTGGTAAATATGAATAGAACTAAAAAAAAAGTAATATAGTATTATTTTCTTCATTTGAATTTAAACATCTAGGTTTCAAAAAAGTTAGTACTTTATTTTTAAATAAAAACAGTTGCGAATAAAATAGTATACAGGTCTCTCGGAAAAGTACTATTTTTCGAGTCGACCTGTGTCCTACTATTACACTACTATATTTCAAGAACGCTTTGAGACGGACACTTGAAATTTGAAATAAAGATTTTTTAAGTAGTAAAAAAAATTGTTTCTAATTTCTAAGTCTTAATGTCAAAACGTTCTTAAAATATCATAGGGTAAAGTAGTTTTGCAAGTCGCTTGCGACAAACCCTGTTGGTCGATTGGGACTTTTTCATATTTAATAATGACGTCAATAGCAATAAATATTTTCTATAACCAACGTGGTGTTGCCAAATTGTTGTTTTTTTTATCTGCTTGTAAAATGTATTTTCATTTGTTTATGGTGATAAATTTTATGTTTTTACGATACCTATCAAAATATTAATAGCGGCATAACAAAAATAGTTTGTACAAAACATAAAATTATTCATAATACTGGTTTTTGTAAAAATTAAGAAATAAATAATCATATATTTTTAGCGTATTTACGGATATACGGATCGTAATAAAAAATATATAGATTTATCTGATTTTCAGTTAAATTCCTGATGATAACTATCAATATTGTCGAAACTTAAAATTTTATATAGCCTATGTGACGAAGGCGAATTTTTTGACGCCTAAATCGTTAAAATCGGCCCAGTAGTTTAGGCCCTAAGGGGAAGGGGAACAAACATACATACATACATACATACAAACACGTTAAATACAAAATAGCAATGCAATTTTTTTTTTGATAAAAACTAAAGTGGTCTACCGGTGTAGACCGCGACTAACGAAGGTTTAACTTCGAGTTTAATTTAATAAATATTTTTTTCTACGACTGCTTTAGAATGTAATCAAATACACACACTTTTTAAAGACAGAATGAATCAATTCTAGCTCTAGATACGGTATGAATATTCCGTATCAAGTGTTAGAATGAGCTCATGTAGTGCCATCTCTTGTTTATAAAAGTAAAGAAAACTGTAGCAAAATTAGCAAAAATATATATATTTTACCATGAAATATTGAATAATTTAATGCAATTTAAAGGTTTGCGTTTAAATTACATAAAGTTTATTAGTTTTTCTTAATATTTGACCAGTTTTTTATTAATTTAGTTCAAAAAAAATAAAACTGCTCCATCTATTGTTAAATATTTAAACCTGATATCTGTCACAACAATCTGACATAACCCTCAATTTTTGCATTATAATTTGTAAATATGTGCTAAAATTAAATAAAAATCTTTTTTAAGTACTGATTTGATAAAATTATTAAATAACATTAATTGCTTTAGCTAAAAATATGTGTTTTGTTGCATTTACAATGTCGAGTCACAAAAAAAACATGGTTTTTAACCTTGTCCGCAGTTTAAAGCCATACAGTGTTTCATATTTGCAGTCAAAGAAAAAGTATAGTCTACAACAGGTATGGAATAGTCATTCCGCGCTCGCGGGACCGTCATACTCGCCTGCCGGCTCGTATGACAAACTTTCCGCTCGCGTGGATTATTGTCTATTCCATACTATTTATAGAATATACTATTCTCTGTGTACTAAATAGCTTAAAATATAGGCATATTTCGTGTCTGTACTAAACCACTCAATGGATAGAAAAATTGCAAAAAAAAAATAAAAGGTCGTAATTAAAAGACGATTAAAATTTAGTTGGAAAGCGAAAAACTGAGTGAAGATGGGAACGTATTAATAATTCACAGAAGTGCAATTCCAAGAGCAATTAAAAATGCATTATTTTCGCATTTGCATTATAAAACTAGTCGTATAATTTTTGTATTTTTAAAAAGAAATTTTCACAACAGGAATTATCAAAACAAAAATAAAAACATACCTGCCTTATTGAAGCTTATCGTGTACTCCCTCTAGCGTGTCGATTCGTTTGTGCTTATTTTTGGGCGCATGCAATTACATTTATAAATAATTCCGCCGACGAAACAAAGCGCTCCTCCTAAAATATTTTTTTTTCTATTTTGCGACTCTTATAAGCTCATAATCACACGCATTTTGCGTGTTCTTATAGGCCCATAAGAGGTCTCTACTTTTTTTTCTTTTGGGTTGGCAACAGACAAAAGTCTATCTCTTGACGTTTGCCGTGCAATTGTGAACGTCGGTTTAAACTTTTATTTTCTACAAAATTTTGTGTTTAGGTTATGTTTTACCGTGTTAAAATTGTGGCTTGCTTACTTGCAGTGGAAAAGAGAAGAACTGACTATAAAATATATCAAAATAATATTCGTTCTTAGAATTTTAAACATGGCGAAAACTGTAATGCCAATTCGAAACAAAAATCCCTAAATCAGTCATCAATTTAAATGTAAGTTTTTTAAAATTTTAGAGCAAAATAGAAAAAATTGTATAAAGCACTCGTTTCATAACACGTTTTGCTTGCGGCGAGTTTTCTACTACTAGTGTCCTAAAAACGTGTTATAAAACGATGCTTTATACTATTTTTTTCTATTTTGCTCTAAAATTAAAAAAACTTAAATTTAAATTAATGACCGATTTAGAGATTTTTGTTTTAGGTTGTCATTACAATTTTCGCATTGTTCGAAATTCATAGAACAAACGATATTTTGATATCTTTTATAGTCAGCTCTTCTCTTTTTCACTGCAAGTAACCAAGTCACAATTTTAACCCGGTAAAAATTAACTTAAAACACAATTTCGTAGAAAACTAAACATAAAAACGGTGTTGACATTTGCACGGAAAACGCGAAGCGATATTCTGTTGTCCTGTCTTGCCAATCCAAAAGAAAAAAAAAGTACCAACCTCTTATAGGACTATATTATAGTTCTTAAATGACACGCAAAATGCGTGTGATTAAGAACTTATAAGTCGCAAAATAGAAAAAATTGGTAAGGCCGGGATCTTGGTCATTAACGCTAAACTTACTAAGAATTTGACCAATGAAATGTCAGAATTATTTGAAATATTTCATTTCATTCAATGAAATTCATTGGTGAGATTCTTAATTTTAATCTTAATTCTTAGTGTTAATGATTGGGTAAATAAACCATTACGTGTCTAAGATACTTGGATAACCAAGACATTAACTGGGAAAACAATGTTGAATATCTAGGCATTACGCTATTTGAAAACCGTAAGTGGGATCAACACTACGAAAACACCCTCCAAGCAGCCAACGGCCGTCTCCCCAAACTATACGCCCTACTAGGAAGGAGAAGTCTCTCTCCTCTAAAAAAATCATACAAACTATCTCTACAATCAAACTCTCAAGCCACTACTTCTTATCAGGGCATCACCTTGCTCTAAAAACAAAGGAAAATATTTTTCTCTAGCGAATAAATCAACTGCACTCCTAAGCAAACGTTTGCTTAAAAAGGTCAGCTACATTGTACTTATCACCGTCTTACAGCACCGTACGAGTTTTTTATACATTTTAAAATTGCTCTTAAACACCTATGCTAAAGAAATACGTCTCTGGTAACAGTATTTATTTACACTTGTCTAGTAAAGCTACCGTTTCTACATTTAATTTAATTAATACTTGGCTAATTAGGGCCTTGTGGTTTGGAAGGTACAGATTCCTTTGTAATTTTAAAGACGGTATTTCCTTATTTGTATGTGTATTAAATATTTATTAAATTATTTTTAAAAAATAATTGAAGTATTTCCAATTAAAATTATATATTAAACATTAAAAGATTAATTAGTATTACTAATACATAAGTATACCAGTTTAGCATGATTCATTTTTTATAAATTGAACTTTTGACATATCATTAAAACTGACTAATAAAAGCCTTACTATAAATCATTATTAATTCTTTTTTTTTGCGCACACTTAATTGGGCGCCACAATAAATCTTTGAATTAATTAAACTTAACTAAAAACAATTGAGTTTTCAGACATAGTAATTAATACTTTTAATTTTTATACTAAGTACTGTAATTTCTTGTGATACTAATAATTTAACACAAAATTTCAGCAAAATGAAAAATTTATTAACAAAACTAGATGAAACGTTGCAAGCACCCTGTCGAAACATCGGCACTATTGGGAAAACTAATAACATGCTATTAGAACAGGGTAGCATAACATAATTACAATTTTACTACTACTCCTCACTGCACAAACTAACTTATAATATAATATTAAACTTAGGTTTTCTTGTACACTTAATATATAATTAAAATTAATAATAAAAATATATTTTTACTTGGATGCAAGTTGAACTTATTAATTACAATTTTTGATTGATTTTAAAAACAAATGAATGGAAGCTTAAAATTTGTACACTAGAGCCATATATTTTGCAAATTGCAGGTGTTTTGTTTGATTTTAAATTCTGTATCTTTAAAACATTATATTCTAGCAAAAAACTGTATATAACATTTTTTATAGGGCTTAAAAAGAGCTTTTATTTAAAATATAATTTTTTGAAATCGGGTTATAAATATGTGAGATATTATAAAAAAACCTTTTACTACATTAAACACCAATATCTCGAAAACAATGCGTTTTAGGAAATCGTTGTTTAAAACATTTTTTGACCAATTTAAAATTATCTTTTGTATAAGTGCTAAATTAACCAAATACAATAATAATTGCCTTAATTATAAACAAAAAACGCTAAAAATAGGACTTTTACCCTATTTTTACTCCCTTACCCCCAATCGTTTACCCCCAAAATCTAATCAGCTCTTCGGAATACGATAAGAAACAATGTGCAAAAAACCGCAAGTCGATATCTCATGTAGAAATGGAGTTAGAGAGTTTACACCCAGACAGACCGACGACGGACGTCGAGAAATGTGAAAAAAACGTGGTCAGAGATTTTGACTTTTCGGCGAAGATTTCAATACATCGGCACTCTTAGTAGCACTAAGTGCCGATGTAATTTATCCACCAAATTAAATCCACTATTTAGTTTTTTTTAGTTCCCAGATATAAATTCTGATATGATTGCGAAAGTTTTAAACCCGACTCCTCGGATCGACCATTTTAAACGCATTTAAGGCAAAAAATTTATAAACCAGTATTATACAGGGTGATCAATAACTGCCATGACAAAATTTAAGAGGTGTTCTGCATCCAAAAATATCAAAAAAAGTTCCTATAAAGGTTGGTCCGCAAATGAGCCCTAAGGGAGCTACAGACCTTTAAAATTGTAATAAAAATAAGGTTTTTAATTAATAACTCTGGGACCCTAGCTAGAGCAACGAGTTTTTGCATGTATACTAGTATTAATAAGGGCAACAAGTTTATATTAATATATTTTTTTATTTATCCAGAGGAAAAATGTATTAGGCTTAACACATTTTTGCCACAAACTTTTTTATGTGTACTTTTTTTGGATTTTTTATAAAAAATATGGATTCCTTGAGTAAAAATACATAAAAAATGTCATATATTGTAACACTGTAGAAGCAACAGTTTTCATAAAAAATTCAATTAAGGGGAAGTAACATTTTGTGCCACACGTTACTTTTTAAAAGGCTATTACTGCTTTAATATTAAATTTAGGTGTTTTGGTGAAGAATACTTTTTTGCTTAGCTTTAAATGAAGAATCGCCCTGCGGCATTTAAATTTTATTGATGCCTTTTTTTGTTCCCAATTCAATATGTCATCTTCGAAGGGCCGTAGCTCCCTTAGAGCTCATTTCCGGACCAAACTTTATAGAAACTTTTTTTCATATTTTTGGATGTAGAATCACCTCTTAAAATTTGGCATGGCAGTTATAGGCTAGTAATGGGCTAAAAAAATATATTAAAATGCATCAAGGCATTAAGAACGCAAAATTAAAATGATTTCATAATCAATCGTTTTAATCTCATATGATTAAGGCTAAAGCCCTAATTTATGCTTTTAAAGAGGCGTACTTGCTTTTATGTCACTTTAAGATATGACAACTTGATTTTAAATATGTAGATTACGGTAAAATTTATTCCTGGTCTTAAAAAATGTCCCATATAGGTAAAGGTAGTTCAGTTTTATTACCCGACTACGGTAACGCGAAAGAATGGTTATGTTTTAACATGTGTATTGGTGTATGCTCGTTTTTTTGTTCCCTTTTGGAGCCTAAAGTGACTATAATTATTGCCTACGCTTCGACATACATACTGGCTTTATCGGGGTTGTAAACGGCTATGAATTTAAAATTAAATGTTTAAAAAAAAACAAAATGGCGGACGCAAAATGCTACATACTACTTTTTCACTAACTTTTCCCCTTTAATGTAAGGAAACATTCAAATATTACTTAACGCAAATTTTGATCATGTTGGACTAAAAGTTACAGCCTTCCAGTGAACAGATGGTACTAATAGTAAAAAAAAAGAACCATAAAGTTCTAGTATTTGTAAACAGATGGCATTAGTAGTAAAAGCAAAAAGAATGGATACATATACTCGGCGCATTATCTATCTGAGTAACAAATTGGATCAAGGAAGCTATGATTAGTGGTTTAAAAATGACTTTTAGTAATATTTTTGTAGCTCATTGTGCTTTTGATAATTTTTAACATTTAGGTTAAATTGACTGTCATTTTACGTCTTACAAATAATAACAAAATCTGTTTAAAAAGTAAAACTTTGTTCAAAATTATAATAAAAGTAAGTTTTTGTTAATAAAGTGGTATTATAAACTTAAATTTAACATTACCTGAATAAAATTACGGACCAGTATTATTTTAACCAAAAAATTATCTGTTATAGTGTTTACTTCAAAAATTTATAGAGCACTGCATTATATTACTTCATTTATAGATTGATGCTTTAGTTTTCTTTTTATGCACTTTTCTTGTTATTTCTTCTTGCTAAAGCAAATTATTTTAATTTTTTTATAAATGTCAAAATAATGTCTTGATTGACAATAAATTTTAAACAAGATGAAAACCTTACATAAGGAACTAAATATATTCTGCCAACCAAATAACAAGAAACAAATGACCCTCAACTCAGATAGATAACGCGCGGAGTTTATTATTACCTAATATTTTTAACTTCATAATATAAAATTAAATTAGGGTTATAATAAATAAGGTAAACATAAATAGTTTTTATTGGTTATATTGGCTACTCTACTTTGTCTTCCTTACGTTGGCTAAACTGTTAGAAAGAGATAGCACTGTAGACCTAATTTTGACGGTCTTTGTTGTCAAAAAGATATTCCATTTAAACTCTGTATAAAATAACGGGTTTGTTTGACGTTTAATAAATAATTTGTATTTTGAGGTTATATGTATTGATAGTTACAGTTGTAACTGTCAACAGATATAACCTCGAAATATAAATTAAGAGTCATGTGTTATCAATTCTTCACTCACTAATCTACTAATGTATACCAACTTTAGAATAACAAATGTGCAGTGCACAGTTCACTGCATTATTAGTACTCTTCTTCCTTTTTTTTTTGGCCTTTTCTCAGTGAGATAATTAGCCAGATCCCTCTTAGTTACTCAATTCACCAAGAGTGGTTCTTGTCTGGATTGGCACCATGCCCACTCCTGTTTTGATTATAAAAAATTTCCAGTCTTCTGTAAGACCTTTTCTTTTTCTTTTCCTTCTTGTCTTTTCGTGTTTGCTGTTGGTTGTGTTAGCTGTTGACAAGGCTGTTTTTCTAATTTGTAATTATATTTGCGCATGTGCTAGTATATAAAAAAAATTCTGTACGTATAAAAACTTCTTCACGTGTTAGTTGCTTCCAAATCAAACTTTATCAGCATTATAAATGATTAAAAAACATAAAATTCTCTTCTTACTCCAATATAATCACATGTTCGTCATTTTACTGCAAATCGAATCCAGGGCATATCCAAGATAGCAAATAAATAAATAAATAACTATACTAAAACATTTGATGCTAAAAATTAAACGCGATTAACGGATTACATAATTCTTGCCAAAAGTACTTGTTCCTCGTTTCACGGGTGAAAAGCAACTGGCATTATTAGTAATAATGATGATTTATCACTGACTGCAGTAATGATAAATTTATAATTTTGCCTGCGTTGGAGTAGTCGGGTTTTTCTTTTTTTAATGCTTGTTTTGAAAAAATTACCTACACCAACAATAATTATTACTATTCAGTATTTCTTGACAAGAACAATGCTTTTCGTAGGCGTCCATGATTACCAATTCTAAATGTAAGTAGGTTTTTATTCATTACGGTATTTATGATAAATGCTATGGCCTGCTTTTTTTTTCGTTATTCTAGGAACGCTTGTCAACTTGTTATGGAAATAAGTAAGGTTAAGTTTCACCATTATATACTATTATAAAAACATTTGTACACAATTTAAATATTTTAATGTATATTGTTGTATTTTTCTCTCTTTATTTCTTATATAATAAATAAATACATAAATACCTTCTAGATAAGAACATTATTTGTTTTTATTTATTTGCTTGAAAAATCATACCGCAGCATGGAGAGCCCCAAATAAGCTTTTGCTTGTGCTAGGGGCTCTCCATTAATTTAGCACAAAATACAATCTAAAAATATAATAAACCCAAACTTCAACATTTGTAGCCTTTAGAAAACGTTCAAGTATTACGTAACGCAAATTTTGATCATTTTGGAGCCCCCCCCCCCTGTAACGCTATTTCCTATACCATTAACATGGGACATAACACTTCAAAATGATCCCAGCCCCCCCTAGGAGCGTTACGTAATACTTAATATCGTCGGCTTACAAGTAAAGAGCACTAAGTCCAAAAACATGGTTTTGAGATATTGACAAATTTAACTTTCATTGTTGTTTTTTAATTTTTGTACTAATTGTTTTTGGAAAAAACTACCGCAAATTGCAATGACATGTTTGGACATAATGATGTCCCATTTGCAGTTAAATAAAGAAAAATTAAAGTAGTTTAATTCAACTATTTTTGAAAAAAGACATGGACTTAGTGCCTTTTACTTGTAGGCCCACGACGTCGGCTTACAAGTAAAGAGCACTAAGTCAATAAAATAATATAAGAAACAACTATTTAAAATTAAAACCCTTCTATTAATTAAACGTAATATATAACTATAAAGTAGAAAACAAGATATTTACATAAATTTTCAAAAACTAGATTTTTAAAAGAAGGGTTTGGACTTTTTGATTGTTTAAAGAACGTTTCCAAAATTAATAATAATAATTAATTAGTATTAATTATATGAAACTGCTTACTATGCACGAACTAAGACAGTTTTCAGAGGCCATCGGCTGTGCCGGCAAAGAAGCATCTCCTAAAGTCAATAATTATAATGAATCATTATTAATGATAAAAAAAAAAAAAATAAATAAATAACACGATATTGTATCATATAAATGATTCAAGCAATCATATTTTTATAAATTAACTCTTTTTAGAAAGTCGCTTAGTGCAGAAACAATTGAAATAATCTACAAGTAACACGCACTAAGTGCACTAAGTGACTTAGTGCCTATTGCCAGATAAAATTTTAATCAAAATCAAATTGGTGCGTTTTGTATAGTGGGTAACTCCCTTGGCAGTCCACCTAGAAGTTAGTTCGGTTTACCTATACATTGATCATCAAAAATTAACTACAGTGCTATTAAAATCCAATTTTTGCAAAAAAGTGACTTAGTGCCTTTTACTTGTAAGCCGACGATATAATATATTATGTATTATATATGTTTTGACACTGACTGTTTTGTTAGTGTATTTACTTGGTTTGTTGGATATTACTTGGTCACGATCGAGCATGGCCATGCACGGGTTCGTGACGGCCTACTACGTGATATATGGCAACGTTGCACCTTAAAAAAATCTACATAACCTTACTCTAATTTTCTGGTTACGCTTCAACGAACCTGCTAATGTGTTCTTCTCCACATAAAGAAATAATTACCTACAAAACATTTAATTTTTATATGATCCTATACTGAAAACTACACTAAGAAAAAAATTTAATTATTTCTAGTATTTTTATATATATATATATATATATATATATATATATATATATATATATATATATATAGGTATATTTGTCCTCAAATTTGCCAAATGCTTTTTTACCCACTTAGAATAGACTTAGAGAGCTGACATTTGGTATACATGCTTATCTGCCCTAACAAAATAATTTAATATAAAATTTAGCATGTTGGCATAAATGTTGACAAAAATAAAGAAATCACAAATTCCAAAACCTTTCTTTAAAAAAATTCGTTTTTGTAAATTGGTATATCTTGTTTTCTACTTTTTAGTTATACATAATACATAATTAATAGAAGGGTTTTAAGTTTAAAAACTTGTTTTTTATATAGTTTTATTTACGATATTTTCTATAATTTTCATTTATTAGCACAAGAAAATATGCATCCATGTCCATTTTTCAATGTTATAACAGTTTTCATTTATAAATCAAAACAATTTAAATAAATGTTAAGCAAAAGATGATCATTTTTATTTTTATGTTAAATGATAATTGTTGCAGATGTACGCTGAAAAGTAATACCTGTAGTTTTAAGAATTGTGATATGCATTTTATTATTATTATTGTTATTATTAGAATAAAACTGCTGACCGTTTATTTTAAGTTATGTAAGGAGATATATAGTCCAGAAACGCAATTATTATATCGTCGCCTAAACCTCAAGAACTCTAAGTAAACAGAATGTAAGTTTATAATTAAGCCGAAATTGACCCCTGATAACAAACTAAGTACAAGTCTTATTATTTACTGAAGATAATAAAGACAGGAAGTTTTAGTGGTAATTCTAGCTTTATAGAGGCTTCTCAAGTCTTTAAACAGAACTATTAAAGTTTTGTTATTTAGAAATAAAGATCGAGGTCTAAAAGTCGAGATTAATTTTAATATAGCATTTTTTAAAGTTTTCTTCTTATGCTAGGTTTAAGTGAAGTACTTATTTTGCTTTTAATTGGTTAAAGTTCTATGGTTTTTCATATACATATATTTGTATGCATTTGTAATATTGATGGACCGCTAGGTGTCTTTTCCTTAAGCTACTTGAACTATTGGCGCTTTAAAGATTGCTTACATTGATTGGTATAGTCGCTGCCAGAGTTATAAGAGAATTTTTTTTAACAGCGATTATTTTTGTCTGGCGCTTGTCAAACTGTTGCATAATTTTAGACTCAATTAAACTAATGTATTTTTATCCAGTCCACGTGGACTAATTCTAGCCAGTTAACATTCGACCCTATCCAATCATATTTCACAAAAGATTTAGCCACACCCACAAGGCATTTGTAGCAATACATATTTACTGGACCGGCTTTAATTTGTTTTATTTGTGTTCTGTGCATCGAGCTATATAAGATAAATACGTATTTAATATAATGCATATACGGAAAATGTGTTATGATTTACCGTTGTAATTTACTAATCTTATTTACGTAGGATTTGGTAAGGCTGCGATTTAAGTATAAATAAAAAAGCTGCAATAAATATCAAGGAAAAATATAAAAGTTATACATTTTTTTATACCTCAAAAGGTATTATATTTGCAAAATACACGGTATACCTTGGAATATAATATGTAATACTATCCCGTTTTATGAAAAAAAAATTTCTTATGACATAAATAATAAGTATATGTTTAATTTTAACATTCATATTTGTATTAACACTAGATTTAACTTTTGATAGGACCTAAAGGTTAAAGGTTCCACTCAATTGCAAAGTGGGTATAATAACGCCGCTACATAAAGGAGGCGACCCAGAAGACTGTAACAATTATACATACATACATACATACATACATAGACCAGTGTCAGTATTACCAATCTTGTCCAAAATCTTTGAACGTACTATTAATAACAGACTTTTAGATTATCTTAAGGAAATAGACTTTCTCTACCAGTGTCAATATGGCTTTCGCAGGTCAAGTGACACCACCTCTGCTGCAGTTGATCTTATAACAGACATGCAAGTGAATATCGATAAAAATCTTAAATGTGCTCCGGTGTCGCTTGACCTGTGTAAGGCATTTGACACAGTAAATTTTCAAATCTTATTGCAAAAACTTGAATTATTAGGATTTAGGGGGAATTGTCTCAACTGATTCCAAAACTACTTAACAGGAAGAAAACAATGTGTGGATACTAACAATTTTATATCAAATACTAAAAATATACAATGTGGTGTTCCACAAGGTTCAATCCTCGGACCCACACTTTTTTTAATCTATATAAACTCTATAGCTAATCTTAAGCTAAAAGGAAAAATCAGTTTATATGCTGACGACACTACAATTGTTTACTTCTCAGAATCAGTTGAGACAATTCGAGCTAACATTGAAAATGACATGATCCTTATATCAGAGTGGCTCGATCTCACAAGCTAACCCTCAACATTAGCAAGTCTGGATATATGTATGTATATAAGAAAACAGTAAATACAAAAGATCCAATAACCTTTGGTACTCACACTTTAAAATATATACAAAAAACTAAGTATCTAGGCTTGCTGATTGACGAGACGTTGACTTGGAGCAAATTGATTCTCTAAGGAAAAAGGTTGCTCCAGTTGTGGGGATATTGTGTAGGTTAAAAAAAATAAATAAAAATCTTCTCAAATCAATTTACTATTATGCACTTATACACAGCCATATACACAGTACCTGACAATTCTCTGGTATCAGGCAACTGAGAATTTACTAAAACCTACTAAGATACTGCAAAATAAAGCTCTTAAAATACTTTTTTCATTACCATGGACATACCATACCAAGGACATTTATTTGAACTTTAAAGTTGTCACTTCACGCCGTTTATGAATATCAAAACTCAATATTTATTAAACAAATCCGCGAAAATATAAGGCACTCTAATATAAAATTAAATCTAAGGTCAGAATTTCATGATTAAATGATCAGAGATAATTTAAATATTTATCTTCCAATATTTAAAACTAATTTGGGAATAAAATCAGTCTTGCACAAAGGAGCTTCATGCTTTTATAACTTACCTAATGAGTTAAAAATCTTACCATATAAACAATTTAAGACTAAACTAAAAAAGCATATTTTAAGTTAAAACTTACTGTGATGTAAATGTAATTAATTTGAATGTAGGTATATTTTTTAAATGTTTTTTTAACAGTTGTAACGTGTAGTTATGTAATAAATAGGTCTATAAGTGAATATGTAATATATTATAGGTACTATGTAAGTATTTAAGGGGATGAACCATATAAATGTAAATTTCTGGTTTTTTGAATAAATGATTTAAAAAAAAAATGTAAATATTTAAAACAGGGCCGTTCTATTATATTTGCTAGTGCGCAGATAGTTTAAAGTAAGATTACTACTTGATATCTATGTGGAGTGAGCTGCTAAATATATGTGATTACAATTTTGGTTCTATTTTGTAATAAATTAGTGTTGCAAAACTTTAAATTAATCTGTAGGCCTATATGACCATGACCTGAGATCATTAAATTCTATAGATTACTACATCTATCTACACTTATAATAAATCTTAGAAACTAGTTTAATAGTTTAAAATAGTAAAACTAAGTAAATTATTTCCAAATGCGTTTTTTTACCCTTCCAATAAGGGGCTGTCCATATATTACGTAACGCAATTTTTCAAAAAAATTAACTGTATTCTCACTATTGATTCGTTTTTCTCGACAAAACAAACATAAACCTAAAATATAGTATAACATAACCTTAAAAAAAATTTACACCAAAAAATCACTCAAACTTTAAAAAAATATTCATAATCAATATCACACAGGGAAGAAATACTTGGTTTGGACTTTTTACACTAAGTGTCACATATAACACGTATATTGTTTGGCCACAGGTACACAAAATAGTACACACATTGGTGTTCACGCAAGAACAGGGCCGTAATTTTTTTTTTAATATTAATGTCAACAGTTTTTTTACTCATTACAATATTATTTAAATATGCATAGTTTCGTCAAAAAGTCCAAACGAAAAAGGGAATTATGGGCCACTAAATAGTAATTTATGTTGAAATTAAAATACATCTGCCAAGCTTAGGAAATAAACATTAAATTTATTAAATTCCGTTACGTAACGTTTACCTAGACCCTTCCCCTCCCCCCTGTCACAAACTGTAACAATTTCTCTGACCCCCCCCCAGGCGCGTTACGTAATGGACTTCCCCTTAGTTATATGGCCCATCGGATGCGCCCATCATGGAATCGCTTTTTATTAATTAGTAATTTAGGTTAATTTAAGGTATTCATGTTTATAATTTTTGTTCAATTTGGCAATGTTGTCATGCTCAAAACAAAATCACTCAAATGCCATTGTACTCTTTATGTTTTAATTTAACCTGTGACCCTTTTAGTATGCAATCTATGTGTATACTAAATGTCAAAATTCGCATTTGAAGCTATTTGTTGTATTCAGATATTACGCAAACAGTGTCAACTATAGTCAATAGGTATACGTTTTTGTCCAAATATAGCGTTTTAGTTCACTGTGTTGTGGAAAAGTTTTAAGGGGATTTCTAATACTGTATATGTATAGTACCTATACTTGTATATCTGAATTTAAAGCCCTTGCTGAATTTTACGAAGCCTTTATTTTGATTTTAAGACCATGAAAAAGTCACCTATAACATTTATAATATAAACAGCATATTATGCTGTTAAAGTGCCTGTTACCATTACCTGTCTGTTAGGTCAAAATTACAATTTGTGATTGTTTCATTCAGAGACTATCCTACTTTTAAATTCAACTATTGATAATTCGGCCTTGAAACCTTTTTATTTTGGCATATTCACATTTTTATTTTGTTCCAACGCCAAAGAATGATTATTATAAAGGCTACTAACTCACAAAATTATTAATGAACGAAAGGATCCATTGTGGGGGTTATTACTTAAAATCAAAACTAAAAAAAATGGTCCACTACCCCAATATATTTCAAAAACCGACCGCGGTTTCGGGCCTTTATAAATGTATAAATACAATCTGTATTACACAACTAGGTCCATTATCAAGGTGTACGTATATTTCTTAAACGTACACCTTGGTAATGGACCTAGTTGTGTAATACAGATTGTATTTATACATTTATAAAGGCCCGAAACCGAGGTCGGTTTTTGAAATATATTTTGGGGTAGTGGACCATTATTTGTAGTTTTGATTTTACAAAATTATTTCTGACTTAAATATTTCATCAATCTATTTTTCCAATCATCGCATAGAGTGATATTACTTTTATTATTATTCTTTTAAATATAAATATGTTACTTTTAATAGTTTTATTCTGTAACATTACGCATGGGTCATAGTTCAGGAATATATTAAACGCTCAACCTTTAGTAGACCACCTATAAATTTAAAAATAGAACAGTGTGCTTGCTAGTTGAAGCTGAATCCTGTCATATTATTTCAAAACCTTTTGTATACGCATCAAAACATTTTCAAATAGCCTTGGTAAAGAAACCTTTGGCGCAGTTTGCTATATATAGGGAATGTTACTACTTTAATTAAAAAATAAGATTTTCCCCAAGTAGGTTGTGTACCTGCCAATACTAAGTAATATAGTTAGTAATTATTTTTTTATTATTTTATTATTTTTCATATAATGAGTGCGAAATACACTTTGTACTATTATAATGTAGTATATTACTCCAGATACTGCTGGTCTAAAGACCACTTTACACGGAGCAATTTGTACGCAAGTTTGATGCTATGCAAGTTTGCTGCCAGATATAGCATGAGGACAATTGGACATTGATTTGCCTTTTCACGGAGCAAGTTGCACCCAAGTTTGGTGCTATATATTGCAAGGTAAACAGTGCGGCCAACCAGACAATTTTGACGTGTCTCTGCGTTTGTTGACAAAAACTTAACCTAGCATTTGCTTTTTTAAGGAAGTTTTTTAGTTAGACAGACGGACCTATTATTAATAATAATAATTATTAACATGTGCAGTTGCTACTATATTAGTAAAATGAAATCGATTTGGTAACTTTTTTCCAGGTTGGTACCACGAAAATAACCATAAAACTTGCGTGAAAATCGCCGAAAAATAGAACATGTTCTAAATAATTTGATGGCACGAAAATGGCCTTAAACTTGCCTGAAGGCATGCGCAGTGACTGAATCATTCTTGCAACAAACTTGCATAGCATCAAACTTGCGCACAAATTGCTCCGTGTAAAGTGTCTTTAAGACTATTTGACATATACCATATAAAAATGAACCTTAAAAATCAAAGTATTGCTCCTTTTAGCCCATATTGGCTTTTTTTGTGATTTATGTCATTGATTGTACGTCACTGGTTGTTACAATTACTAGAACTATAACAACGTTAAGTATTACTGTAACAACCAGTGAGTGTTACTAAACTTTCGTGGGGTTCCATATAAGGAAAAACGTAGTATTTACTACGGTAACGACCTCTCAGTGCATGGTAACAGTTTTTAGATAGTTGCCCCTTAAAACAGTGCATGTCTAGAAGTAATTTTATAATTTCTTGGGCTCAGTTATTCGTGCTGGTCTATCACGCTCTATCTTTGTATTTTGCATTCGCTTGTTTTTGATGTTTAGTCGCTATTTTTTCACCCATAAATCGTGGACGATTTATATTGGTTTCAAAATTAAATAGATGTTGTTTTAAACTAGGTAAAAAACTATTAAGATTTATTCTATGTCGATATATCTATAATAAATAAACTCTAGAAATTGTAGAACTTGTTTGTTTTCTAGACTGTAAAATAATCTTGACTAATATGAAAGGAAAACTTTAGTATTGTTGATACTTAAACCCTTTTTATAATGTGTTGTCAGATATTTCCAATTATTTTTATTAATGGAAAATTTTTACTGATCTAGATCGAAAAACAATCCAACTAAGAATATTTCTATCAATCAAAGTATATAACTTTTTCAAAAAAATATCGGACTTTTCCTTTTATTTTTTATGATTTGTTGAAAAGTGTTTCCCATTGAGGAAAAGAGTTATAGGTCTCTATAATTTTTTAAAGAATTTTTTCCTGAAAAAATTACGTTAATCGGACTTTTTCTTTAGCTTCTTTTGATTTTTTTTAAGTTTAATCCCCCATAACTTTGTTTTAAAATTTTATTATTTTTAAAAACATTCTAAACGCATTTTTTAATGTATACTTGCTTGAGAATGCACAGGAAATGGGATTTAAAAAAAAAATCTGTTTGAAAATTCCTTCTAATGGTAGGTCATATTTACTTGTAAATTTACTGTGATTTTTATGCATATTTTGTCTTTGCTTATACCAAAAGTTTTAAAATTTTTAAAAGTAGTACACTGTAAAAAATGTTAAAAATACTATATTTTCGTAATTTTAAAATTTAATTTATGAAGCTGAAGTTTGCATCGAAAATTCAAATAGTATATTAAAGCATTTATTCCATAACACGTTTTTAGCGCACTAGTACTTTAGAAAACTTGCCGCAAGCGGCTTGTTTTCTAAACTTGTACTCGTGCGCTAAAAACGTATGTTATGAAACTAGTACTTTAATATACTATTTGAATTTTCGTTGCAAAAAAACGTTGAAAACTTCAGCTTCATCTTAATTTTAGGTTAAAACTTTAAATTACGTTGTCATCGTAAAGGGTATACTTGAAGATTCAGTTAAACTTCCTATAAAACGTGAATTTTGTAATTGAACCTTAATATTACACTTCAATGTTATCCCCATTTTTTCCAGTGTATATTAAACTTTTAAACTAGGGACCTATTTTCCTTCGGTTCACATAAAACTAAAAATTTAATAAAGAAGCGAATATTTCACAAACTTTAGAAGAAAAAACAGCTAAACCTTTTCAGTACGGTTAACCGGTTGTATACGTATAAACTCCATAATGTATTCCACGTATGGAACTCTAAATGAGAAGTTTTCGCATAAAATAAATTCCCTCGAATCTGTTTAATTTGCTCTATTTCTTCTGGTAGAAACTAAATCGTCTATAAATCCGCCTTCTCTATAATAACTCAGTCGGTCCGGGCATTCAGAAACGGGAACTTCTCTTCAAAAAGTTTCCTTTTCCCCCTGCCTCCTCCCTGCCCCTTGCTCACCATTCGTTTTGCTCTTCTTTGACGTCCTTCCGAACTCTTGGGGGTGTGCCAAGTTCGCGACGTTCCAAACACTATCGTAATATACAGTGCGATTTTAGAAAGATTTATAGGAGCGCCTATGTGCAGCTCTTTATGCAACGTTTTGATAAACTGCGCACGTGCATGCGCTGACCGTTTTTCAATATGTTATTTTAAATAAAAAACATTTTTTTACAAAAAAAAGAAACACCAAACAGACGCCAAACCAACGTTAATGTAAACCAAGGCCCCCTCATTAAAAAAAAAGTCCAAACCAAGAAAAAACCAAAACAAACTCTTGCATAGAGAGCTGCATTTAGGCGCTTGTAGATTTAGTGTGATCCTCGTCCTACCAAACATTTTCTGGACCACTTATTAAAAAAGTCTACCGGTTTTTTTGTTTTTTGAATAGGAAAGAAGTGTTTGGACTAAGAGAAAATAGTATATTACGCACCGAATACGCGAACCTAGTTCACATCTCGTGCACTGAAATGGTTTGTCTCGAGGAGCGTATACTATTTTTCCTACGAACTAGGTAACACCTAAACATCCAAAAAACGCAAGAATTATCTTAAAATAAATTTTTCAATTTGAGGTTATGTGTTTGACGTTTACTAATTTTCTGACAGAAGATATGTAAAATCAGCTGATTGTCACTTCCCAACCGTTGTCATAGGCAACGGGTGGAAAATAGGCACTAACTACTAACTAGACCGTAGGAAAAATATTTGATTCGAAACTATTTTATCTAAAAATAAAGTAATTTTGTTTTTAAATCTAGATGTTTGAATTCAAATAAAGAAAATAATACTATAATACTTAGTTTTTTAGTTCTATTCATATTTACCACAAATATTTGAGTCTTCTATTTCCAATACCGGGTAAGTCCTATGGATTTCCTATGGATATACCCGGTACTGGAAAGAGACGACTCATTTTTTTCTGCATTTTACAAGAAAAGCACAAAACCAAGCACTTTTACTTAATTCAAGTTTTAACCTCTTTCGATTTATACATAAATATACTTGAGATGCTTTTTACGATAAAATTCTTTAAAGGACCAATACTTTCATATAAATGATTAAATGTGTTTTAAGCTTTTATATAAAATATAATTAAACCTTCTAGACTACATTTCCTTGAAATAAATGTAAATTAAATTTATAAATTTAAAATATAAGTTGTTGATAAGGAGCTTCATTTGAATTTTTATTAAATATACAAGATACAAGGTTTTTGAGAAGAGTTTTTCATTTAAATATCAAATAATTCGTTTAGATTTATTAATTTGTGAACTTGAGGAGTTAACCTTCAAAGTTAAATAGAGAATCGATCGTAGAGAAAAGAATTATTAAATAATTTTTTACAGGTTTTTAAATTCACAAACAGGAAATTCCTATCTCACAAAACGACATAACTGACAAAATTTAAAAAAAATTTGTTGTTGCATTAGGGTGGTCCAAAAAAAATTAGTAGCACAAATGGATGGTTTTATACGAATTTTATCGATATTTGCATGATTTGAGTGTTTTTAGAGCCCTGAAAGTACCCCTTAGGGTTGTCACTATAAGTTTTTACTCTAAGGGCGTTCTAAACACGACACATAGAAAAGATTAAGTAAATAATTTTTGATCACCCTATTGTTGCATATTCGGGTTTAGAATGTCATAAAATGGCAAGAAAATGTGAAATAAAAACTTTGTCAGTTACGTCGTTTCGTGAGATAGGGGACGATTTGATGCAAATTTAATGTATTTTGATTAAATTTAGTAAAATCATTTGAAGAGATATTTATTATTAAACTGTCCACTTTCATTTTAAAAAGCGAAATATTGTTTAAAATTATAATAAAATTAAGTTTATCATTCATGATGTCCTATTAAAATAAAAGTTTGCATTACCTGAGCTTGTAATACCTAAAATTATATTTTTTTTTAATACAATTATGGTCCTGTATTATTTTAACTTGCCGAAGAAAATTCTGCCACTCGTTTACTATAAAACTTTTATTAAGCACTAGGTTAGGTATATTGCTTCATTTACATTTGTAGATTGTTGCTTTAGCTACATTTTTTAGGACCTTTCTTATCTAGCACCTGGCTTTTCAAAACTGAATTTTTTTTAATGTCAAAATGTTTTGATTTCAAATGTATTTGAAAACACAAGACATTTAACCTTACGTAAGAATTAAATTTATTCTGGCAGCCATTAAACAAGAAACAAATGAGCATCAACTCTGATAGATCTCGGGCGGAATTTATCCTGTAGGATGCATTATACCTAAGCAGGTCAAATACTTTTTATTTTTTATTTTGCAGTTTTTTTTTACTCCAGGGGAAAAACGTGTATTAAATACCAAATATTTACCCTTATAGGTTTTTGTAGCAGCAATATTGTTTTTAGTTTTTTTTTCTTTGGAACGCCACCAGAGTCCCGACCATGGAATTCCGGGAGTAGCGCTCTCGTTTCGGGGGGCGGTGGGAGAGGGCGAGAGGCAGGAAAATAATCGTGTCGTTCCGTCGCTTCCAGCGAATGATAAAATGCCTTCACTGCGCCACGTTGCCGTCTCCAACGCACATTGTTTCTTTTTTAAGAACTTAGATCATCTAGCTAGCTAATAATAAATCGGAATTTTGAGAGACTCAGCTAAGTCAAGAAACTAATTACATTCTTGAAATTTGCATGTACCTACCTAATTTAGTCCCTGGAGTACTTTCCTGTTACGTGGGCCACAGTTTTCTAGTTTTATAATTTTACATTTCCAGTAAATCCACACATTTTTCTATAAATTTTCATTCTAAATACACTCAGAAAATATCATTGTAATTTTAATACTTTACTGGTGGTATTAAATACTGCAATGTATGTATTTACATTGTGAAATAAATGACAGTAGGTTGCAGACGATTTTAGTCAATATCTTTTAGAGTTGAATTTTAATTTTTTAAAAAGACTAGATATTTTGTACATGTTGTGATACAAGAACAAGTAATGCAAATGCTTAATTTAAAGTGTTTAAGTCAAAACGTTTAAAAGTTTTTAAGAAAAAATTGCATAACACTGTCCACATGTATGTCCACACAAAATACTTGTTTGTATACAAGTATTGTGTGTTGCTTTCATCCTGTATTATTAAAGCACATTTTTAACCCTGGAACCTGACTGTGGGGTCTCAAATACCCCCACTAACGCTTCTATTACAGTCCGTCCCTGTAGCATTGATTCAAAAAAAGCTTAAGCAAAACGTAAATATTAGAGGTGATATACAAATATTTAAATAAATCCTTTTAAAATACGTACAGAAAGAAGTTAAAACTAAAAAAAAAAAATAAGAAAACATGTTTCTTAATTATTATTAATAATTTATTATTGGGGTTTGTGAAACCCCATTTGTGTATACATGAAAAAAGTGTCAGAATCCAGGATTAAATATCTTAATGATCGTTCACCAACCTATATTAATAGTAATTATATACCAAGGTAGATAAGACATTTTTTATAGCCGAGCGTATTAAATCCCGAGCTGCATAGCTGCGAGGGATTTAAAAGTGCGAGGCTATAATAGTCTTCTTTACCGTAGTTTATATATTAGTTTTTTCACTACTAGCACTATTTAACTATTTTTATTCAAATAATAAAATAAATTATTTACAAAAATGATATTTCTTGAAATTTTCATAAAAATCAAGTAGCCTTGATCATTTGCATTTGCTCAAATAAATACTTTGAACTGACGTTTAAAAATTTAGTTTTT
This sequence comes from Brachypterus glaber, assembly GCA_958510825.1. Lineage (NCBI taxonomy): Eukaryota > Metazoa > Arthropoda > Insecta > Coleoptera > Kateretidae > Brachypterus > Brachypterus glaber. The sequence continues at coordinate 29,467,067 of OY294051.1, forward strand.
TTTATTTATTTTTTTTTTCATAATATTTAGCTAATTATTGATTGTATTAATTGGTAATAATTATAATTAAAAAAATTCTAAAATCCTAGTAAATATTACATGTATCTACATTAAATTACATTTTCATGTAGAATCATGTATAATTTTTACAGAAATGCATGAATTATTGCAAAACTTCAAAGGGGCCTATCTCACTAAAAAAAAAAAGTAGTTGGGGTCTGTGAATGAGTTCTTATACATATTTTATTTACCTCAATAAACGTACAAAATTACATAAAAAGGGTCGGTAATTTGTTGGATAAAAGGCGCACAATGTCCCTTAGGGATATTAAAGTAAATGTTTTGTAAAAAAAAAAAATTGGGATAGAATTTAAAAGGGACCGCTAAAAAAAACAACCAAAAGCTCTCCTCTTTCAATGTTTATTTATTTTCTCGTATTTTCTACGTTTAGAAAAAGAGACACTGTGCAATGGTTCTGTTTATCCCCATTTTCTAGGAGGGCACTTGGAGGAATTTATGGTCTGTTTAGATCTAGTGTCTCTCGAAGTGAAAACAAAATCTAATCGATTTTTATAGTTATTTTAAATCGGAAGGGATGTTTACCAAAACAAGATTATACAGGGTGAACTAAAAAGAGAGGCTTGCTAGGGTTAATAATACAGTATTACTTATTTCTGCATATGTTTTGACACTCAGATATAAAAGACTTAATAGTAATTATATATCAAGGTAGAGAAGACATTTTTTTTACAATGCGAGGCTATAATAGTATTCTCTACCGTGGTTTATATATATTTTTTTTCACTACTAGTACATTTATTCTTATTATTTAGACTTTTTTATTTCAATAATAAAGTAAAACGTTTGCTGAATCCTAATGGAGTTCTCTACAACTAGAATTATGAAACAAAAGACGTCTACCCTATCTCTATCTCATTTGTGCTACACTTTCCAGCCTACCAAATAAATACTGTATTTGTTTTTCATGAAAAACAAATACAGTATTTATTTGGTTGGCCGGGAAGTGTAGCAGTGAGCGGCACGAATGAACATAGCTAATGTGAATCTGTAGAATAAGATAATTCTATTAAAATTTAGATGGCGCCAGTAATTTCTTTAATAAAAATAATATAGTTACACTTTTCGCCCGGCCAAGTAAATATTGTATTTGTTCAACAAAGAACAAATACAGAATCTGTTTGGTTGGGTGGAAGTGGGAGTGTATGTATGTATGTATTCTATCCTTTTTGGGTAGAACTTTTGTCCCTGTCTAATCTAACGGGAGAAATCTCCATTAACCGTAGAAAAACAAGTAGCTTTTAAAATCGCCATTTTTGAAAACAAATGAATACATTTTTTCACTAAAAGTTGACAGTTCTGGAAGGTATCATTTTTAAATTTTTAAATGTGCAAAAAAGTATGGGTAAGTTGTTTATTTTTTAAATAATGTGTTATATTCCATTAAAATTAAATTTATTTATAATATTTGACATGCTCATTTTTTATCCAATGGCAAAATTTTGTTGAATTTTGTTCAACAAAAATTATTCAGCAATGTCAGGTCTTTGCAATTCCAGGAAAATCAAGTGACAGCTATCAATTGTTTATAAAATTAACTCCTGCTAGGAGAAAAAAAAAAGATTATTGCTCTACTTGCAGACATTTAATTTCTTAGATTAAAAACATGATAAATAATGATACGTTCTAAAGCTAGTAGTGAAAAAGTATTTAGAAAAATCTAGGACATGTACCATCATTTTCATAGAAAACGCTCACATCACAGAACCCTGAGGTACCCCAACATTTTAAATTTTTAGTTGTGGTATATGTACTTTACTAAGATTGACACTGACATTTTCCGTAATAATTAAGTAAGGTTAAAGTACAGTCTATATTATATAGTGCAAGTCCTATAACTGTCTTTAAGCATATATGCTTATAAGCAAAAAGGTTAACAAATTTTATTATAAATGATATTTATACAGTATGTCTCCAGATAGAGTTACAAAGAGGAATTTATTTTTTATTTTTGATTTGATCTCAAAAAAAGTCACTTTTTATAACTTGCCCTGCTTGATTTTAAACTTCCAAAACACTAAGCGCTTTTTGTACAACTCTTACGGTTCATGGGATAATGTTTTTTTCTTCAAAATAGTGTCTTCAAAAATATAAAGAAAAAAAACATCATCAAGAGTGACTTATTATAAGATATCAAAAATAAAAAAATCTTCTTTGTAATTCTAACAGTTGGTTTGTGTAATTTGGTGTAATTTTTGCGTGCCAAGCCTCAATGATGGCCTGTCGTAATTTTTCAGCATTATGACCCAGGAAAGTTAGTTTCTTCCCTCGCTCTGACTCCGGTATGGAAAGGGTTTTACCGCAGATAATTCATTAATTGCATATCTTCTTCTGCACTACTCATTCTACTTCGACCAGAACCCCGCTTTCTGCTAATCTGTCCAGTTTCCTCAAGTTTTTTCTTTGCTCGCATTATAGTGCTGTTTGCAACATTTAATTCACTGGCTATTTCACGTAAACTTATCCCGTCATTTATTCTTGCTGTTATAATACATTTTTGATAATTTGTAAGCTGCGGCATAACTAATGTGAATTATTTTGACAAGTAATGTCATAATAATATTTGACAAATAAATGTCAAAGAGACCTTGATAAAGTTCAATATAATCTGTAACATTTTTAGGTGTAAGCGTTTATTATGAAAACGATGGTATCTTTGCACCATTTTCTGACCTTTTCTAAAAATATATTCGGGTGCTAAAATCAATAACTTATAATTAACATTTTTCTAACTGGTTCATTTCTGATGCGAAGGCGTCCATTCTGGTTTCTATAATTTGATCCTTTTCTAGGATGTTTTTTACATGTAGTTTTCAAACAACCCATTTTTTCTGTTGTTAATTTATTGTTAATTTAATTAAGAAATTAGAAATACTATACAATGGTAGAAAGGACTAGCCGTGAATACCTATTTTTGAAGCCAAAGGCAACGTTATCCAGGGACAGAAAAACGATGTTATAGTCTGTACAACGCTGCAAGTCCTTCGTAAGTTACTTAGTATTACAATATTTTAATAAAGTCCAGTTAAAATAAATTCTGCTTCGTCGATTTGCTTAGGGAACATTCAAGTATTACGTTACGCAAATTTTGATCATTTTGGTTATTTTTTTCTTTATGTATTTACTTTATGTTTTGTTATTCACTGTTTAATTGTATTTTTTTTACTTTATGCATTTACTTTATCATTATTTTAATTAATACTAAATGTATAGTATGTGTATTTAAGATTATTTTCGAGTAATGATGAAACCCTTATATAAGAATTGTAAAATTCTTTTTAGAATCAATAAGTGTATTATTATTAGTATTACAATATTTTAATAACGCTTTGAGATAGTGACATAGAGACTTAAAATTCGGACCAAAGGTTCCACGTAGAAAATTACCATTAATCGGAATAAATTCAGTTATGACTCATCAACGTTGAAAATAAACACAGAAACATAGGCTTACGGAATAATTTTGCCGAATTATGAGGGAAATTTTTATAAAGGTCACTAAATCGAAACATTTGACGACTAATTTGTTACACACAACAATATTGAATATACATATTAACTATAAATATGTAAATATATCGGTGTTTTTCGAAGAAAATAAAAATGTAAATATTTAAAACCTCGCGTCAACGATAGAATCGACGCGGCGTCTATGCGAGCACTGGAAATTCGCCGATGACTGAAAATTACAAAGAACTTGCTTCTTTAATCTGACTCTATTGGTCGATTTAAATAAACTAAAAAGGTAGAAAGGAAATAACAAGTTTGCATTTTTCCTTCTTTCAGTCATTCCTGAAGATATTCTCGTTAATGTAAATACCCCTGAGAAATAACGTCTAATTAATACCTTAAGATGGATTGGATTAAGTTTTTGTAATGTTTATTTAAATATCCTGCTTACTTATCAAGCATCAGAATATTATTCAGGTATACATTTTTTTTTAATTATGGCTTGATATAAATACATATGTATAATACATTGTATATATGTATAATATAGTATATTATACTAGTCTAAGAGCTGGTGCATATTTTAAACGAGTTTTTCTCCCGGCTGAATTTTAAATTGTAATTACGTTATTTCCAAATCTTCAGGTTGTGGATCCAGTTCCTTTGGGTACTAAAATCCCAAAGAAGGTGCTATTACATCACATTTAATAAAATGATTAAGATTAAGATATTTTAATAGTTATACTGTGCAACTTACAAAGAATTAATCTGCGGGCCAAGGGGTACAAACTTTAAAAAATTCGTTTCACTTATCGCCCTGTAAATTTCGAAACATCGTATCTGCAAAAAAATATCGGTTTCTTGTACTAATCAACTATGTACATGATGACTGGTAACCAACCCTGTGACAGTCCGCAGTTTTAACTAGCTTTTTCGTGTTACGTAATGACTGAAATCCGGCAGATGGCGAAATAGTCTACGAGCGAGATATGGAGCACTCTAAATTTATGATTTTATAAAATTCTATGACACATAACCTCAAATTTTGTTTATGTTAGAAATCAACTTCAAAATATTTTATAAGTTGCTACTAAACTATAATACTTTTATCGGTATTATGTGATTACTTTTAGTATTTTGTGATAACAATGGTTTTACTATAGTTTGGTAACATTAAACGTATTTATAGTTGACACAAGAAAATATAGTACTTAAGAATTCAAAATTAAATCACCAGAATCATGGCTTACAGTTTTTGATGTGCCACATGTAAAGATTTAGAGACTTTGTGGGCTAGCCTATTTGTAATTTCTAAAATCATATACCAGGTATCTATAATTTAACTTAGAATAACCAAAGAAGATGTTCTCATAAAAACACACTAAAAATAAACGTCACTGTGAACATATATTTATAATGTCACTGTTTACGCATGGCGCCATCTAACAGACACCGACTAACTACCATTTATAAATTAAAATTACGATCTAGAAGGCTTCCTATCTCGCTCGTAGATACCAGCCCTTTTTGGTCAATATGTAACCAAATTGAACTACAAGTTACCAGTCCTTATTCTCTACGTTCATGTTGGTAACTTATATAAAGTCAAATTTACTACGCGAATGTAGCGTAACTTATAAACTAAGTGTAGTAGTTAATTGGAGTTTGTATATGTTACCAGTCATCATGTACAGAGGTAATTAGTGCATTGAACCGAAAATAATATTTTTGCAGATACGATGTTTCGAAATTTACACGGCGATATGTAATTTTGGAAAAATGCTTATTTAATCAAAAAAAATATTTTAAATTTCTTATTTAGTCAAAAGCGCGTCAAGGCCTATCCAGAATCTTGCATAAGAACATAAAACATAAGAATGCGATGCCGTGATTAGCTCACATGGCGGCATATCAAGCCAATCACGGCATCGCATTGTTATGTATTATGTTATGTATGCGAACCTGTGAATAGGCGTTACGTTATGATGGGGGGATAACAATTGTGTCTCTGTTATAAAATACCTTGGAATAATAAGTTCACTGTAAGGGATAGTAAAGCATCCTGTCAAAAATAAAAAAACCCTCCGAAATTCATAAAAATCTAATTTCATCTATTTACTTAAACTTTCTCAGTCTTTTTACGTTTCATATAATTTTTTTTAGGTCATATCGATTAAAGTATACATACATGTAAGTAAATAGTAGTCCAACCCCTTTAAATTAAATCCTGGTTTTCTTATCCCCTAGTGGGAAGCACAGTTTCATGATGTATATCGATCCTGCCTTAGGACAGACACGTGTACCGAGGAACACTTTAACTATTTTTTTCACTACTAGCTTTAGAACATTCCATTATTTATCATGTTTTTAGACTGTGAAATCAATTTTCTTCACCTAGAGCAATAATAATTTTTTCTCTCCTAGTAGGAGTAAATTTTATAAACAATTGATTTTTGTCACTTTAGATGTTTCAGTTCTTTGTAAAAATTTTACTAATGAAACCCAAGAAAATAGCTTTAAATAACTTTTTATTTATTAAATATAATTAATTATAATTATTACCAATTAATACAATCAATAATTAGCTAAATATTATGAAAAGAATTTAAAAAAAACTAAATTTTTAAACGTCAGTTCAAAGTATTTTTGAGGAAATTTCATTGATCAAGGCTACTTGATTTTTATAAAAAATTCAAGAAATATCATTTATATTAATAATTTATTTTATTATTTGAATAAAAATAGTTAAATAATGCTAGGTAGTGAAAAAACTAATATATAAACTACGGTAGAGAAGACTATTATAGCCTCGCACTCTTAAAATATATAAAAAATGTCTTCTCTACCTCGGTTTATAATTACTATTTTTTACTTGCGCTACACTGAAAACCCGATTTAATTAATTTTAAGCCGTTGCACACTTTTATTGTATCAAATCGATAACATTTCTCATTTTTTCTTTAATAAATTTCAATAGTTGAAATAAGTATTTTTGCTGTTTAAATATGTTTTTAAAACTAACTTGTTCATTAATTAATATGTTTTTAAAACTAACTTGTTTATTAATACAAGTCTAAAAAAAATAAGTAAAATTACACGTTACACCCTTGGTAATCATTGTACAGACCCGAGAAATTCATAGAGGAATTCCTTAGAATTCCGGAATTTATTTTCCAATATTCTATAGTATATTCAACTTCAAGATGCAGTAGTAATAAACAAACGCACGTGATTACAACGGATTTAGTGACAGGGTAGGACTCAAAATAAAATATTCCTATATGACGGTCCATTGCAATGTATTGTACGCTTCACCGCAAGTGCTCACGTACTGACCTGTTTAATTTTCTACATCCCTACTCTCGCAACATATGAGTGTTTTAACCAATATAATCACGCGCCCGCTGCCGCCTGCCCGATTCTTTTGTTTACTTCCACTTCATCTTGGACTTGAATTTAGTATAGCGAAGTTTACCCTTTGACATTTTACATAGAATTACAAAGAGTTGATTCTTTTGTGTTTTTTTTTTCGCTATAACGAGTTATCTAGTTAAATTGAAAATGGATTTTCCAATAACGAAGAAAACAAAAGAAATATTTAGAATTCTTAAAAAAAGACCCATATTCAGCCAGGTATATTTCAATACCGGGCGTCCCAACTCTATTTACCCAGCGATTTTCTCGTAATCTAGAAGAGATAATCAAGTTCTGAAAAAAACCATCTTAAATAAAAACTATATTTTAGCATATATTTGATACTTTCAGCTCTTGAAATGTGGGCAGGGGGACTAAGAGGGACATTTTTTTAAATGGAAAGGGGGGTCGTGTGATACATCATTTTAAAGTTTATAAAATTCTTCATTTAACTATATATTTTTTAATTTTTTTCAGCATTTTTTTTTGGTTTAAAATAGGGTTGAAAATGGGTATTTTTGTCAACATTTCTCTAAAAAATCGGACAATTTTTTAAAAATTACTAATTTCATGATGAAACAACGTAAATTATAATTTTAAACTAATTTAAATTAACATAAATAAAAATTTACAAAAAAAAAACTTAAAAAATCGCAATTTTTAGCACAAAAAATTAAAAAATGGAAACCTTAAAAAAATTGTTTAACAAATAAAAAAATATACAGTCCAATAGAGAATTTTATTTGCTTTAAAATGATGTCACACGACCCCCCTTTTCATTTAAAAAAATTCCCCCCCATGCCCCCCTGCCCACATTTTAAGAGCTGAAAGCATCAAATATATGCTAAAAGGTAGTTTAGGTTGTCTAATAAAAGGTGGTTTTCTCAGAACTTGATTATCTTTTTTAGTTTTCGAGAAAATCGCTGGGCAAATAGAGTTGGGACACCCGGTATACAAAATATAAACAAACCTTCGAAGAGGTCACTTTGACAAATAGCGCCATAAAAAAAAACATTAACCTAAAAAACAACCCCGTGAGGGTGAAAGGTCTATTTTTATATATACCTACCCAAAGAATATAATATATTTTTAGTCATTTACACATGCTTTATATTTATCTATTTATTGTATCAGCAATGCCCTACCCCTATATATTGATGTATTATACTGCCTGATAAGCGCAAAAATTGTATCTGTAATGTTTTTGTCATACTATGTGTGAGTCCTAAAAAAAATTTTATATTTTTTTAATCAAAAAGAATTAAGAATTAAAACCTATTGTTTTTTATAAATAGTATATTCTATAACTAGTATGGAATAGACAATATTCCGCGCGAGCGGAAAGTTTGTCATACGAGCCGGGAGGCGAGTATGACGGTCCCGCGAGCGCGGAATGACTATTCCATACGTGTTGTGGACTATACTTTTTCTTCGACTGCAAATATGAAACACTGTATGGCTTTAAACTGCGGACAAGGTTAAAAACAATGTTTTTTTGTGACTCGACATTGTAAATGCAATAAAACACATATTTTTAAATAAAGCAATTAATGTTATTTAATAATTTTATAAAATCTGTACTTAAAAAAGATTTTCATTTAATTTTAGCACATATTTACAAATTATAATGCAAAAGTTGAAGGTTATGCCAGATTATTGTGACAGATATCAGGTTTAAATATTTAACAATAGATGGAGCAGTTTTAATTTTTTGAACTAAATTGATAAAAAACTGGTCAAATATTAAGAAAAACTAATAAACTTTATGTACTTTTAACGCAAAGCTTTAAATTATTCAATGTTTCATGGTAAAATATATATATTTTTGCTAATTTTGCTACAGTTTACTTTTATAAACAAGAGATGGCACTATATGTGCTCATTCTAAAACTTGATACGGAATATTTATACCGTATCTAGAGCTAGAATGGATTCATTCTGATTTTGACCTAGCGGGGAACGAAAATAAGAGGGTAGACCAAGTATAGGCGTTGCGGGCAAGGAAGCGTGAAGCGGGAGGGCGCTTTAAGCATGAGTCACTATCACGTTTAAACGAATTAGCCTATAAACAGTGTGGTCCTTTATGAAACAGGAGTTTTAAAATAATACGTAACACAGAAAAATATTTTTATCCAATACATACAGATAATAAGACAATTACCAGCTTTATTTTAAATAGATAAACTCAATAATAACCCCCGCGTGGCTTTTACTTTATTGAGTGGATAATTATTTATTTTACCCACTCAACTGTCACTTGTCAAATTATTTTCTTGTAAATGTCATTAAAGTTTTTAATAAAAATATGAATTCCTAAGCTATTTATTGGATGAAACCTTGTATGGAACTCATGGGTAAACCGATATTGCCCTCTCGCAAATTAAGCTGCTTGGCTGACGCCTCGCAGGTTAATTTTCTCATGGGCAATATCTTACTTTACCCACTAGTACCATAAATAACTAAGGGTTAACGTTTTTACCAAATATTTCAGTACCAAATTTTATAATATAAAAATATAAAATAATATAAATTAAGCTCGAAATGAAGTAAAAATATCTAAATGATTGTTGCAAAAATAGAAGTGGAGTAACCTTTACATACACTCAGAAAACGCCCTCTTAATGTATATCACAACGTTCTTGTATCTTTACAATTTATAGACAATGCATAACATTTTAATATTTTCTAAGCATAGCATCGAACTAATAATTAACACAAAATGCTGAGCTGGATTATCTAGCTCTTATTAAGACTCTTAATTTAAGACAATAGTTAATTGATTTTCAATATTTTCAATGCCACAAAGATGCTAGGCTGGGCACTGCCCAGTAGGCAGGAGGCAAATATTGATATGATATTCATATACAGTATTGAATATATGTTGTGTTATTGGAAAAAATGTTCCTACTGGCTTCAACTGGTTTCTGAAGGTATTCGGTCTAATTTTACAAAATATTACGGTTTATTTATGCAAAAATTAACAAAGCTAACTAGAATTTAATGTCTACTCTGCGCATGCTTGTTTTATTTAATTTCTCGCGTAATTAAAATTAGTGATTCGGTACAGGCAAATTGAGTTCCAGTTACAAAAATCACAAATAACCAAGCATGCGCAGTGTAGACATAAAATTAATTATATTTCTAGTTAGTTTCGTTAATTTTTGCATAAGTCAACCTTTAATTCTCCATTATTAATAATTTTAAACTTTCAAAATAAAAACTAAAATTTAATGAAGTGAAAATAATGATATATTTTTTAAAATTTTATTATCTACTATAGTTAATACCTACTATACGTATGTAAGTATACATATTTATGTATTTTTTGTCACAGCAACAACAAAAATGATACCTACGTACATTATTTACGTACATTATTTAAATTGTAGTCATATAAAAACTGTGTTACCTATATGTATGTATTAAAAGTAAGTTTTAACCTGATAAAAACACATTTTTTGCACCAGTTGAAACCGATTTTAGATCAGATTTGATGAATTTTCAGCACTATTTGGCAAATAGTATTTGCTGTAGACTGTATACAACTATAATATAATATTTATTATATGTATTAATAGTAATTATATACCATGGTAGAGAAGACATTTTTTATAGCCGAGCGTATTAAATCCCGAGCTGCATAGCAGCAAGGGATTTAAGAGTGCGAGGCTATAACAGTCTTTTCTACCGTATTTTATATATTTGTTTTTTCACTACTAGCACTATTTAACTATTTTTATTCAAATAATAAAATAAATTATTAATATAAATGATTTCTTGAAATTTTCATAAAAATCAAGTAGCCTTGATCAATGACATTTGCTCAAATAAATACTTTGAACTGACGTTTAAAAATTTAGTTTTTTTAAAAAAAATTTTATAATATTTAGCTAATTATTGATTGTATTAACTGGTAATAATTATAATTAAATATATTTAATAAATAAAAAGTTATTTAAAGCTATTTTCTTGGGTTTAATTAGTAAAAATTGCACAAAGAACTGAAACATCTAAAGTGACAGAAATCAATTGTTTATAAAATTTACTCCTACTAGAAGAGAAAAAATTATTATTGCTATAGGTGAAGAAAATTGATTTCACAGTCTGAAAACATGATAAATAATGCTATGTTCTAAAGCTAGTAGTGAAAAAAAGTAATTATTTATTCGTTGAAACGCAAAATACTTCGTATTTCCTTAGTCGGGCACTATTGTAAACACGGAACTAGAATAAAAACGTGGCAACACCGTATTCAGGATGAATCGAGGGTGGAGATCGATAGTGCGACGTTGCCGGGTTGTCAGCTGCGATCTAGGCTCTCTGATGATTGCCTGGATTTACCAGGGACCCAAAGAATTGTAGTCAATTATGCGTATTATGCACTTTTTTTTACTTCCTCACGAGATCCAATAGGATTTTGAAATCCCGGAAGAATGGGGTAGTTGACTCGATAAACTTTTATTATAGTTTTTTAATCAAATAACGTAGATAACTTTATTACAACAAAAAATCTCATTTTTGTATTACTGGTTTTAGCCCTAACATTGGCTTTTATTATTAATTTATTATTTATTAATTCCACGAAATAGCAACATACACATTTTTTTATTTAATGGATTTCGAGGTCATTTAAATAATATTCAAAACTGGTCTTATTAAAAAACAAATTTAATAAAGTTGTATAATAACATCGTAAAATTTTGAACTTTTAGGAAGTGCTAACTTAAACCTGTCAACTAGAGTCAAATTCATTGTTATTCGGACTCACTTCATCACAAAATAATACATACGTCGTATTTTGCATTTTCCCATTTTACCACATGGTAATTTTCTGTTCTGGATGATCTGTAATAGCAAATTACCATTATAAAATGGGTAAATGAAAATAACTACGGTATAGGTATAGTCGCTGCCAGAGTTATAAGAGAATTTTTTTAACAGCGATTATTTTTATCTGGCGCGTGTCAAACTGTTCCTCAAATCGGGACGTTGCATCATTTTAGACTCATTTAAACTAATGTATTTTTATCCAGTCCACGTGGACTGATCTAGCCCTTTAACGTTCGACCATATCCAATCATATTTCACAAAATATATATCCACACCCACAAGGAATTTGTAGCAATAAGTATTTATTGGACCGGCTTTAATTTGCTTTATTTGTGTTCTGTGCATCGAGCTATATAAGATAAATACGTATTTAATATAATAAAATTTAATTAGGTCCCGGTCTAACATTAATCTGTTTTAAATGTAAACATTCTACTATAAACGTGACACCGACTATATCTGTGAATTTCACTATTACAATAAATTGTCTTGTTTTGTTTTGGTTTTTGAGTTTTGTAATTGTATATTGTATTATGGGGTTTTATTGCTTACCCCTTATGACTTAATACTCGCTTAATACTTTTCTAAAACAAAAATCGTTTCTTTTTTGAGAGTAATCGCTATAATCATTATAATAATAATAATTAATGCTTGGTTATCCTGAATTAGAATTACCTTCCCTAATCGCTATATAGAAAAAATTGTTTTATGCAGTGCTTTTAAGTCATCTGTTTTATGTTTTTACATGGATTTTGTATTTTCATACATTAAGAAGCTTATGAGATTTTACATCGAATAAAAAGTTGTTTTTGTTTTGTTTATATAATTATTTTGCCTTTTCCGGCGATTTAATGAAATTACTCATTTAGAAACTCTAAAAACAACTTGCTATTTAGATTTTTTTAAACCTATGACAAATGTGCATTTCATAATGTTATCATGGGCAAAAACAAATGAATTCCTGGTAAAATACGATCATAAAATGTAATTCGAATCACAGTTTAGCACAACGCGCTTGTTTTCTAAACTAGTTGTTTAATAAACCTACCATTATCCAATATTTTGTGAATTTGAAAATAATTTATGAGTGGTACGGGTCTTTCGAAAAAAAGTGGGACACTTAAAATTATCTTGTTTAATTAAAATTGTCAATTTTGATGTTTATAAAATTTGGCTTTTTTTTAATTTATTTGACATTTATTTATTTGACATTAATATCAAATTTTATTTGTTTAATAAAGTTTCGTCGTAAAAGCTATATACAGCCTGTTCCAGAACTCGCGTACAGAAATTTGAGGGTCTGTAAAAATAAACCGTTTAAACTTCAATACAGCCGTGGATAAAGTATAGTATTCTACTCGTGTTTAGTAGCAATTATTGAATAATATACTATTATCCACGGCCGTGATTAATAGGCCTATTAATTACGGATCTGTAAAAATAAACCGTTTAAAACTCGAAACGGCCGTGGATAAAGTATAGTAGTCTACTCGCGTATAATATCTATTAATCATTCGGGTGATTAGGCCACTCGCCTATCGGCTTGTGTCCCAAAATTCACCCTCACTTATTAATATCAATTATTATACGCTCGTTGAATAATATACTAATAAATAGCATTGCCTAAAAATTGCATAATATAAATATGTCTTTAGAAAATCTGGATTTTTGATATGGCGAAGAAGTTGACAAAAAAAAAACAATCGAATCAAATCTAATTGTGAGACACTCTGTGTATTACATCAGTTTGTGTTGTTTCAGAATATATACGAAAGATGAAATAAAAGAAGAAATATGTAAGATAATTGTTTATTTTCAATCTCTAAGTGTCCCTTTTTTGTCTTTATTTGTTAATTTGATTTACTTTACACGGTGGACTTGAATGGGTATAACAAAAGTGCAAATTATGCTTAGATTGTGATGGCCGGGTGTCTGAGGATTACAAATCTACATTATCAGGTTTGTTAATACACTTTTTTCTATTTTGCGACTTTTATAAGCTCATAATCACACGCATTTTGCGTGTTCTTATAGGCCCATAAGAGGTCTCTACTTTTTTTTCTGTTGGGTTGGCAACATACAAAAGCCTATCTCTTGACGTTTTGCGTGCAAATGTCAATGTCGATTTAAAGTTTAATTTTTTAAAAAATTTTGTGTTTGGGATATGTTTTACCGTGTTAAAATTGTGGGCTGGTTAATTGCAGTGAAAAAAGAAGAGATGACTGTAAAATATATTAAAATATCATTTGTTCTTAGAATTTTAAACATAGTGTAAACTGTAATGCCAACCCAAAACAAAAATCCCTAAATCAGTCATCAATTTAAATGTAAGTTTTTTAAATTTTAGAGCAAAATGGAAAAACTTGTGTAAAGCACTCGTTTCATAACACGTTTTTAGAGCACTAGTACTTTAGAAAACTCACCGCAAGCGGCTCGTTTTCTAAACTTGTACTCGTGCGCTAAAAACGTATGTTATGAAACTAGTACTTTAATATACTATTATGAACGATTGTTTATTAAAAGATACGAGTTATTAAAAAAGGAATTTGACATCTGATTTGACGTCAAAAAATGAGAAAAAAGTTTCCGTGAAATGTTGTGCTAAATCATCTGTCTCCTGCAGAAGATTATAAGAATAAGAAGTTTATTTATCCAAAGATCATTACAAATGATATAGGAAAGTCACATTAACAAGAGTTAAAAATACAGAGCCTGGTTCTTTAACTAAATAGCATATCTAAATACCACAGTGCAGTCACATTATAACCCTATATCGCATCGTGTTCCCATTTGGGAATTTAACTTCATATATGGCACTTAAAAGTTATGTTCTATCGGTTAGGTCATTTTCGAAATGTTTCTGATCAGGAACGGTTTTATTTATTTATTTATTTATTTATTGAACATACAAATCAACTTTACAACAGCTGTTAATTATAATATAAGATTTTAAGGTATTAATAATTATAACAACAAATATTCTAAAAATGCCCCTTACACTGTAAATTTTTTTTTCTGGTAGCTATAACCAGAATTTTAAAAGAAACTTATAAAATTTTTGCCAAATATCATACCGTAATTTTAAAATAATATTGTAATTTGCTTTTTAAGTTTTCAAAATTTCGGACTTTTTTTGCGTACTTTTGCGTTTTGTAACGTTTTATGTCGATATAAATCAATTTCAAGCAAAAACAAAAATTTTCGGTCGATCGTTCTGTCCGGGAAATCTTTTATCCGCACTAACTTAAGAACGCTCTAAGCTATAGACTTGAAATTTGGCATACAGGTATGTTACAAAAGTTCTCGCTCGGGATTGTTTTTGGTAAACATTGGGGTGGAGTAACGGGGGCAAATGGGGTAAAAACAATAATTTTTCACAAAAATTTGAGGTTGTTGAAATCGAATATAAAAAAATAAAAAAATCTGTTTAAATCATATGAAATTATAATTTAATCTTAATATTAGTCTCTTATGTAACTTTATTACAGTCTAGGGATTTAGTAGAGTCCGTAAAAACTTTTTCTCTCTTTTTGTAGAAAAATGAGCTGGTGGATAATTTTTTTAATAACTCGTATTTTAATAACCAACTGAAACTCTTGCAAAAAAGAGCAATGACAAACGAATCTGATAATGCGGAATCTGCATTGCGGATGTAATTCTCAGACATCACAACTGAGCATAATTTGGATTCTCATTTTTGTCTTAAACTCGATTCAAGATCACCGTGTTTATTTTTTTATTTTCTTTGTATATTTATTCTCTAGGCTGTATTGTTGCCCTGGAAATGCCTAAATGTTTACACACTGTATTTCCCCTTCCTGTTAATATAAACTTTTTTTTATTTACACAGATACACTTCGTTCAAAAAGTGTTGCACATACAATAAATGCACTAGTAGCAATAAGTTTGGAAATTTGTGTAATTGAGTTTGGTTAAAAAATACATTAAAGTTCCTTTAAAATGGTGTTATACACGTTAAATTGTATGCCGTTTGACCCGAGATATTTAAATAAAAAAATTCAGCCATATACAATTTAAATTTAAATGTTTTTTTTTAAGTGTGGGACATGCTTTTAAAGAAAATTTTTCATATTTTTTTAATAAGGGCCTCGCAAAAATGGCTATTAACTTTTCAAAATTAAATACATATTTTCTCGCATATGTTTAATATATTAGAGACACATTATTAAAACAGTTTGTGTCAACAAAATATTTGGTTGGATATGGCCAATTGAATTATTTGGTTGTGACAAATAAATTTTATTTCTGTCAAATAAACTATTTTGTTCGCATTAATAAATCATTTTGAAATTAAAAAATTTGTTTACATGAACTAAATATTTATTTGACTCAAATAAAATTTGTTACAACCAAATAATTTAATTGGCCATATCCAAATAAATCCTTTTTATCAGTGCAGGCCACAAAAGTGGTTAAATTAAATCTATTTTTCTCTGTTAATTTTTTAAGTTGCAATATAATAAAAGTACTTTATAACTGTTATATTATGCTTTTAATAATACTAAAATAGAAACTAAAATATGTATTAATATTATAGATAATTTATTATAATAAATTTTTCAATCATATTACTACTAATTCTACCATATTATGCTAACAACTATGACATAGTTTCGATGTTTGCATGATTTATGTTATGTTTCACTTAATTGTAATTGTCCCAATATGTGTCAAAGTACAAATACCAAACATTCCTAAACTACATTGAGGACCTTGATTTCAGGACTATATTGTGTTATTGGTGTTACCTATTAGTTTGGCAACCCTTATTAATGAATGATAATAGGTTCTTGTACACATCGACTTATTTTAAATCGATTTACTGAAAGAATGTGGATCGGATGTAATCTATAGACGTCTTAAACTTTATTATACTATTCATAGCGCCTGCTCCTAGAATAGCATTATACGGTACACTGAAAAAAAGAATCCTTTGCGGTAATATCATATGAAATTAATTAGGCCAAATGCTTCGCACTCTTGAATTCGTCCAAAAGCGCCTTCTCTTAACATGAAAATATAATTCACTTGCCAAGATCTTTCTGATTCTTTAACTTAAAATATTTAATCTTGTGTGAAATGCAAGTGGTCTTGTCTCAAAAGAAAAATTCTTGTGCCAAAGTATTTAAAATTGTTTAATTTTTAACAATCTTAAAACAAGATAAATGGTTTTTGCCTCAAATGCGCCAGGTCCAAGAGAATTTTAAAAATATTTCAAAAGCGACATTTTTCTTGTTATAAGATAAATACTTTTGTTTAAAGATACACATCTTTTAAGCTAAAAGAATAACACTCTGGGTTGACTACTTTGAGCTAAGAACGTTATTTTTTTCAGTGTAGTTTCGAATTTCCCAAAATCGACAAAAAACATCCTAGACAAAAAATACTTGAATACAAATGTGTTTCATGAAAAAATAAGAAACTGAAAATGTTCGTCTGTCTGTCTGATGTCACGTTTTTTGTAAACACGATAACTCAAGAACGAATAATCCGATCGACTCCAAAATTTTAGGAAAAATCAAATAAAATTATTTTCAAAATTTTTGTTTTTCGGGTTTTTTACCGTTTTCGCAAAAAAAATTAAAAAAATTTGAAAAATCTTCTTTAATTTTTTTTTAATTTTCAAAGGTTTTTCGTTTTTCGCAAAAAGAAAATTTAAAAAAAAAATAAAATTTTAATTTTTTTTTAAAGTTTTTTTCGAATTTTTTTTTTCGTTTTTCAAAAAAAGATCTTTTAAAAACAAATCTATTTTTTATTTTTTTTTTTACATGATTACATATCTTCACGGCTTGTTTAATATTATATTAATTAAATAATTACTTATTATTTTATTCTTTGATTTTATTTTATTTTAAAGTTTTTTTATATAGAAAGAAAAAAGATATCATTGTGAAATTTTGTAGGTATGTTTATTTATATTCAGAGAATACCAAAAAAATTTCTTTAGATTTTTACAGTGCCATTTTCTAGCCATAATTTTTTTTGAAAAAAACGGTGGTCGCCATGATTCCGGCCGTTTGGATTGACTAAAAAAAAAAAATCAAAACGGGATATTATTAAGTATTAAAGTCGCTATAGCCCTATCTACAGGATTTTTTTTGCCAAAATAAACAAAATGGCGAACGTTTTTCAAAAATTTTCAAACATTTTCAGACAAAAACGTCCGCCATTCTGTTATTTTTCGGCCAAAAAAATTTTTTCCAGATAGGGCTATAGCGACTTGAATACTGAATAATATCATGGCGACCACCGTTTTTTCTTTTCCTTTGAATATATATTCTGGGACACCCTGTATAGTTCACTGCACAATATTTGATGTATATGAGTAGTTTTTTATGTTGCAACTTGCATCCTTATAAAACAAATGCAATAATGTTGCGTAATTATACACTATAATTTTTTTATTCACATTAGCTTATATGCTTAACATTATTTCGCAGAGGAGCTCTCTACAACTAGAATTATGAAACAAAAGACGTCTACCCTATCTCTATCTCATTTGTGCTACACTTTCCAGCCAACCAAATAAATACTGTATTTGTTTTTCATACAACAAATACAGTATTTATTTGGTTGACCGGAAAGTGTAGCAGTGAGAGGCACGTACGAACATAGCTAATGTGAATCTGTAGAATAAGATAATTCTACTAAAATTTAGATGGCGCCAGTAATTTCTTTAATAATGCACTTTTCGCCCGGCCAAGTAAATATTGTATTTGTTCAACAAAGAACAAATACAGCATTTGTTTGGTTGGGTGAAAGTGGGAGTGTATGTATGTCTTCTATCCTTTTTGGGTAGAACTTTTGTCCCTGTCTAATCTAATGGGAGAATTCTCCATTAGAATCACAAACGATTAAACCAAAGCTAGCTTTTCTAAAAACTTGATAGCGATTAAAACGAAACTAGCTTTTGCTAAAACTTTAATGATTTTTTCAATTAAGTTTATTTAGGAAATATCTTTTTTTTTAACTTAAATTGGACTATTAAGTCTCTGATCAAAATTTTGCAAAAAGAGCTACCATTAGTTTAACCGGCAACATTCATGTCTCGAAAAATCCCTAATATATTTGTCGATTTCAGTGGTTTGATGGGATTTTAAGTAGATAAGGCTAAGCTGGTACACGGATTTTGCTTTTGAGATTTAATTTTTAAGGCATTTAGGTCTTTTTGATTTTAAGAAATCTATCATTGATAGATTCTACCAATCACAGACGCATTTTTAAATAAATTGGTGTTGTATAAACATTATTTTGGCGTAAGGTCCTTAAATATTAAAAGTGATATGTGAGGAGCGCCTATGTGCAGCTCTTTATGCAACGTTTTGATAAACTGCGCATGCGCACGCGACCGTTTTTCAATGTTATTTTAAATAAAAAACATTTTTTTACAAAAAAAAAACACCAAACAGACGCCAAACCAACGTTAACGTAAACCAAGGCCCCCTCATTAAAAAAAGGCCAAACCAAGAAAAAACCAAAACAAACTCCTGCATAGAGAGCTGCATTTAGGCGCTTGTCATATGTGTACGTTTAAAAATAAATTCCGCAAAACTAATTTCACCGAATTTCTTATTACTCAGTAGCTATAGCTGTTGCCATTTGCTTTGTTTCCAATCACAAGCGACATCCAATGACCAAGATTCGCACATCTTCACTTGTTTAGTTGTTTTGACAATAAAAAGCATTTTTAACTTTTGCTACTAAATTAAATTCAACAAACAATTCGTCCCTGAAGAGGTTAAAAACTTAAATTGATTGGTAAATATCCTAAAAATTACCATAACACTGGGTAAATTCACGATAAATTAGGTTTTTTCGGCCCAGTCTAAATAAATAATTTTTTTTGCTCAGTCTAATCGATATGTAACATGTATAAATTTACATCATCAGCATAGCCAAGTTGCAAAAAGGACGTTATGTAAATACGCGAATTCGTAACATTCGGATACATATAAATAAATACACGGAGAAAAGTTTTTAGAAAAAACCGTCTTAAATAAGAATGTAAATTTATGTCAGAGGTTAAGCCTTTGTAACTGTGAGCAATGGTTATAACCACGGGTCGGATCGAAGTCGCCATTACGGGGGACATGCAAAAATTAGAATTTAAAAAAACTCTTTTTTCAAGTAAATAGACACTTTAAACTATTGTTCACGAAGCGGAATGTCATGTCGACGCTGTTGCTACTCAGTGAGTCACTTGTTCATGGTCCATGACTCATAAAGACTTTTTTGAAAATTGTTTCCCTTTTCAAAAAACGAATAATTAATAAAAAAAAAACAATATTTTTTTATTAACTAACTGTTCGTTTTTTGAAAAGAGAAACAATTTTCAAAAAAAAATAAATAAGTCCTCCATGAGTTATGGACCATGAGTATTAACAGCGTCGACAGGACATTCCGCTTGGTGAACAATAGTTTAAAGTGTCTATTTACTTGAAAAAAGATTTTTTTTAAATTCTAATTTTTGCATGCCCCCGGTAATGGCTACTTCGATCCGACCCGTGGTTATAACTAGTGGTCGGATCGAAGTATTCATTGACCGCGGACTCTCAAAAATTGGAATTTAAAGGATTATTTTTTAAAGTAATTTCGTTTTTAGAAGAAAAGGAATATTTAAAAAATAAAATAAAAACTCAATGTTTTTCCAATTTTGTTTTTTTTTTCATGTTCCATTTTGCAATAACGGAGCCTAAATGAAAGATAGGGTAGTGTAATAGCGTTTATTTACTTTAAAAAGTTGTTTTTAAAATTCTATTTTTTTGCCCCGGTAAATGAATACTTTGATGAGCACTTGTTTTTTATATTTTTTTTTTCTGAAAGTAAATATTTTTTATGGCCAACAATTTAGTTTGTTCATCCTTTTTGTGTGCTTTTATATGGCCCTAATCAGGATAATTCTGTTGATTTTTTTTATCTCATTTTTTTTAATTACGGTTTGGTATATTTGCGGAGCTTTTCATTTGTTCTAGCGAAATGAGATTTTCAGATATTTTTTTATTTAACTAAACATTTTTAGCCTTAAAGTATTCAGAGAAAAATTCTTTTATGAAGGAAATAGTATTTCATTTTATTTTTTGTTCCATTTTACCTCGGTACGAACTGTATTTTAAATTGTAAGGAATTTTGCATATAATCCTTTTCAGTAAAGCATTTATTTGTTTTTTCTTTGTTTTCCGCATTCTAATGAAAACTGTAAAGGATATAGTGCATTTGTTTACTAATTTAAAAAATATTTGTTTAGATGTTTTTATAAAAAACACAAAAACCAATTAAATCTGTTTATTTTTTTGATATTTTCTACATTTTTAAATATTTTAACCCGTTATTTTTGCAAATAACTACAGTTAGATCCATCTTCTAAAGACTGCATTGTTGGTCCCTAAAAGAGGATTTCATGCTGCGTCAATTACTTGTGAACCTATTTTGGGTAAAAAAATTAACTGGACTTACAATAAGTACCCTCTGGAAGAATACTGCTTTCTTGGTCCCTATTATCCGTGTCTAAAATAGACTGCAGTGACTCATTTGCAAATGTGTGCTAAAAGCGGGGATTATACCAATTCGGGTGCGGTTCGCGTAACTCCGTCCCTTATACGAAAGCAGCATAATACATTTTAGGTATTAGTCACTGCGTTCTATTTCACACACGGAGAAAAGAAGAGGACCTTATGAATTTGTAGCATGCCTTTTCGATTAAGTAATGCGCCAAAACAATGCAAAAACTTTTTGAACCTAGTTTGGTAAATTTTTTTTGATTTGTTAAAATAACTATAAACATACACTTAAAACTTGAAAAGTTTGTATCTATTATGAATCTGTAATAAAAAAAAAACAAAAGAAAATTTTTTAATTTAAGTGTCATTGTTAGCAATATAAATACATTAAATTCCCCAAATCAGTTTATCATATCATCATATTAGAATATTTCAAATCAGTCATATTAAAATTATTAAAAACTAAAGTACTTTATAAGCAAAATAAAACGCGCAAATAGATAAAATAGTATAAAGAGCTCTTTCCATAAGACATTTGGCGCACTCGTCCATTGAAAAACTCTCCGCTTCGCGGCTCCTTTTCCAAACATGGACGCGTGCGCCAAAATAGTGTCTTATGTAACTTGTCCTTTAATATACTAATTTGTTGCATACTGTATCTCCCAAATTGACTGCTCACAGTTTTATGTATGAGTTATTGTCTATGTACTATTGTCTTTTATTTTTTCTGAGTACAAATATCAACGAACTAATAACTCTCTCTCTAGAATACACATACCGTTAATATAAAGTATCGCCAACATCTCGGTTTGTTTGTAAACAAATAGTAGGTATATTCAGGCCTGAACAATAACAGTTACCAGTAACTGTTATTGTTGTCTCTGTTAGAACAAAGCTGTGCGAGTAAGACAGACAAATGTATATGTTGGCTACGTTTTTGTCAGTTTTTACAAATGAAATGCCTATTCTAGAGAAAAGAGTTATTAGTTCGTTGACAAAAATAGATATTGATCACCACAAGCATATATTGCGGTGATCAGAAATTCTGATTCAGAATATTAAATAAAACGATGGGTTAAAATTAACAGTGGCCTTGTCAGACTTAATTATAGTTCAAATGCACATTAATTTTTGAAAATATTGATTTGGTTTATATATTAACTATTTATAAATTATTTATAAATTCAAGGTGACCTAGACAATGCATTGCAATGGTTTCCGTCATTACGGTCGATTATTTTGTAATTCAGAAAATATTACTTTTAATTATACACCATTCGATATTGACATTGGAAGTTTCGTAAAAATCGAAATTCATTTTTAATTAATAAGCACATCGACTTGTAAATTTCGAAACCGCGTATCTCAAAAAATCAGTGTTCGGTTCCTTGTACATAATAACTGATAACTTACGTAAACTCCAATTTATTAATCGATTATAACGTAACTTATAAACTAATTGGAATAGTTCATTGGAGTTTGTATATATAAAGAGTGCAACTAACATAAGGGAACGTTCAAGTATTACGTAACGCAAATTTTGATCATTTTGGACCCCCCACCCCCCTCCCTGTAACGCTATGTAATGCTATTTTCCTATACCATTAACATGGGCATCACTCCAAAATGACCCCCACCCCCTTGACAAAGTGACATCCACCCTTTGAGAACCAAGCCACAAATATGTTATTGATCATTCTGTACATAGCAGAGTTGATACTTTCATTACAATAACTGTTGTCCGAACAGGAATTTTAAATTATTTTTTATTTTTGGTGAATTTCTTTAATACATACATATGCCGAATAAGATTATATAATCATGTATTAACAAAGTCCAAACCAATAATTAGAAATAAATAAAAATTCCTGTAGTCCGACCCTGTTATTGTTATGAAAGTATCAACTCTGGTACAGAGTCAATTAGTGCAAGGGACCAAAAACTATTTTTTTTTGAGATGCGGGGTTTGGACATTTACAAGTCGATATTCAATTTATCAGAAATGAAAAAATTTCGAAAAATTTGCAAACACTCAAAAAAATTTGATTCTGTTAAGGTTATGGCTAAATTTTTTATTAGTCCTTGGGAAATAATTTAACAATACTATTTTAGCAACTGATAGACACTTCTTTAGCAGTTGATTGACCCATGCTACTTTTTAACATTTCTTCTTAAATATTTCATATTATAACCGTTTTATAATGGTTTATATGTTATTTTGATTAAGTAACTTAAAGACGCATGTATCACCTAACTGCTTTTTTTTTGTATTTATCGCTAAACAGTTATCTGTGTAAAATATATATTTATATACTTGGATAATAATGGAAGCTCTATAGCAATATTATACAGAGCGGTCCAAAAGTCACCCCCCCCTCTTAACTTTTGAACCAGTTGAGATATCGACTTCAAATTTGGAACTTTTAAATAAGACAACTTAAACAATCTTTTAGCATATATTTAATACTTTCAGCTCTTAAAATGTGGGCATGGGGGCACATTTTTTTAAATGGAAAGGGGGGTCGTGTGACACATCATTTTAAAGCTTATAAAATTCTCCATTTAACTGTATATTTTTATTTTTTTTAAACATTTTTTTTTTTTGGGTTTAAAATATGGTTAAAAATGGGTATTTTTGTCAAAATTTCTCTAAAAAATCCAAACAATTTTTTAAAAATGCCTAATTTCATAATGAGAAAAAGTAAATTATACTTTTAAACTAATTTTAGTTGACATAAATAAAAATTAACAAAAAAAAACTTAAAAATTTATTTTTTTAGCATAGAAAACTGAAAAAACATGTTTAAAAAAATTAAAAATGTATGGTTATATGGAGAATTTTAAAAGCTTTAAAATGATGTATCACACGACCCCCCTTTCCATTTAAAAAAATTTCCCCCCATGCCCCCTTGCTCACATTTTAAGAGATAAAAGTACCAAATATATGCTTAAAGATAGTTTAAGTTGTCTTATTTAAGAGTTCTAAATTTGAAATCGATATCTCAACTCGTTCAAAAGTTAAGAGGGGGGGTGACTTTTGGACCGCACTGTATGCTATTGTACGAGCTATTGTATTATCATATTATTATTTAAAAATTTGATATAATATATAATAAAAACCTAATTAAACTTTCTCGTGGTATATCGGACAAATAGAATGATGTGGTGAATAGGGAATCCAGGTTTCGGGATCCCGATCCCGAAATCCCGAAAATTTCAAAAAGTTCGGGATCCCGATCCCGAAATTTAAAAATGTCTCATTTCATCAAAAATTAATTATCTTATATTAAATAAATAAAATTATAAAAATTAAACCAAAAACTTTTATTTAAATAACCAGTATAATAAGTAATATTTTACTAAATTAAGAAAAATAAAATAAACATCACGAAAAAAAAACAAATATTTAGTAAAATATTTATTATTTAAAAAAAACAAACTTTTTAAAAGTTAAAACAAATAAATTAAATAAAAAGATAAAAAAAAACAAACTTTTTAAAAGTTAAAATAAATTAAATAAAAAGTAATAAAAAACATACTTTTAAAAATTTTAGATTTTAAGCTTTCACGGCCATTAAGATATAAAGAACTTTCACTTTCGGGTTTAGACCGTGTTAATGGATTTTCACTTTCCGACGTTTCGTCTCTTACTACTAGAGACATCTTCAGGGATTAATCCCTGAAGATGTCTCTAGTAGTAAGAGACGAAACGTCGGAAAGTGAAAATCCATTAACACGGTCTAAACCCGAAAGTGAAAGTTCTTTATATACTTTTAAAAAGTTAAAATAAATAAATTAAATAAAAAGTTAAATCTAAAACTACCAAGTTGGCAGTACCAACAAAACAAACAACATTAAAATATAAATTCATATAAAAAAAATATATAAAAGTAATTATAAAGAAACTTAAAAATTTTAAATTAAAATTATGTTTTTTCTATGGTTTATTTAAATCAACTCCAATATGAGTAAGGATCTAGAATTTCTTAATTTGATTAATGCTAGTCCTAGCAAAAAGATCCGATGGTACAAAGAACTAAACTACGCCAAGTAAAAAGTTTCTTTGGATATTTGGTTCCTAAAGTCCTGCAAAAAGTTTTTCCTAAGTTCATTCAAGTCAGAACGAAGAACAAATCTAAAAATATATTTTGGAGAGATAACATTTTTTCTACGGTTTATTTAAATCAACTCCAATATGAGTAAGGATCTAGAATTTCTTAATGTTTTTTATTAGCTTATCTTTTAAAAAAATGGTCATGAGCGACCTCTAGATTTTTTCAAAACTTCTGAAAAAATTCAGGGATAATACTCTTAACTCAGCCCGTTTTCCAAGAAATTGTTTCGTTAGGTCTATGAGTCATAGACTATGACCTTCTTTCATTTTCACCATCGTAAACAAATAATATTATACGCAAATCGCAATTACATATCGAGTAACCCGATTCGAGTTGAATAAATAAATTCTAATTTTTCGGGATTTTCGGGATTTTTTTTCGGGATTTCGGGATTCAAAAATCTTCGGGATATCCCGAACTTTCAGGATCCCGAATTTCGGGACTGGAAACCCTAGTGGTGAATCATCACTGATGATAAAATATTTTTTTCATAAAAAGACCATTGCCAATTTTTACTAAAAATGTAAAAGAATTTTTAGCAGACTTAAACATAAAAGTTATGTTACTTTTATAGTCCAGTCAAATGATAGGTTGTAATTTGCAAAAAATGCACACGGGCTGATATTTTAAAGAGTAGTAAAATTCTAGATGGCGGGCACCCCTTACGCAAATCTAAACAGGAGTGTTCCGTTACCATCCACCACTACCCTTTAAAATATTAGCCCGTGTGCATTTTTTGCAATTTCAACATAAAAATTCCTCGACATTTTACTGGACTATTAGCAGATATTGTGATATACCTAAATATTAATATTTATTATCCTTCTTTGTACAAATAAACCCTAAAACATTTTTTATTACAATATAAATTATATTTTGGGTTAGGTTTTTGGGGTATCGGGGGTATTCAATTAAAAAACTTCTTTTCTTCAAATTGTGACGTTTCGATAGGAATTTTCCATCGTTTTCGAAAAAATTAAAATTCAGAGCTTCTTATTTGTAAACTTTGAATTTTAATTTGTTCGAAAACAATGGAAAATTCGTATCGAAACGTCACAATTTGAAGAAAAGAAGTTTTTTAATTGAATACCCCCCGATACCCCAAAAACCTAACCTAAAATATTATACTAGGGGAAAAAATCATTTATGTACTATGGATTTCTTTTTTACCTAGTTTCTTTTCATGAATCAGTTCTAACTTTTATACTAAAGGGTCCAAAAGTCACCTCCCCCATCTTAACATTTGAAAGAGTTTAGATATCGACTTTAAATTTATAACTCGTAAATAAGACTACTTAAATTATCTTTTTAGATATATTTGATATTTTTAGCTTTTAAAATATGGGCTTTTTTGCCTGCCCAGGCAGGGCAGGGGCAATTTATTTAATGGTGTTTTATATTATTTTAAAGCCTTTAAAATTCTCTGTTTGACCAGATATATTTTTATTTTTTCGAGAAAATTTTTGGGAGTTTAAAATAGGGTTGAAAATGCGAATTTTCGTCAAAATTTCTTTTAAAAAATCAAAAATTTTTTAAAAAATGATTTATCGTATTTTTTTGTTAAAAAATTGAAAAATGAAAACCTTAAAAATATGTTAAAAAATATAAAAAATATGGTCGAATAGAGAATTTTATTTGCTTTAAAATAATGTATCACACGTTAAAAAAAATCCGACTTTTTCCCCTGGCCACATTTTAAAAACTACAAATATAGAATATATGCCAAAAGATAGTTTAAGTTTTTTTTATTTAACTGTTCCACATTTGAAGTCGATATCTCATCTGGTTCAAAAGTTAAGACTTTTGGACCGCACAGTATAAACATTAATAATAAAGCCTTTATTGTTAAGGCGCACAGACAATATCAACCTGTTTAAATCCGATAAAAACTTTGCACTACAAAAAAATTAAACTGAACAATGCATCGCAATGGCTATCGGACCCCGATAGTATCGGGGGAGGGGTCAAATTAATCGAAAAAAAAAGTACATAATACAAAACGAAACACTGAAGCCGTCATGTATGACAAAAATGTATAATGCATTCTTTGTTTTGGTCTGTTATTTTTTTTGTCTGCATTCGTTTAAAACACATCTGTTCACTCTACTATGTTTCCTGAATAAAACAATGTAGAATGTATTTATGTACGAGCGACTGAAAGGGGCAAGGTTTCTAATTTATTTCGATTTTCTCGTTGGACAAAAAGAATGGAATATTACTATAGTCCGTCCAATTATGAAAGATAGTAGTTTAAAATTCCCGCGATTTTTAAGCTACATCATTGGTTAAAAACTCGTACCTTTTAACATATAAACTGTTGTGACATTTTTTGTCTATGACAATAATTGACGGTCGTTAAAGCTAATAAAAGAAGAGAAAGTTACATACAAAAATGGTTATACTTAATGTTATTTTGTATGATATTGAAAACGGTACTTTTTTGGTTTTCTTCATACCCTCACACTAAATTAGCATATTCTACATATTGTACAAACGTAAATTATATTGAATACAAGGAAAACGTCAAATTTTTAGGTTACAATTACAACTTAAGGCCTATCCAGAGGCTCGCATAAAACCATTACAAGATACATGACGACATATCAAGCCAATCCTGGCATCGCATTCTTATGTACTATGCTTGTTATGAGAGTCTTTGGATAGGCCCTTTCCAGGAAAACAGTACCGACATCTGTTAAATTTTTGGTACACTACAATTTATGAATAATTATGCTATTTATGCGCTCTGTGGTGTAAAACGGGCCGCGTCCCTTACTATCTTGCATAACTCGACGGAGTATAATTATTTTTAACCATGCAGTGGAATAGTACATTATACAGGGTGATTCAGAAATAAGGTACAACATTTTAAGGGGTGATTCTAGGTACAAAAATTTGAAAAAAATTGCTATAAAGGTATATCTGAAAAGTAGTTTTTATTTAATATCTCTGGAAACCTATGAACTACAGTAACAATTTTTTGCACATGCCTTAATATTAATAAAGGCTATCCTTTTCTAATCTTAACCAAGGACGTGCAAAATGGGGGACAATGTCACTTTTTTGTCCCAAACTTTTTATCTGTATATATTTTGACATTTTATCAATAAAATATGATTCTTTAATTAAAAACATAGAGCATCAAAAATAGGAACTAAAAAATGCACCAATAATAATTTCAATCAATACTGTGAAAAAAAACTCTGTATACATCTAGGTTAGAAAATTGGTTTTAAGAGTACTACGGCGACTTTTTAAGGAACCTAGCTCCCTCAAAAGCGATTTGTTGATATTTGTATATGGAAACTTTTTTCATAGTTTTTATAGAAACTTCTATATTTTTGGACCTAGAAGCACCCCTTAAAATTTTGTATCTTATTTCTGAATCAGCGTGTATAATGTACTATTCCCGAGAAGCGATGCTTTGAGGGATATTCTTATATTTCATCTATGTAAACTAAAAAGTTTGATAAAAATACTTGATTTTAATTGAACACCAAAGTTAAGTATATAATCGCCATTTTTAAAAACAAAAATAATCGTAATTTTTGTAATTTTTTGTTTAAATTTTAAATAGGGAATATAGTCCTTTATAAATTAGGAAAGCAAGAACTGTGTTATAAACTATCAATATAAAGTGAAAACTTTTGTACATTTAGTTCATCTTATTATGAACTACTAGTAAAAATTACTACATACTTGTAAAAATTAGAATATGTGCTAAACGTTTGTTAATGTTTTGTTAAAATGTAAGTAAGATACTAGTTATTTATGGTACTAGTGGGTAAAGTAAACAATAATAAACAATAAATAATATGTCAGTTTACCTAAGGAAATTGACATATTATTTATAAATTGTTTCACGTCTCCCCTAGCAACGTTAGGTAATATTTTTACCCCACTCCTTTAGAAAAGGCAGTTTTTTTCACAAAATACTTACATTTTAGGGATTGGCGTGTGTGCGTTTATCCCGGGATCTTATTTAATTGATCTTACGAACCACACCGCTAAAATAAATAGTAACAATGTTGAAATTGTTAAAGCTATAAACATCAATCATAACCTCAAAATTGAAATTTCTTCAAATATAATTTTTGATAATTATCAAAAATTTTATACTCGTGTTCGTATTTTTCTTTTGATTTGGGTGTTATAGTATTTAAAGTAGCCACTTTTGCTTCTTTTAGAATGTCCTCAGGGACAAAACACTATTTTCATCTTTAAAGTATAATTTTAATTTAAAACCGATGCCACGCAGTAAAATATATCTTTATTTTAAACTGTCAAACTTGCAATTGTTTTTTTTTTGTACCGTAGTCGCCTACTGTTTCAGCGGCCATAATGAAATAGAAGATCGAATTTTCTTGTACAATACAAATGTATTGGATAAAATTTTATATGGCACACGTGGGTAATTAGATATTGTCCACCCAAGAATATTGACCCACTCGGCCAAACATTTTCTCGTGAACAAATTATTACTTTACCCACTAGTACCATAAACAACTATTTCAGAGTGTAATATATGTATATCTTTATTATTTTTCAACGGATATATTTCAAAAATATTTATTATTTATTCTGTATCATAATTAAAATATAATAAATAAAACCTCGCCTCATCACCAGAGTGACCAAGGCCAAAAAACAAATGAAAACCGGTAATGATTTTGTTTTTTACGATTTTATTGAACAATACACTTTAAATGAAAAGGAATCAAAAACGTAGAAAATGTTTTTAATTAAAATTGTGCCCATTATTTTTTTAATTACTTGCGTAAATTTTTGCTGTAATTAATGAAGCTGTAAAGGTAGAAATCGCAACTTTAAACAGTTGTGTAAGATTTACATATACAGGGTGATCAGTAACTGGCATACCAAAATTTAGTAATTCTACATCCAAAAATATCAAAAAAAGTTCCTATAAAAGTTGGTCTGGAATAAGCCCTAAGTGACCTACGGCCCTTTAAAATTTTATTAAAAATAAGGGTTTTAATTAATCACTCTGGTGCCCTTTAAGCTATAGCGACGAGGTTTTTCATGCATACTAGTATTAATAAGGGCAGTTAGTTTATGTTAATTTATCCAGAAGCCTTAACTGACGGACAAACACATTTTTGCCCCAAACTTATGTGTAGGTATTTTTTTTTTTATTTTTTGTAAAAAATATAGATTCCTTGGGTAAAAATACATAAAAAATGTTACTTCTTAAAAGGCGATTACTCCTTTAATATTAAATTTAGGTGTTTTGTTAAAGAATACTTTTTTGCTTCGTTTTAAATAAGAAATCGCCTTGCAGCAATAAAATTTTATTGGTGCTATTTTTGTTCATAATTTTCGAAGGGCCCTAGCTTCCCTAGGGCTCATTTCCGGACCAACCTGTATAAAAACTTTTTTTCATATTTTTGGATGTAGAATCACCTCTTAAATTTTTGGCATGCCAGTTACTGATCGCCCTGTATAGTGAAATGAATATTTAAAACTTTTCCAAATTTTATAAAATCTACCATTTTATGATAAAATTTTTATCTAAAAAAATCTTAATTGTTATAATTATAATATTATTCAGTGATTTCGTTATACATTTTAACATTTTTAATCATATACAAAAAAGAAGCGTATTTTTTTAGTACTGTAGTCATAATAATAACAGTAAAAACTTATTACAATGGAGACAAAAAGACTGGCATAAAAAGAAGGAAAACTTCGCGACTTCGCCGATTCTAACCGTAACTTTATATCAAAAAAATGCAATTTCCAAGAAATGGAACTTTTATAAATCACATTGAAGCAAAAAAGCCTACTACTCGGTTTATATTCAAAAGTATAAATCATACATGTCTCATTTATTTTCAGGACTTTTTGGGCAATATATTTGGGCCATAAATTTTACGTTTTGCCTGTTACGTTGAATATATTGGCTATATTTTACATACGAGCATTAACATTTAAATTTTGATAATGTAATATAGTGTGTACAGTCAAATTACGAAGTTACACTTTTTCCTCGAGTTTTCCAAAGTGACGTTTTTAGGCCTAGACCTTTTAAATGAGGTGAAAATTTGGTTAAGAGTTCGTCTTTTGTTTTTTGTTTAAAGTGTGCATACACCCACATAAAAACTTCTTTAACTTAGAGATGGCAATATTTTTTGGATTTATTCCTTCTGACACCGAGATCAGATTTTATTTTTTTAAAGTTGACTGTATATGACTTCATATACACTGTAAAAAGTAAACTGAATATTCATTTACAAATGGATAGAAAATCGGAAGTTATTATCCTATAAAATTGTACTATCCAGTTACAAATGGATAGGAAGTTATGATCCTATAAAATGTACTTTAATTTTTTTTTAAAACACTATAGTTCTAAAGTAAGTAAAGTACTTTAATATTTAAGGACGGACATGAAATGTTTCGTGTTTTTAACAAAAATAAAAGTTCAATTGTATACAGAGCGGTCCAAAAGTCACCCCCCCTCTTAACTTTTGAACCAGTTTAGATATCGACTTCAAATTTGGGACTTTTAAATAAGACAACTTAAACTATCTTTTAGCATATATTTTCAGCTCTTAAAATGTTGGCAGGAGGGCATGGGGGCACATTTTTTTAAATGGAAAGGGGGTCGTGTAATACATCATTTTAAAGCTTATAAAATTCTCCATTTAATTCCATATTTTTAAATAAAAAAAAATGGGGTTGAAAATGGGTATTAATGTCAAAATTCCTCTAAAAAAAAATCATTTTTTAAAAATGCCTAATTTCATCATAAAAAAATGTTAATTATACTTTTAAACTAATTTTAGTTGACATAAATAAAAATTTATAAAAAAAAACTTAAAAAATGGAATGTTTTAGCACAAAAAATTGAAAAATCAAAACCTTAAAAAACATTTTTTAAAAATTTAAAAATGTTAGTTTAAATAGAGAATTTTATAAGCTTTAAAACGTTGTATCACACGACCCCCCTTTCCATTTAAAAAAATGTCCCCCCATGCCCCCCTGCCCACATTTTAAGAGCTGAAAATATCAAATATATGCTAAAAGATATTTTAAGTTGTCTTATTTAAGAGTTTTAAATTTGAAGTCGATATCTCAACTCGTTCAAAGGTTAAAAGGGGGGTGACTTTTGGACCGCACTGTATGATAATAACTTCCGATTTCCGATCCATTTGTAACTAAATATTCAGTTTACGTTTTACAGTGTACTCGATATAGGTGCTCAAATATGTTTTTAATCAAATAAATCAGATTTTTTGATATTTTATAAAAAATCATTTTGATGCTAGTTTATTTTTCGTGTTTGTATGTTCAACTTGCTATAAAGATTTCGTGATGTAATTCTGTCTCCATCAAATTTAAAATTATCTTGTGTCAATATAAAAAAAGTTCCATTAAAAATACGCTTTAGGCGAGGTCTCGTTGTAGTTACCTTCCAAAAAAAAAACTGGTTCTTGTAACTTTCCCAAACAAAAACCATTTTTATTCTGCTTCATGTCAACGTGATATTTTTAGGTTACTTACAGATGGTCCACATAAATTGGGTACTTAAAATATCAAGAGAATATGACGTTGTTTTTTAGGTACATTATTTTATACTTAAAGCCAGAATTAGCTCAAGTCTTAAGAATAACGATATTGTTATTTAAATATAGACTGCTTACAATATTTATTTCTGTATTTACAAAATAGAACCTCCGTTTTATTTATTTTACTTATCATGAAAAGTTATGTTTGCATAATATGCAAATATATAATATATATAATATAAAAAAATAATGTTTTTTTTGACTAACTTCACGTTTGGCAAAAACAACCCTAGTAGAAGTTCTAGGCTGAAACTCAAGGAACTATTTTAGGACCTTTATTATCTATAATACATTTAAGTAATAAATTATGTCAAGCCATTTATTGGTTTTGTTTGGACTTTTTGTTAATTTTTTCTATTTTGCGTGTTCTTATAGGCCCATAAGAGGTCTCTACTTTTTTTTCTGTTGGGTTGGCAACATACAAAAGCCTATCTCTTGACGTTTTGCATGCAAATGTCAATGTCGATTTAAAGTTTAATTTTTTACAACATTTTGTGTTTGGGTTATTTTTTACCGTATTAAAATTGTGGACTGGTTAATTGCAGTGAAAAAAGAAGAGATGACTGTAAAATATATCAAAATATCATTTGTCCTTAGAATTTTAAACATAGTGTAAACTGTAATGCCAACCCAAAACAAAAATCCCTAAATCAGTCATCAATTTAAATGTAAGTTTTTTTTTTTAATTTAGAGCAAAATAGAAAAAATTGTATAAAGCACTCGTTTCATAACACGTTTTTAGAGCACTAGTACTTTAGAAAACTTGCCGCAAGCGGCTCGTTTTCTAAACTTGTACTCGTGCGCTAAAAACGTATGTTATGAAACTAGTACTTTAATATACTATAATTTCGTATAGTGGAAAATTTCTAAATAGATAGCTGAATAATTTACAGTATTCTTATTTTTTTATTATTTAACCAAATCTTTCCTAAATCTGTTATCAACCATGAGCTGTCATGCTATAGTCTAAGATGTTTACTTATGGGTACTATGAAAGTCGTGTAACTTTCCAGATGAATTTGACTCACGTGGTTTTATTTTTAATTCTGTTCTTTTATAACATTTTTAATGTATTTAAAAGGAAAAGACACTTATATTATTTTTTTGCCACGCCGTGAAATTTCTTTTTTTTTTTTCGGTAATTTTATTTCTCTCATATTTTCCAAAATATTAATCTGTGGGTATTATGTGCCTATATTTTTGGAATCAGCGCGTTAAGATCTATCGACATCAATTTCTAGCTTTTTTACGACCAAGGGACTGACGACATTGGACATGAATTTCGTGAAAAACAAAGAAAATCTTCTGATTAAAACGAAATACTGCCGTTTTTAGTTTCTATACTAATTATTCACACAAAAAAAAGTAAAATTAAAATTAATCAAAAACAATTACCAATAAATTACAACAGAATTACTCGCCAAGGGACTGATATATTGATCGTCACCACCTCGTGTTCTCAACACAAGCACGTCTCTAGCACTATATTCGAAATGGCTGACTCTCAACAAATGGTGTTTACTACTAACTTTAAGTCGTTCATTTATAGAAAATAGACTATTAACTTTTGAGCACTGCAAAAAACCGCAAATTTAGAAATTTCACATGTCGATACCCCCAAGCAACAAAGCCGTAACTCATATATTGTCATTTTTCACGACAGCTAAATTTCTAAAATATTTTTTTTCATCATTTAAGGGTGGGTAAATGATTGAAGTGGAAAAGGAAGTCATGTGATACATCATTTGAAAGCTTATAAAATTCTCTATTTAACTGTTTAAGTATTTATTGTTTATTTACTGTTTGTTTCTGATAATATTCAAGTTTAGAATTTCTTACTTTAGTGATTTTAAGTAAACTTTTGCTTAAAGTGGACTGTGGAGAAACCTGAGTAGTACCACCATGTGTGTCTTTTTTCAAGGCGTTTACCTATGAGTATAACTCAAAATGGGTCTAACTTGAGTTACATCCTTGTTGCTTGGGAGTGTCGATGTGTCAAGGGACTGAATTTAAATTAATTGATTCTTAACACTTTAGAGAGTATCCTTAAAAATAATTATTTTTAATTATAATTAAAAGTAAAACTGTATAAACCTAATTTAAAAATATAAGTATTTAATTGTTAATAATTCATAGAAAAAACGGATTCCTTGAACCAAGGACACGTGTCTTTGGATATGTTCAAAGCCATATTCTCTTGTTTCAAGGCTGGCATTTTCTTGAACCAAAGTCAATATCCTTGAATAAAGAGCGCGGATTTTTATTCCAAAACCCGTGCTCTTCATTCAAGGACATTGACTTTGGTTCAAGAAAATGCCAGCCTTGAAACAAGAGAATATGGCTTTGAACATATACAAAGACACGTGTCCTTGGTTCAAGGAATCCGTTTTTTCTATGTTGTAATGGAGACACGACAAGGGAATGATATTTTAAGTAAGGACGAATTTTAAAATAATCCTAATTTGATATATAATATTTATTATTAGGACGATAAAGTATTTAGCTGTTAAATAATAGTCATATTTATTAAATACGTGTGATAGAATTCTAAATATATGTGCATAACATGAAGTTAACCGATTTTCATAGAAATACTCTTATTTTTTTGCATCATAAACTTTTTGATTTTAAATTAAAAATTAAATATTTTAATATTGCTTTAAAAGGTGTGTCCAACGAGGTGTCCAACTATGTTTTAAAACAAGCAATTTTTCTTTATCCGATTTCTATTTTTAATATAATCGTTAACTTTGAATTAATACCTGTACGTTGTCAAGCTATATGTCGTTGTTGAAAATTTCTCGTTTACATCAGTGGCGCCTAAAAATATAACGTCCAAAAATATTGAACAGTGTTGTCGATCTGAAATGAGGTCGAAACTTTTTGACAGGGGAAATATTATTAAATTTTGCATTAACTCTATATTGCACCTTGTTTCCATTTGAGAACACTTGGCATTAAGACCCCTGAATCAAAATACTTGGGCACCTAGTTTTTACTTGGGAACACTGGTCTTCAAATTGGAACATTGAAAGATAGCAGTAGCATTGAAAGATAGCAGTATCTAATTTTTCCGGTAAATACACCGGCACACAAAAAAAAATTGTCTGTACACCGGGCGCCACCTATGTACGGGCATGTTTTTCGACCCGCTGAATACGAATTTCAAGTCAGTTTAGGCCGTCCAGCCTTCAATTTCGAGTAAATTGCAAAAAAACCCAAAAAATAGCGAAAATTCGATGTTTTGGCAAATTTTTTTACTCGAAATTAAAGGCTGGACGGCCTAAACTGACTTGAAATACGTAATCAGCGGGTCGGAAAACATGCCCGTAGATAGGTGCACCGGCACACAAAAAAAAA
The DNA here is from genome assembly GCA_958510825.1 of Brachypterus glaber. Lineage (NCBI taxonomy): Eukaryota > Metazoa > Arthropoda > Insecta > Coleoptera > Kateretidae > Brachypterus > Brachypterus glaber. The sequence goes on from OY294051.1 coordinate 29,503,421, forward strand.
TTATCTGTACACCGGGCGCCACCTATCTACGGGCATGTTTTTCGACCCGCTGAATACGAATTTCAAGTCAGTTTAGGCCGCCCAGCCTTCAATTTCGAGTAAATTGCAAAAAACCCCAACAAAATAGCGAAAATTCGATGTTTTGGCAAGAAAAAAAAAATTTTACTCGAAATTGAAGGCTGGACGGCCTAAACTGACTTGAAATTCGTATTTAGCGGGTCGAAAAACATGCCCTTAGATAGGTGGCGCCCGATGTACAGACAATTTTTTTTTTGTGTGCGAGTGATATTTAAACAGTGATCACTGATCATGTCGCGCACTTTTGTAATTAGCTGGAGTCGAATTTTTGTTATTAGTGTTTGTTTAGGTCAAATCTTCCAAAGGCTTTTTCGACCACTTAGAATATATTTAGAAAGCTAAAATTTGGTATATATGCTTAAATCGGCTGACAATACAATTTTATATAAAACTTACCCCCCATTATACAATTTTATATGATATAAAAGCTTGCCGCGAGATTTTCCTGTGTAAATTTCTTTTATAAAAAATATCGCTACAAGATTTTATATCATATAAAATTGTATAATGTAACAAAATGATGGGTTTGATTTACTTGAAAGTTTATTTTCTTCTTTTTAGTGCACCTTAAAAAAAGCTTGTTCTTAAAAATGTTTTTTACTATTAATTTATTTAGTTTTGTATTCGTTTTTGTTTATTGTGTGCACAATGTTTTCGGATGGGTTTGAAAAAAAAATGTATCAAAATTTTTGTTATAAAAGAAAAAAAAATTAATATTTTTCATGAACTGTGCAAGTCAAAAAACGTATCATATTTTTTTGTTGCAAAATAAAGTTATGTGCAATATAGGGTTGAACTATTATTATTATTATTATTATTAATTAAGTGATTAAGATACAGATGCCTCGGGTTAGTGTTAAAAAATCTCCACTAATTTTGGAAAAAATATTAGGATAAAGATTTTTATTCCTCGATAAACTTGCCATTAAGTTTGAAATTTTAATTTAATTTTTCCAAAATTCATCTTTCAAATATTTTGTAAGTACAAAATTTCACCAAGAAATTTGTCTTTGTTGCCTGAATCGAGGTTGGCGCTTTTACACTTTCCAAAACCCATTAGGCTGCGTAGATGCGTTAAACAAATAAATTGAATGACTCAATATTAATATAGGTAGGCGTTGGTACGTTTTATGACAATTGAATATTGTTAGTTTCTATTTTGTTATATCACAGTTAATATTTTTCAAGGTACCCAATATAGGCATTTATTAAATCTTTTGTTGAAATAATTTGCAAATTATAGTAAATAACATGAAGTAAGTGCGACTAGGTATCTCACATGAAGAAATTACACTAATAATTTGCATTAGTATAATCCCCACCTTGTTTGTTTTATTCATTTAAAGTTAAATGGCCATAGCAGTGCCAAAATTTTCAATAATTCTACTTGCACTAAGCATATTACTGTTAACAATTTATGTTAATGGTATTTAGGAAGGAAGATTAAAAAAATTCTACGTCATTTTTATATGAATTACTGTTAATTTTACTGTAGGTAGGTACTGTATTAGGGTGGACCTTTATTATCTTAAAATATGAGAGTGATGAATCTAAGGGTGCTACTGGGGACCCTAAAATTCGTTAAATTACAAATTTCAAAATGATTAAAAGATTCTAATCCGTGCCGAAAATCTGCCAAAGTTGCCCCTAACACTAAAATTTACAAATTTGGGGGATTTTCGGCACAGGTTAAAATCTTTTGATCATTTTGAATTTTGGCACATAATTTTGTATGCTCAAATGAAAAAAAAAAATAAGATTTCAATCCCTTTAAAATTTTTACCTCAAAAACAGCAGACAAATTTCAACGATTTTTACGATTTATGATATAAAATTAAAATGTACTTAGTTTCTTTTCTTGCTAAAATTAAAAATACTAAAGCTAAAGGCTTTTTCTCATTGAATATTTGTTTTCTTACTCATGTACAGGTAATTTTGGACTTTGTGATAATAATAATAATAATAATAATCTTTATTAATCCATAAGGCTATTTTTACATAGATTGGATACGTCATACAAAAAATATATAGAAAAAATAAATGTATAACCACACCTACCTATGGCTATACAATGCCTGAAAAGATTAAAAAAGAGAAAAACAAACAAAAAAACAGATTTTATAAAAACAGGAGTATGTTAAACACTAAGAAATAAATAAAACAGAGACAAGCAGTTAAATAAATACGCATAAATAGGTACATAGATTACATTTGATAGCTATGGTGTCTTAAAGGTTTTTGCAAAAATTTTAAATTCTCCCACTGTAAATAGTTTTATGGAGTAGAAATGTCTTAACTTCATTCTTAAAACGGTTAAGAGGATATTTTTTAATGAATTCTGGTAGAAGATTATAAAATAACGTCCAGCATGATATGGGGATTTTTTATACATGCTTAACTTAAATTTATTTACGACAAGTTGGTTGTTATTACGGGTAGGATAACTATGAAAATTTCCATGTGATAAAAATACATTTAACGAATACAAATAATTTATACAAATAAATGGACGGAACAGTTAAAATATAATACTTTTTAAAAACCTTGCGACACGAATCACTAAAACCCATATTAAATATAATCTTTTCTGAATAATAATAATAATATACACTTTTGGACTTTTTGTAAATTGTTGAATAAAAATACTTGCTTGTTTAATTTACCACAAAGAGATTTGACATGACTTGACCACGTTAGGTTTTTATCGATAATTACTGCCAGAAAATTAGTCGAATCTCCACATTTAAAAGTATGATCACCCATTTTAAATGTTAAATTAGCAAAATTTTTGCGGAAGTGTCCGAATTCTAAAAAAATTGTCTTTTCCTGGCTTAAAATTAGTTTATTTTTTCTACACCAAGAGGCAAAATCATGCAGTACCCTATCTATCAAGACATCCGCGCTAATAACTATGGTGGTGTCATCAGCATAAATGTACAGTTTTCCATTCTTTATGAAGTGTGGAAGGTCATTTATAAATAGTAGGAATAATAAGGGACCCAATAAACTTTTTGTGCCTTTGTGGTGTGCCTTTAGATTGTGCAAATTTTTTTTTATTAATTTTACTTTAAATCTTTTAAAAATTAAATTAACCAGTCATTAATAGCTCCACATATACCTACACTATTCAACTTATACCTAACAAAATCAGGGTCTAGAGTATCAAATGCCTTAGTTAAGTCGAAAGATACAGCAACCACATATTTACCCAAATTGAGTGAGTCATATATTTCCTGCACCATTTCAATTGAAGCGGTTAATAGTGTTTGAAAAAAAAATCTCCCATAATAACTAAAGTTTCTCTATAAGTAAATAGACACTACATAATGTGACCTCTTGAAGAAAAAATATGCTATTATCATCTTATGTAGCAACAATAAATATAAATACAATAGAAACGTATTCCTTATTTTGCAAAAGTTATTCACGTTACATTAATGTACTAATACCCATAAATTTATACAATGAAAAATTCAGTATTTTCTACCTCGTTGTATAATACAAGAATGCATAAAGTATTTCTTACATGAGAATATAACTTCCCCGTTGCATTTATGCAATTGAAACTAGAGTGCAAATAAATGAATAAAAATGGTTAAAGCTTTCCAGATATTCTTTGGAGTAGTGAATTACACTGTGCGACATAAAATTTAGGCAAGAGATCTGTCAACGTCGTTAATTTAGAACCACTATAGTCGAGTCCCCAAGGGGTTTCACTACTTTAAGTCATTTAAGCGATTTTTTTTAATTTAAAGTTTCCAATGGACCCTAATATGCAAGACCCATTTTTCAAGTTAGCGTTTCAAACTTTAGGAGGTGAATTCATATCAAAAGACATGAAAAAAAGCTCATATAAATTTAGCCATTGGCGCCGGTCCAAGTGCACTGGCAGCCAATAAACTTAAGGATCAAAGCCGCTCACTTAGCCAAAAAAGCCGACAAAACGAGGTTCGGATTCCTCGCTAAACTGTAGGTCCCGGGGTACAACAACAAAAATCCTCGTTAGAGTAGAAAAACTAGTAACACAGGGGTAGGCAAAAAGGACCAATATGGTCTAGTTGCCAGGCTTGACCTCCCCACCATTACTACTACTAGTAGCCATAAAATTAAGAAGCATCGGTTTTAAGATTTGCATTTTTTTGCATTGCTGCAGTTTGTACCCCTGTTCCTTATAAAAATTTTGGCACTTTTTTCCCTTATTTGTACACAATACAATGTATTCTAAAACTTTATAAACTACCTAGAGTGACTGAAAACTTTTGAATTTATTTTAAAAATGGACGTTTGTGAATTTAATGAGAAAAACTTTTTATTTTATAAAAATTTGAGCGTAAGAAAGGCCATATCGTTGTGTTACTTTATCAACCTCGTTTTTCCAAACAATGGTTTTTCGGTTCCTTGCAAGCGGCCCGGGTCCCACCTAAAGTATACAAGAGGCCTCTCGTTAGAATCTTATTATAATTATTATTATTAATCGTAAAAAAGTAGGCCTTTAAAGTTTAGAAATGTATTTCTCTTGTGGGCCCTTATCTTTGACATTTGCGCCCCCCCTTAACCGTTACGAGGGCTTCACTGACCGTTTCCAAGCCGCCTTTGACCTTGCGGGACCGGGCCCTAAGTACCCAGTCCATACGTTATAAATATACTTCCCTGGTAAAGTAAAGGGCAGTAAGTGACATTGGTCAATAGCAGCGTTTTCAAAATATTACATTAGGGTTGATGTGAAAACGCAGCTATCCGACAATGTCACTTACTGCCCTTTACTTTAACAGGACAAAGTTGAGGTATTGATTTTCAAGAATACAGGGTCGGATTTTATTCAAATAAAATTGGATAAAGTTTAATACAAATTAAATTTAATAAAAAAGTAAATTAACATTTATCATAGTTAATTAATAATTATGGACACACGAAAATTACGAAACTATAAAATAAATATGTAAAATACTATATATTTAATTTATTATTTGAATGGAAATTGTAAATTATTAGAATGCGGGTCTGATATCAATACCTCCACTTCGCCATATAGTTATAAATTAATATAATTGGAGTATCTAACTGGAGTTTGTATCAGTTATCGGCATACCTCGGGGATTAGCGAGCTGTTTTTTCGTTCATGAGCGTAGCTTACATTCAGCACTGATTAGAAGAGACGGCAAGTCACCTATCCCACCTCTACAACAACGCAACGCCAGTGTATATGTGATAAAAGTTAAAAAAGATGACTCATAGTTCGCAACTCCACGGGCTTTAGTTATCAGGCATCATGTACAGGGTGAAAATAGTTATTTTGGAGATGTGAGGTTTAGAAAGTAACACGACGATATGTCATATTTAGGAAATACAACAACATAGAAAAGAAATACGTGACTTGGGTGAATGGACCTCTGTTTCTGAGTGGCACTTGTTTTTGCAAGGCGTTCTGCGTTTCCAGCGCTGACTCACCGATACTAGCAGACCTGAAAATATTAGTTCTCTTTTTTTTTGTCTTTATTATTATAATTTATAATCATCATTGAATTGAATAGATGTGTTCAATGTTATAGGTATTATGTATTTTATTTATTTATTGATTGAAACTAGGATTGAAATCAGTGTATGGAACATATCTTATACTGAGTGCGCCAGTAAGGTTTATCAGTCAATATTTTTGTATAATTAATAGGGCTATAAAAAAGAAATTTATAGCAAGTAATAAGAACTAGACAAGCTACACATGTGTCGGTTATCTGACAATTTTCCATAAGGGACTGCAAAAGTACTTGGGCGGGCTGCGGCCCGCCAAAGTAAAATAAAAGACAAACTCTTAAGGCATATCCAGAAGCTTGCATAAGAACATAAAATATAAGAATGCGATGCCGTGATTGGCTTACAAGATACATGGCGGCACATCAAGCCAATCACGGCATCGCATTGTTATGTACTATGTTGTTATGCGAGCCTGTGGATATGCCAACGAACTAATAACTCTTCTTTCTAGAATACGCATACCGTTAAAATAAAGTATCGCCAACATCTCGGTTTGTTTGTAAACAAATCGTATATTCAGGCCTGAACAATAACAATTACCAGTAACTTGTATTGTTGTCTCTGTTAGAACAAAGATGTGCGAATAAGACAGACGAATGTTTATGTTGCCGACGTTTTTGTCAGTTTTAACGAATGAAATGCCTATTCTAGAGAGAAGAGTTATTAGTTCGTTGGGATATGCCCAACAAAAGTGTCACTTTTAAGGTAACATTTCTAACCGAAAAATGACACTTTGGAATACAAGCGAGTAAAATAACTATTTTTCGACCTTTACAGAGATCAAATTACTTTAATATATATATAACACGGAACAAAACAAACCATTTATATTCTTTTTAAATTTTATATGGTCGCTAAAAATAAATAAATTATGAACTAATTTATTTATTACTTTTATAAGTGAACTAGTAGTAATATTTTTCTACAACTGCTTTAGAATGTAAGCAAATACACACACTTTTCAAACACAGAATGAATTCATTCTAGCTCTAGATACGATATGAATATTCCGTATCAAGTGTTAGAATGAGCACATGTAGTGCCATCTCTTGTTTATAAAAGTAAAGAAAACTGTAGCCAAATTAGCAAAAATATATATATTTTACTATGAAATATTGAATAATTTAATGCAATTTAAAGTTTTGCGTTAAAATTACATAAAGTTTATTAGTTTTTCTTAATATTTGACCAGTTTTTTATCAATTTAGTTCAAAAAATTAAAACTGCTCAATCTATTGTTAAATATTTAAAGCTGATATCTGTCACAACAATCTGACATAACCTTCAATTTTTGCATTATAATTTGTAAATATGTGCTAAAATTAAATACATACAATCTTTTTTAAGTACTGATTTGATAAAATTATGAAATAACATTAATTGCTTTATTTAAAAATATTTGTTTTGTTGCATTTACAATGCCGAGTCACAAAAAAACATTGTTTTTAACCTTGTCTGCAGTTTAAAGCCATACATTGTTTTATATTTGCAGTCGAAGAAAAAGTATAGTCTACAACACGTATGGAATAGTCATTCCGCGCTCGCGGGACCCTCATACTCGCCTGCCGGCTCGTATGACAAACTTTCCGCTCGCGCGGACTATTGTCTATTCCATACTAGTTATAGAATATACTAGTCCAGTATGTACCTAGTTTGAAACAACAGTAACGTTAAATTTTTCTTTGATTTAAAAGAAAAATATTCTCTAATTTTAGTTTTATTTTTTATGCTGAATCTTAACATTAAACAACATTAAAACGATTTAAAAATATATATATATACATGTATGGGTATTTATAGTATATTATTTACCAAGTGAGAGAAGTTTAACATTTTTGACCTGCGTCAAATTGCGGGATGAGCGCGCCAGCGCGAAGCCCGCAAGACGCGGTCTAAAATGTTAAATCTTCACTCACGAGGAAAATATAGTATTTTTTTCACTACCAGTACAATTAATTAGCTATTTATTTATTTTACTAAAATTTAATGAAAAAGCTTATAAATTTAAAATATCACGCTGGCCGTTCGCGGCCATTAAAAAAACAAATGAATAACTTGACATTTCTGGCAGAAATTTTCTGGTGATCTGCTGAAATTATTAAGTTTGAAAGTGTTTCCGTGTTAAGTGTAATAAAATATATAAAAATGGAAAGTGAAATGCAAAGTGATGATTCTGGTACTCCCCCAGAAATAAGGGGACAGGCGAAAACTATGAGGGAGAATCTATTACCTCTAGTAATCTATGATCCTTACGGTAATATATAGGTTGTATAATTTATGGATGAATATGATGGACCAATGATTTTCACTTTTCGAAGTGTTTTTTTGTAAAACATGTTTTTAGGTACTAATTTAGTTAATATTTTTTAATTTATCATGCAAGAAATAAATTTGGTGCCTAAAGACACTTGTAAATAGCAATGTGATTAATTAATTAAGTGAAACGTCAGATGCCAAAACAGCTGAATAAAAATTCATTATTAACCATGGTGCAATTTCATTATTTTTAGAACCTCTGGCGTCATAGGTAGAGAAATAATATTTCTACCAATGAAAAGAACAGTAATAAAGATGTGCTTTTAGGCTGGTAGTGAAAAAAATATTTTATTCACAAGCATACAGAAAAACGTCCTTTATATGCATTACAAAAAGTTGCAAAAATAATTTTTGTTTACTTCTTTTAAAGTTAAAAAAGTCTTTCATTTTTAACCAAGGTTAAAAATTAATTCATATCTAACCTGTTTTTTAGCTTTTGGTTAGACCTCATAGACGGCGAAACAGTGGCCTTGTCTGGAAACAGTTGAAGTTTACGAATAAAATAACCTAACATTTTTGTTTATTTCTACGAAAAACAATAAGAAATAATATTTACAGTTTTGTCTCTATAAAAAATGTAATTAGAATTATTATTACATAATTATTATTATCTATCATCGTTTTACACTAGGTATTATACCATTTAAACTCTTAAATAATTATTTTCTAACCTTTACACCTATCAAATTACTTTTTTTTATACTATTTATAATAACCCTTTGTTAGTTGCGTGTTTTTAATTACGAGTTTAGTAGTCCGTTTTAGTTATTATCAAAAAAATATTGCTTGACATTTTAAACAAAAGTAACACGTTTTATTAATTATTGGTTCATATTTAAACATGTTTTACGCAGTCTACAAACGTAGGACCGCGCGACTAATGAAGGGTTAATTTTTTCAATATTATATGGTCATTAAATATATAAATATATTATGAACTAATTTATTTATAAATTTTAGAACTGATAGGTGTGTATTTTAATAATAAATTATAATAAAGAAACTAGTATGTACATAGTTTCATACAACAGTAACATTATTTATCAACCTTGATGATATAAATAATATATTTATATTTCTTTAATTTCAATATTATATTGTATGCTGCGTCTCAAGAATAATAAAATTCAAATATTTTTAAAATATATTTTTATTTTATTCAAATTTGACATTAAGTTAAAGGTTTTTTTGGGTTTTATTCTTATTTATTGCTATTTATATATACAGGATTTTTTTTTCATGTTCCCGGTATACCTATTCTTCAAAAGTGTAGTAATTAATACTATATTTTATGTAACCGCAAAGAAGTAGCAATGGAGCTCTCTACAACTAGAATTATGAAACAAAAGACGTCTACCCTATCTCTATCTCATTTGTGCTACACTTTCCCGCCTACCAAATAAATACTGTATTTGTTTTTCATAAACAAATACAGTATTTATTTGGTTGGCCGGAAAGTGTAGCAGTGAGTGTCACGAACGAACATAGCTAATGTGAATCTGTAGAATAAGATAATTCTACTAAAATTTAGATGGCGCCAGTAATTTCTTTAATATAGTTACACTTTTCGCCCGGCCAAGTAAATATTGTATTTGTTCAACAAAGAACAAATACAGAATTTGTTTGGTTGGGTGGAAGTGGGAGTGTATGTATGTATTATATCCTTTTTGGGTAGAACTTTTGTCCCTGTCTAATCTAACGGGAGAAATCTCCATTTTTATACCAAGAAATTTATCTTTTTAGTGATTTATAAATTACAATTTAACTGGAATGTAAATAGCTAAACAAAAATACCTTGATGACTTATTTAAACCACATTTATAGTGGAAATTAATTAACATAGAATGAGAAATCATAAAATTATTTTTTATAAAAAATACATGTTTTGTTTGACTTTTTTTCTAATTAATACAAGTCATGTTTTCTTGTATTAATTTTATAATAATAAATTAATAAAACATTATATTTGGTTTTAGACATGAAATATTTTCGTATGCAAACTAAAGAGAAAGTATAAACCATAAAAATGATTTTTATCAAGATATGTATTTTAAATTAAGGAATATTAAGTATATAACTTAACTATTTTATTTATTTGATAAATATGTTTTATCCAATACATACAGATAATAAGACAATTACCAGCTTTATTTTAAATAGATAAACTCAATAATACCCCCGCGTGGCTTTTAATTATTTATTTTAGACTGAACTGTCACTTGTCAAATTATTTTCTTGTAAATGTCATTAAAATTTTTAATAAAAATATTAATTCCTAAGCTATTTATTGGATAAAACTTTGTATGGCACTCATGGGTAAACCGATATTGCCCTCTCGAAAATTAACCTGCTTGGTTGACGCCTCGCAGGTTAATTTTCTCATGGGCAATATCTTACTTTACCCACTAGTACCATAAATAACTATTTTCACTACTAGCTTTAGAATATACCATTTTTTATCATGTTTTTAGACTGAAATAAATTTTCTTCACCTACAGCAATAATAATTTTTTCTCTCCTAGTAGGAGTAAATTTTATAAACAATTGATTCCTGTCACTTTAGATGTTTTAGTTCTTTGTGCAATTTTTACTAACTAAACCCAAGAAAATAGCTTTAAATAACTTTTTATTTATTAAATATAATTAATTATAATTATTACCAATTAATACAATCAATAATTAGCTAAATATGAAAAAAAAAATTAAAAAAACTAAATTTTTAAACGTCAATTCAAAGTATTTATTTAAGCAAATGTCATCGATTAAGGCTACTTGATTTTTATGAAAATTTCAAGAAATATCATTTTTGTTAATAATTTATTTTAATATTTCAATAAGAATAGTTAATATAAATTAATATAAATAATAAATAAAAATAGTTCGCTACTACGCAGCTCGGGATTTAATACGCTCGACTATAAAAAATGTCTTCTCTACCTTGGTGTATAATTACTATTTCCCTTTGCCTTTAAATATTCTACTCCTATATCACATTATAATGAATGCAATTATGAAAATAATGTTTAAAATTTTGAATAAACAGCTATTTACTAGATATTTCAAAACAATTTAACGGAAAAGACAAAACATATAGATAGATAATTCTACTCAGGTCATTGAAAGTTAATCATATCTATACCGAAAAACAGCCAGGATATAGCAGTTTATGCAAGGACAAAAAATACTGTTTTTAGGGAGATTGCCATCCGAGCTAGGTTAGCAACCGTAATCGCCCTAAAAACAGTTTTCGCCCGCGTATCATACACTTTTCTATTCGATTGTAATATATTAATAAATACATTTGTATTTTTTACAACAAATTTGAGGTTAGAATTCAATACCAACGTCGTGCGACTATTATACTTTTGCGGCAGAGGCCGAAAAGTCAAAATCTTTGACCACGTTTTTTTCACATTTCTCGACGTTTTAGACCATTCTGAGTCGAAATCGGTAAAAAAAAATTTTGCGTCCGTCTGTTTGTCTGGGTTTAAACTCCATTTCTACATGAAATATCGACTTGCGGTTTTTTACATATTGTTTCTTATCGTCTGGGTAAAACTCCTATTTTTAGCGTTTTTTGTTTATAATTAAAGCAATTATTATTGTATTTGGTTAATTTAGCACTTATATAAAAGACAATTAAAAATTGGTCAAAAAATGTTATAAACAACGTTTTCCTAAAACGCATTGTTTTCGAGATATTGGCGTTTAAAGCAGTAAAAGGTTTTTTTAGCCTATCTCATATTTATAACCTGATTTCAAAAAATTATATTTGAAATAAAAGCTCTTTTTAAGCCCTATAAAAAATGTTATATACAGTTTTGTTGTTAGAACATAATGTTTTAAAGATACAGAATTTAAAATCAAACAAAACACCTAGTTTGAAATTTGCAAACTGGCTCTAGTGTACAAATTTTACTCTTCCATTCATTTGTTTTTAAAATCAATCAAAAATTGTAATTAACAGGTTCAACTTGCATCCAAGTAAAAACATATTTTTATTATTAATTTTAATTATATATTAGGTGTACAAGAAAAGCTAAAGTTTAATATAAATATTATACAAGTTAGTTTGTGCAGTGAGGAGTAGTAGTAAAATTGTAATTATGTTATGCTACCCTGTTCTAATAGCATGTTATTAGTTTTCCCAATATTGCCGATGTTTTGACAGGGTGCTTGCAACGTTTGATCTAGTTTATTATACAAAAAGTGGCGTTTTTAGATACAATCGAATAAAAATAAAATTTCAGTGTATCTTGATTGAAAAAACCGCGAGATACGATTAAATAATTAAATTAAAAAATTCTAATTGATTTTTAAATGGAATGACTAAAATAATAAGATATGTATACCTATATTTAAATCAAAATGGTTTTTAATTGGGCTGTTACAAAAACGAAGACGTTGTATAGCCCGTTATTACATCAACCGAATGAATACACAGGAAACAAATTCTTAAAAAAAATTAATTCCAATCAAGGTACATTTGCATTGGGGCTTCTTCAATTGTTTAACAAGATTTAAATTGATCGTTTTATTAATAAATTTTATATTGTTCCTTCAAACAATTTTCTATTTGTATTTCTGGTACTTCTATTTATATAAGAAATATACAGGGTGTTCGCAGAACAGAATTCGCGGGAGTCGACTATTACGGTCTGGTTCTTCAAACCGTGAAGATTTGTAATAATACGCATTCCATTATATACTTACTTACACAGGAAATGGTATATTGCATTTTCCCAACAAAATCTAAATTTTTCAATTTTTTTTTAATTTTGTTTTTGCAAAAAAAATTTTTTCACGAAAAAAATCAAAAAAAAAAATAAAAAAAAAATAAAAAAAAAACTTTGGGGGATTACTTTCAAAAACAGCAGATCTTCCCCTCATAGAACTTGATTTTTCCTGAATATTTCAATACGATCGGATTATTCGTTCTTGAGTTATCTTCTTTACGCAACACAAACGTAGAGGGGTTACCGTAAACAAACTATACGCGACGTAGATTGATCAGATCGTACCTATTTCGTGTTTATTTAAAATTAATTTAAAGTGTGTGTTGTTTTAACTTTTTTAAGTATCTACTTAATATTAAAACTTAAAAAAACATTTTCTTTCATCAAGTAAAAAAAAATAGTTTATATATGGTCTGTTTCATGCTTGAAAACTATGGTCTGTTTCATCAAGCAAGAGAGTAAAGTAAAAATCGCACAGTAAATATTATTACAACAAGTTTGAATAGTATATGTTTGTGTATAGTATGTTTTATAAAATAAACTACGCAGTATATTCGCACATCCAATATTCGAATCTGTTTTGAAAATATTCACTGTGCGATTTTTAATTTACTCTCTTGCTTGATGAAACAGACCATAGTTTTCAATCTTAAGTGAATAAGATAACAGTATGATACGACAATGCTAAAGATCAACATTACTAGTTCCTTTGTTTATACTACTTATTAAGATATATGTAATTTTAATTATTTTCAAGTTGATGCCTAATGCGTCATTTTTTAACGTGTTTTTCACATAAAACGGACTTTTTAAAATATCTCAAGATCGGTGCATCCTAGGACAAAAAACGTTTGATATAAAAATAAAGAGGACCAAACCTCCAAAATTTTTTGTGTCATGTATTTTTTTGTACGACTTAAACGTTACACTGTAGGGTTTTAGATTTTTCTTTATAACTTGGTTAGGAAGGTGTTTTTTATGCTTAATACAATGTCGATTCATTCGAAAATCGGTTTACTCGAGATAACGGGGCACAAATGTGTGAATTATTTTAAAAAAATTAATTTTACGTAAATTAGTACCACAGTTTTTTTAATTTTCACCCAAAATGTTCGAAGGGGCATGCCTAACCGACGATAAAGAACAATTTTGGCTTTTCGAAAAAAAAAATAAAAATTTTAAAACGTATAGTGTAACGTTTAAGAGATATTTTAAAAATCCGTTTTTTGTGAAAAAAAATAACAGTTCCAAATCGAGTTCAACCTCGCAAAATTGTTTTTTTTTATTTGCGCCCATTAACCCTACACAATAAACCCAAAAATTAAAACTCCCTAAATTATTTCCAGGTAGAGCCTCTTTTATTGACCTGAAGACTGGACTACAACTGGAAATATGTCGGGTACTGCTCATCACACATTTTGATTCAGAATGAAATTTTAAATTATATTTTAAATAAAGTATACTATTAAAGTTTATATATTCACGCATTCCGAATCAGAATTACCGATACCCTGTATTAGTAAAAAGGAAAAAAAATGTATAATTATATTTGCTTAAACAATATATAAAGAAACTTGGGTATGTTGAACCCAATAAATGTTGTAACATTGTTTATAATAATAATATACACCTCAGTATATAGAAGAGAAATTTTTGTTTTGTTATGTGTGTATTAAAAATTAAGTTAAATAAGTAATAAAATATAAGAAATATCTTATGTCCATAACCTGGAAACGCGATCCAAAGGTAAATAGGTGTTTCACAGTGATTTTGACACAGATAAACGGTACTTGAAAGATTAGTTTCAAATTTCTTCTAATTTGTACTTAAAAATGTATATTTTTAACTACAAAATGATCAAAATTTGCGTTACGTAATACTTGAACGTTCCCCAATAAAATTTTTTTACTAACGCAAGACTTTCCTTGGGAAAACTATATTTTTAAAATATAAAATAATTTTAGAAGTGAAAATCATTCTATAAATAGTGTTTGATAGATAGACATTTGTTAGATACATGCACGCCCCGAGAGAGAGCCCCCCCTGGCTTTTCAGATATAAATTATTTTGTTTTTAACAATTGTAAAGTGCTTGATCCTTTAGATTTCTAAAAAATTTCGCCTGCGGCGCTAAACTGGTTAACAAAAAGGTCATACCACAATTTTAATTATATATTATATTGAATAATTTGCATAAATGTATTTAAGAAATGCGGAACCTGAACCTGAACCTATTTCTAAAAATTTTGCTCTGCGTCGCTAAAGATAATGTGTTATCTTTTTATATGTTTCCTCTGGCTATTTCAAGTTTTATAAATAATTTTCTTTTTAAATTGTTGATGTTAGGTAAATACGTAAACCTAAAAATTCAAAAAAATTACCTAGCGCGAGCCGCGGCGCTTAACTTAATATCACAATATAAGCTAACAGATTTTTTAAAATAATTGTATATGAAATTCTGCAAAAATACGAGACTTAAGGATTTCTAAAAAATTTCGCGCTAAATATTGTGTTGTGTGTCAATCTGTTTTTCATTAATTCCCTCCAGGAAAAAAGACTGGCCCTTTTTGGAAATTTAACAAAAACAACTTTTTGTTGATAAAGTGAAAAAGCCGAATAGGCTTGCCCCCCCTATCCTGCGGGCGCCACTGTATAGCTATGCTTATATAAAAATATTCTGTAACTTACATTTAACTTAAAATATAATTTTGCACGTTTTTAGGCCAAACTGAAACATTGAAACAAAAAAGAAACAATAAAATATCAAAACTAATTTTAATCAAACCTACTTTCTATATAGTAGTAATATTCTTATGTCCATATAAAATGTTGAACGTTGTGGCAACCCTGCTGAATATTTATCGTAGTCCCTGCCAGACACGAAGTTCACTTGTTTCGACCGCTGTGCGATGTTGCCATAGCCTCGCGTGACGTCATTGAGTTGTTTGTTGATTTATAATAAGGCAGAACCCGTTGTAAAGGTGGGTGCGTTAAAATCTTGCACGTTTTACACGTTTTAAACGTAAAATCCGTATTTTTTTAGCTAAATATTAAATAATTATACGTTTGAATAATAAATAAATTGAGTTTTAATTGGTTAGTAACCAGAGAGACTGTATTTTTCTAATTTATGTCCTGATTTATGGTGTTTATTGTACACAAATATATTTTTGCTATATTTTCTAAGTAGCTAGCTACTACTAACAGTTTTTTATATTACAAGTAGGTATTTTATTGTGAATTAAACTTAATTTATGTAATAATGCATAAGAATTGCATCAGCATTTAAAACGCATAAATTTAAGTACATAAACGCATATTCGCTGTTTTTTTTTAACGTCTAAATACATATATGTATATTTATAATTTAAAATATACCTACTTACAGTAAAAGTTTTATTTAAAAAATGCGCAAAATAATTTATTATAAAACTGACTAATAGGCATTTAGAGTTATTTATTTATTGTTTATAAAAATATGCGTAATTATTATAATAAATACATAAATACATATTTGTAGTTTTAAAAACAACTTGTTAGCAAATTCATTTTTTTATACGATAAATACAAAAACTTTTAGAATCGTATGTTTTAATAAAGTTGTCTACTTTTAACTTTTAGTTTAGAAATGCATTTAAATATTTACTATTTTAGTCACAAATAACTTTTAAAAATCAACATTTTGGCTACATATGCTAGGGCTCTCTAAATGACTTAGATAAATTTATTTTTAATCAAATAAATTCGCTTAAATTTAAATGATTACACTTCAGTAAACTTGTTTTTCTATAAGTATTATATTTTATTAATATAAGTAATCTAGAAAATTTAGTGTGTAATGCTTTTCAAATAGAATTTTAAATTAACTATTAGCTGTAAGTAATTGTTTTTAAGATACTTGGGTATTATATCTATGATATCAAAAATACTTAATTAAAAACCTTGAACTTAAAGCTATTAAACTCCGCTTTAATATTTTATTACGAGATTTTTAATTAAATGGGAATTATAAACTTTTATATACCTATGGAATAAATAAATAAAACATTAAAGTTTTAAAGATAATAATAAATTTTATATCATATGTGTAAAAAAACCCATCTCTAAATAAAAATTAACATATTGCAATAATACAAATTATAAAGTGAAGAGAAACTATATTTTACGCCAACTTAAGCTTCCTGGTTTTAATATATTGGTTTACTTATTAATTATTTTAATTATTTGTTTCTATTCATCATATGTGGGTAGATAACAGACGTATTTAAAATATACCTACGACAATGCCAACTACAGTGTGTCCTTTAAATACTGAAAATACAAACTAAAAGCGTAATTTGACATTTCATGTAGATTTATTCTATTTCCTACAAGGGCTTCTATACAAAAGTTTAAATAACGAAAGTTTCTTTTTCAACCTTAATATGCTTTTTTGTTTTATTCTTTCAATAATCAAAAATGAACACATTTTTTATTTTGGTAGGACATACATTTTTAATTTTAAACAAAGTTTTAAAAATATAGTGATATTGGTAGACTGACAGTTTCAAGCTGCTGGCCCTCTTCAGTACTGTATAACAAATGCATTTAAAAATTACATTCCATTTACGTTAATATACTATATTGTATGGCCTATACAGGCAGTTTTTAAAATATAATACCTATACGGGCTGTTATAAAAATACAGTAGGTATAAAGAGTTTTTGAATATATAGTATTTTAAGTTTAAGATAATTGAGAACAAGAATTCTTTAAAACTAAAATAAGATCAAAACGCGAAATTTTGAATTTGATCTATATTAATTAAACAAATTTATTTGAAATAATAAAAGTATTTAAAGGTTTTTAATAGAACATTTCCTTTAAATAACAAAGAATGTTCAAACACGTTCAAACGTCTTGGGTAAATAGTGTCACCTTTTTCTCACAATGTTAATAAAGCGAAACACAAAAACTACCTATTTGTCACATAAGTGAAACTTTTTGTAATAGTTTCCTTTAAAACAAACTAAAATTAGCAAACTGCACAACGTTTAATTTATCAAAAATCGTCAAAAATCTACCGTACATATAAAATATATTAATAGTTACACTACAAAATTTATAGCAAACGAAAAATCAGGGATTACCTGTGTATAACTTAAAAATAATAATTAGATATTTGCCAACCAATCTTTTTTTATGATAATTTTTAGTAATAATTACTTTTATGTTTAATACTGATAAAACGTGGCTTAATAAAATAAATTATGTTATTTTGCTATTTGAAACAGTAGCTTTTATAAATTAATGCAAAATATTATATTCATTACTACATACAGCATTGATTGAACAATTCACTTATATTTATATTTAATATATGTTAAAATCTAGGTAAATATTCATTAATCTTGCATAAATACAAGTTTAAAGTATTAAAACCCACCTTTATTACATGTATACGTAAAAACATAAATTAATTTTTATTATATCGTAAATTTTCAACCTCTTTTTGAATATAAAATTGTTAAAAACTAGTATTATAGGTTGAGAAATTGATTTTTAGTCGGACGCGCACACCTCTATTCTTGGCCTAAGGCTGTTTGGAGATATAACAGTGCAGACCAATAAGAACAAGGCAAGTCAAGAGTAAAAAAACAGCAGGAAACTGGCCATCTTAATGGTTATTTATATACTGAATGCAGGACTATAACTGCGTATAAACATTTGGGATAATTTATAATACAAAAACTACGTGTATGTACATTGTACAAACACAACCATTTTCATAAAACAATACGGGCATTGTTTGTTAAAATTAGCCGATATTTTCGAAATACAGATTATATCAAACTTTAACCAATAAGACATTAGTTTACGAGTTGCGTTCAAATCACCCATCCAGGTGATTTTTACTAAAATCTAATTTTTTTATCACTGGATAGTGTGGTGTATTTTTAACATACATGGCATAACTTATAGGTAAATTTTGAACTAATTCTAACTACTCCTTGATTTTTATGGTTACTGGGTATATTTCAGGATATTGCTAGGCATTTGATACATTTATATGAAACATGCCATTTTAAATATTTTAGTTTCTAATAGGTACCTACATAATAACACTTATTTTGTATATTATAAATACGTGTACTTATACAGTACATAACCTTGACTGGTTTACGTATTTTATAAATAAAACATAATTTAACGATCAAATATTGTTATAAGTTTTTGTAATACTTATTTATAAAGTTCAATTTTTAAATACTGTTTCAAGTGTTTAAAATATTTATGGAAAATTCATTTAGTTTCTCATGTTACCAAAATGTCGCATTAATTTATTATTTACAAATATTTATTGAGAATATTAAGTTTTATAATTACTATCTGCATTATTTTACAAGTAAACCAATTTTAAAGATGATTTATCTTGTACATTTTTGGAAAAACAAAGTTTACTGATACAGACTTTTGAAATAAATATTAAAATTTTATGTTTAAAACCAGAAATATTTTATACTTATTATTTTTCACGTATATATGTATATATTTATCATATATTTCGACCTTTGAATGACATTCGACGAGGATTAAGATAATATTTATGTGTAATCATAATACATAAGCTTACAGTTTCAAAATTATTCGTATTATTTGCCTTTCATTAAATTGTACTAATTAAAAACAACAGGAATACTTAAATATAGTCTTTACTGATTAAATATACAATGTTTACCTAGAAAGAATAATATAATTTTAAATATAACTTTTTCATAATTTTAAATATTTATTTTTGTAAGCTTATGTAGGTAGGTACCTACTGTTTGTCATGAAAATTAAAAAATATCAATTGTTTTGCAAGTAGCTAGGTGTCTATTACTACCTGTATCGTATTATGCATGTATAAAGAAGGCTTTAAAATAAAAATTTCATAAAAACTGGTTTTAAACTGAACCATTTTTCTCTTAAAATTAAAACAGTATTTTATATAACAAGAAAAACTCAAAAAACTTGTAGGTAGGTATTATATAATGAAATTTTTCATACTGACTTGTATATTTCTCAACAAATTCTGATTTTGCAATAATTTTAAACAATTTTAATCTTTTCGTTACATAACTAAATATTTTATCAGTTTCAAAATAATACTTTTTAAAACGAAATATAAATTAGGGCATGTATACCTATGTATTCGACCGATTTATTTTTTCATACAAGTAGAGTTGTTTTAATTGTAAAATCCAAATTAAAAGCAATAAAAGCAACGATTTTTTTTGTCGTATCGAAAATATGCATACAGTTAAAGCTATAAAAAGTTAAAATAAAATATAAAAATACCCATTCGCTCAGTGTCCTATAATACCCAGAGCAGAACAGTGCAGTAAAACGTGAAGTTCATGCTTTGGTCGACTATAACTTGTATGGCCCGCTGTAGTCAAGCCTTACGAGTTGGAAAGCTTTTCGGAATATGGCAACGTCGCATTTATCGGTTACGCGAGGGGAACGGTTTCGGAACAAATAGCGGTAGAGGGGACGAAGGAGCGAGGGGGAGGACCAGTGGAGCCTGCTATTTGGAAAGACCTAGAAAAAATCGATTTTTTTAACCAGCACGGATACGATTTTTTCTGGTTTTTGTGGAGACATTTTGTTAGTAGGATTTGAAACTTGTTTACCAACTTACTTTATCAATTAGTTTTAATCCTTCTTATGTAATAATCCTTTTTTTGTAATACAACACTTATACACATATTCATTGTTTTGGGCAAAAACACAAAATAAAATACCTGCTTTGCCGTTAATACTATTATTATTCTATTTATTCTACAGAAAAAAACACTAAAAGATCGTATAAAATGAGTCAAAAACTACAATATGGCAGAGCCACACCCAGACCAACAACGATACTCCTTTTCTTGCAGTTTTAGTCCTTTTTTCAGCCAGAAAACATGCTCAAATCGTGTTTGGAGTGATTGCAAGCATGCTGAACACAAAATTCACTTCACTTTTGCTGAAAAAAAAGAAAAAATCAATAATTTGCCTCGTTTTGTATATCGGATATCCATTTACAGCGATGGCTGAAAGTATAATGGCGAAAATCCAGTCAGCGGGGCTTTTTTATATGAACAGCGTCGCGCATGCGCCTCCCCTCCTTGACAGCTCAACAGAACTGGTTATTTTTAGCGAAATATCACGTCAGCCTAGACCTGTACCGTCAGTGTTGCCAGATTTAGCATAATTACATGTCAGAAGTAGCTGTGTTTTTTAGTATAGTTAAAAATTTTAGCATGTTTAGCATTTTTTTTAATGTTAGAATTTCTTTAGCAAGTTATTAAAAAAAAGTTATCAAAAAATTTTTTTTTGGAAGACGGAAGCTTTCTTTAAAGAACTTGGGGATTTTTTTTTCAAAAAAATTAAAGAAAAGAAATTGGACTGACAGACAGACGGACGGGCGAACACACGGATATTTTCAGTTTTTTTTTTCATAAAACATTTGTACCAAAGAATTTTTTTTCAAGGAGGTTTTTTGGCGATTTTGGAAATTTTTGTTTGTTTTTTAAACAATTTGGAATAATTTAGCATAATTTAATGACGATTTTTGCATATTTAGCATAATTTTACACGATCTTTGGCATTTTTGAATAAAAAAAAATCTGGCAACACTGTGTCCCGTTCTTAGGTGTTGTGTGTCCGTCCTTCTCCAGCCAATTTTCTTGTTACTTTAATATCGATTTTAGTTTCTGAATAAAATTACTTTTAAATTGTTTCATAATCCGTATTAAATCGTAAATTTAACTTGGAACACACATAAAAAAACATTTCTCGGCATTTGTTTGTTTTATGAATAAACACTGTTGATTCAAGCATAGTACAATGTTTAAAGTATACAAAGTTTGTATTATAAACTATAATTTTAGTGCTAAAACTTTTAACTTAAAAGTAGCATTATTACATATTACATCAGTACTCGGCGAATTTCCAGTACTCGCATAAGCGCCGCGTCGACTCTAGCGTTGACGCGAGGTTTTAAATATTTTCATTTTTATTTCTTTTTTCTTGATTTTTTTTAATGATTTCATTTAAACGAGTAAGGTGGGAAAAAAAGTTATCGGTAAATAAAAATTAAAAACTTTCGTAAGATAAAAATCGAATATCGGTTTTTTCTTTGAAAAACACATGTATAGTTAATATGTATAGTCAATATTGTTGTGTGTAACAAATTAATCGTCAAATGTTTCAATTCATTGACCTTTATAAAAATTTCCCTCATAATTCAGCAAAATTATTCCGTAAGCCTATGTTTCTGTGTTTATTTTTAACGTTGATGAGTCATAACTGAGTTTATAGGTATATAGGTATAATAAATTTTACTCTGGAATCAGTGCTTATTTTACTTGGTTTCATGTTCATGAATTTGTTACCTGCAGGACCATGGATTTTGTATTTTTTTAATATTTAACTAAAATCTGATAGATTTTATCTAAAAGCCTTTATTTTAAGCATGTCTGTACTACAACGCAGTTATTCATATACTTCAGTAAACAAAATGCCTGTATAGGTTATTTAAAACTTAACAGTACTTACACTAAATTACTACAACGCTTGGGCATGCTTCCCAAATTCTTTTTAGTATTCTAAATTTAATTTTCTACCTGGACTTTCTGTTTTATAAGTATTTAAATCAAATCTGTGAAGATGGTTTCCAAAATTTTTGCTTAAATTTTTTTTAAGGTTAATTTTGTATAAATTTCAACCTGGACCTAATAGTTTATTAGTTTATTTAGTAAATACTATTTACAAACAGTTTTGGTCCAAAAGCTACGAAGATGCTTTCCAAAATTTTTAATATTAATAATTAATTTTATTAATGATTAAATCGCGATTAACTATGGTAATACCAATAAATTATACCATTTAAAACTAGTCTTTTTCTCTTGCAAGTAGAATCTTAAAACTACGGTTGTAACGGGAAACCAACGTTATTTCTTGTTAAATCCATAAACGTTGTGCACATGGGGAATTGACATCAACAAAATAAACAGCATTAATTGCATCTATTTTAAATTAAAATTTAATGTTGGCTCATCAAAATAAATTGCTTTTCGTTTGATTTTTACAAAATTTCCTCTATTTTTCCTATCTTTTAATTGAGTCAATTTCATTCCATTTCTATGAAAAATAAATATAAATTTAAATGAATTCGAGTTTTTATGAGGACTAACACAAACATTGGATCTGATATTCAGTTACATTACAAAATGGTTTAACCCAAGCTGATTGTTAACGTTCAGTAATACATAATACATATTATGTATAAGATTGGAACTGTATAACCTAATTTTTTGTTAGTCAGACCAAATGGCCATTTTACGACAACATAAAATAAAATAAGCCAATGCGCAAAGCTATATGAAATACAATTAAAACCTTTTTAAGCTGCAGAAACGGGAAATAAACGCCCTCTTCGTTTTTGTCTACATTTCAAATGGTATAGATAAAAACGTAAAAAAGTATAATAACGTTGAAAGCTCTGGTATTATAGCGCAAAAGCGAACAAAAACATATATGCGACAAAATTGTCTTATTTTTCTATACTGCTGAAACAGTTATTTCTTTTATTATATTGTTTTTAACGTGAAAACGGGCAAAACCGTCGTGAACATAACGCACATGAAACTCTTTTATTTTATTTCAATTCTTTTCCAAACAACAGATAAAAATAATAATGGCAAGATGGATTTCCAGCTAATATTAGGTATAAGCAGGCTTCTTTAACAAACCAATTGAGGATAAGAAATTATCATAGTTTCTTACCATTTTGTGTTACAAAGAGGGATAGGGATTGGGGTCAGTAACTGTTCTTTTTTATCATATTGTTTAAAAATGGAAACTGGCAAGATAGTCTTGAACATAACTTTGAATGAAATTAAAATGGAGGTTGGCCTTTTTAATACTCAGGTCCAGAACTCTCACGAGACTTTTTACAAAAAAATCCGTTTTTACAAAAAACAGATGAAAAATAATAATGGTAAGACAGATTTACAGGATGTAAGCTGATTTTTTTTTGAATAAAAAATAATATTTGCAATATATCTTGGAAAATAAATAATTAGGTTAGGAAAAGAACATAATTTCCTTAAGAATTATCATCAAATGCTGCAATTTTCTTCTGAAATTTAGTATTTAGGATATTTAATTATAATTAAGGGAGTAAATTCTGATCCTTAAAGTATACGAGTCATTGTTTACGACCGCAAAACCTAAGGAAAATGCGTAGTTTCTTAGGATCATATATGATATGATATATATATATATTATTAGGTGAAACTGGCCATATGATATATATATATATTATTAGGTGGAACTGGCCAAACCATCGTGAACCATCTATTTATGATATGTTACAAATTAAAGCGTCTAAACCAACCCTGAATATTTAAAGGCTTTAGTTGATTCAAAAGTTCAAATTCAAAGGTTTTCTCTACAACTAGAATTATGAAACAAAAGACGTCTACCCTATCTCTATCTCATTTGTGCTACACTTTCCAGCCAACCAAATAAATACTGTATTTGTTTTTCATACAACAAATACAGTATTTATTTGGTTGGGCGGAAAGTGTAGCACTGAGCGGCACGAAAGAACATAGCTAATGTGAATCTGTAGAATAAGATAATTCTACTAAAATTTAGATGGCGCCAGTAATTCCTTTAATAAAAATAATATAGTTACACTTTTCGCCCGGCCAAGTAAATATTGTATTTGTTCAACAAAGAACAAATACAGAATTTGTTTGATTGGGTGGAAGTGGGGGTGTATGTATGTCTTCTATCCTTTTTGGGTAGAACTTTTGTCCCTGTCTAATCTAACGGGAGAAATCGCCATTGAGTGAAACAGTGAAAGACACTTGTCACAGCGCAAAACCACCTGTTTTACCGTCAAATTCGTGACGAAATAGTCGTGCGCCTGCTCCCGGAGCGGTCAAGCGACCGGCTACCAAACGAACGGCGACCGGTAGTTAGTAGTAACGACTCCGCAGTAGCTAGGAAAACAGGGTCATTTAAAATGCATTGATGTCTCAACGACTCGGTCGCGACTACACGGTCGCAGTCGTCAGCGACTGCGACTTTTGGAGGAAGCCGAAGCTTTAAATTCTACATTTCATATTCTTTTCTTTAAGTTTTATAAACAACCCTTAAATATATTTTTTTGTTTTCAGGTATGGCCGCGTACAGAGTGTCAAATTATTGCCCAGGGTCACCAAGGAGGAGACGGGCGAGATCACGATGGCGTGCACGGTGGCGTTCATGGACATCAAAAGTGCGTCCAAGGCGCATAACTCCGAACTCAAATTTGAGGATAGGACTCTGAACACGGAGTACTATGAACCTGCCGCCATTCCGTCCGCTGCTTCGCCGCAGAATTCAACATCCCCGTACTCTACCTCACCTGGTGCCACCAGGTTTCCGAACGGTCACGGGTAAGTCCTAATTTTCTATAAAAAAAACTTTTTATGGACAGCAGCTCCATAGGTGTTGGGTTTTACACACAAAAATACCTATTCTTTAGACAAATACTACGTACTACTTTTTGAGGAGTATCTGAAAAATATCAAATATAACTATGTACTAAAAGAATGTGGGTTTGTGGAACCTTATTTATACAGGTCATCATTTAATTCACTGGTCATATAAAAATTAAGAAACTTTCTATAATTTATAAAAAAAATATATACACGGTGTATTTGAAATAGGGTCCGAAATTTTAACGGGTGGTTCTACATCATTAAATATGACAAAAAGTTCCTACAAACATATGTCTAAAAATGAGTCTCGGGAACCCTTTGAGTTATAGGAACGATTTTTTGCACGTGAACTAATCTTAACAAGGCCCATCTTAGTATATTATTTGCATGTATTTATTTTAACTAGGGGTGTGATAAATCAGAGTTTAGTCCCAAACTTTTTTCTGCGTAACTTTTATGTAATTTCATTTTTTGAATATGATTCCCAAGGTCTAAATACATAAAAAAGGTACTCTTGTTATAATGCTGTAGGATTAACCGTTTTTAATAAAAATTCACTTTAGGGTGAAATTTCACGAGGACGAAAAATTAAATAATAAAATGTTGAAAACCAAAATTTCAATGGTGCAGGGTTATTTTATATCAAAAACTAAGAAAAAACATTGCTGTACATTTAGTTAGAAAATCTGTTTTAAAGCTACTATAGCCTTTTAAAAATGGTGTATTTTTAGGAGACCATAGCTCCCTTAGGATTGATTTTTGGAAGAAACTGTATATAAGGGTTTTCTTAGTTTTTAAAGTACGTTCACCTTGCATCATTGAAATTTTGTTTTTTAACAGTTTAGTATTTAATTTTTCTCCTCGAACCGTGAAATTTTACCTTCAAACAAATTTTTCTCGAAAACGGTTAATCCTACAATATTATATTTTTTATGTATTTTGACCTGAGGAATCATATTCCAAAAATAAAATTACAAAAAAGTTACACATAAAAAAGTTTAAGACAAAAAATGCAACCCCATTTCGCACACCCCTGGTAAAATAAGTACATGATAACATACTAAGATAGACCTTATTAAGATTAGTTCACGTGTAAAACCTCATTGCTATATCTGAAAGGGTTCCTGAGTTATTAAATAAAAACCGAATATTTAGCCACTTTCAAAGGGGCTTAGCTCCCTTACGATGCATTTTTAGACATGTTTATAGGTACTTTTTGTCATATTTTATGATGTAGAATCACCCCTTAAAATTTTGGATCCTATTACAAATACACACTGTATTTATATTAAAACCTTAAATCTTATCTATTTTTACCATCATATAGTGAAAAAAAAAACAATAAATTTAAAAAAATGCACATCATCTAGGTTTCATATAATAATCAAATCAAATATAATAAACCACAAAAACACTTATTTTCATTTTTTACATAAATATTACTAGAATATTATTTACTTGTTAGAAATAAACTAAAAATGAACTATTCTGTGGACATCGTCTTCATAGGTTTCTAGATCCATTTATATTGATAAAATATTATAAATAAAAATATAAAAAATATTACATTGAAAATTATATTTATTCAATTTAAGAAAGTGAGTCTGGGAAATTGTATCCATATGTACGTTTACTTTTTGACTTTTTGTCGTAAGACAATTTAGTAAAATTCCATTATTAATGATTAATCTGTAATATGTATTCATCAATGTGCACATTTTTATATTGCATAGGCTCGTTATTTTTTAAGTTTCTATAACACTTAAAACTATTGTTCGCCAAGCGAAAAAAGAATAGTTAATACAAAAATATTATTTTTTATTATTAATTATCCGTTTTTTGAAAAGGGAAACAATTTTCAAAAAAAAAAAATAAAAGTCTTTCTCTATGAGTCATGGACCATGACCAAGTGACTCACTGAGTATTAACAGCGTCGACATGACATTCCGCTTGGTGAACAATAGTTTAAAGTGTCTATTTACTTGAAAAAAGAGTTTTTTAAAATTCTAATTTTTGCATGCCCCCGGTAGTGGCTACTTCAATCCGACCCGTGTTAATGAATAATACTTGTTTAGTCTTTATATAAATTACACTGATAGAAAAATCTAAAAATAGTACAACCAAACGTTGTTGTAACAAGTTTAAGGTATATAATACATTTTTTAAAATTATTTTAAAAAATTATATCGTTATATTAAATACACTATTAAAATTTTAGATATAAATGTTGTATCATATACCATAAAATAAATTTATTCATACCATATATACTTCATAGTGTTTAATTTTACAACAACGTTGTTGTCACTGAGATATTGTCGCCTCGGTTGTCGCTATAGTGCCGGTATTTTATGAAGGATTTTTACGTGCAAAAATCGTCTACCTTTTAATTTCACATATTTTCTTTATTGTTTAGTAGTTTACAGTAATTTTTGGACTTTATACAAAGGTATTTTGTCCTATATTCTAAAAAATAAACACTTTGAGTTAGGCTATGTCAATCTGTCAGTTCGGTCAAGTTTTTTTAATTCTTCGCAACAAGGTTACCTAATAGCCGAGTTTTTGTAGAGCTGCGGTTACTAACCAAGTTAAAGGAATATGTATTTCTTTCTTTTTTTAACTCGTCAATGAAACAGAGCAAGAGATACGGACAGGTTAACCGGCGTTACCACAAGAGATTGACTAATATATTAGGCTTATTTTGTACACATTTTTGTATTTATCAACCTTGGTCATTGCTGAAATTTGTTTGTGCTGTCATCTACGGGTGTTATCTTCAACCTCAATACATTCTATGGCGAAAATCAGATGATTTTACCAAAATTACTGTTTCCATGTGCATAAGTATACCTAACGATAACCATGTACATGTACATGTAATTGATGTGATATGTAGTTTTTATGTGCACATACATGTAATATGTGAATTTAAAATAAAATGCGTACAATATCAAATATTTGTTGTTGTAAATCGAACAACTGCACTCGTTTGTAAATACCGAACGCGTTTACTTTTTTCTTGTAGTATTCTATGCCATATATAGTGGTTGGCGCATATACAACTATTTATTGTGGTACACTATAACCTAATAACGTTATTAATTACGCTAGTGTTCTATTAGTGTACTTGTAGTTATTAATTGTTCTTCATAATAGAATATGATTTAGATTTCTTTGAAATTTAATTTTTATAAATTGATTATGCTCTGCAGGTGTCTAATGTCTAGGATATGGAAGCCATCTCCGTAGGTTTATGGCTTTTTATTTGTCCAGGTCATTAAACTTATGAATAGAATTAAATTATACTTATGTAATACGTTTTTTTATTATTCTATAATGTGTAATTATGTACAGAAATAGCAAAACATTAGTCATTTAAAAAAAATAATAAAAATCCTCCATTTTTAATTTGATAATCTTATGTTTTTAACATCATAATCAACTTTTGATTTTAAGAAGTTCGTCAACAAGGTATGCAGGGCCGTAACCAGAAAAAAAATCTAGGGGGGGCTTGGCCTCCAGGGTGGCACCCTCAAAAAAATAGAACACTTGGCGCCCAAACAAAAAAAAATACCTTCATGAAAAAAAGCTTTGTCCCTGACGGTTTCTACCAAACTTGGCGTCCCTTCAAAAAAAAAAAAAAATTGGCGCCCCAAAAATTACCTTCAAGAAAAAAAAAAAGCTTTGTCCCTGACAGTTTCTACCAAACGTAGCGCTCCAAAAATTACCTTTAAGAACAAAAGCTTTGTCCCTGACGGTTTCTCTGCAAAAGAAATTGGCGCACAAAGGTAGGTGACTTAAAAAATACCAGGGGGGGGCTCAAACCAATGCCAGAGGGGATTTAGCCCCTCCCCTAGTTACGGACCTCAAGGTATGAAACTTCTTTTAAATACAAATACCTAATTTAAACAATTTTTTTATGTTGAGTTTTCAACTGTTTTGGTAAAAGTGGCGATGAGATACGGTGTGTAAATAGTTATTTTCCTAACTGGTAAAAGTAAAAGAAAAACAATTTTTTTTTTTGAAAATTATAGTTTTTTTTATTAAAAAAAATCTAAAAAAAATTTTAATGTTCTTTTGACGAAAAACGTAAATTAAAAAAAAATATATTGAAAATCATAGTTTTTTTTTTTAAGTTTAACCCCCATAACTTTTTTGTTTTTGTGGGGATTACATTCAGAATTGGTAGAGTTGATTCTTATAATAAACGTATTTTTTCCTGAAAAATTACGTTAATCGGAATTTTCTTTCAGTTTTTTTTGATTTTTTTAAAAGTTTAACCCCCGTAACTTTTTTGTTTTTAGGGCGATTACTTTCAAAAACAATAGGGATCGTAGAACTTGATTTTTCCTGAAAGTTTTAAGTCGGATTATTCGTTCTTGAGTTATCGTGTCTACAAAAAACGTGACACCAGACGGACAGACAGACGGACATTTAAAAAAAAAAGTTGCCTATTTTTTCAAGAAACAAATATATATTCAAGAGTTTTTTGTCTAGAACGATTTTTGATTTTTTTTTTGAAAATTCGATACTACCGTATATTATTCCAGCGCAGGCTCTGTGAATAATATAATAATAGATGTATAAATTATGCTGCTGTAATAAAGTTAATTTTAATAATAACTTTGTCATAATAAATACTAAATTATTAAAATAATAATAAGAAAAATATTGTTTTAGCTAACTGTATGTGATATTATAAACATTTTATATACAATTTAATATAAAGAACCACGATAAAGATGCAGGTGTTATAAATTAAACAAACGAACATCATGATAAATTTTATTTGGAAATCATCTCCGTGGGTTTCTGCATGTTTAAAGGATTCCAGGTCGATAAACCAATGCAATTTATTGAGAAACATAAATACATTATTATCTAATAGTTTCTATGTTAATATTTAACTGTATTTTAGCTACGGGATAATCGTAGAATATTTTTTTTTTCGTATATGAGTGTAATGCAATAAAATTATTTGTCAAATAACTTAAGATTGTCTGAAATGCAGGTCATTTAACACATGTTTCTAATGTAGTTGTGGACAAACGCAAGAAAAGGTCCTTGTTAAATAATAATAATAATAATAATAATAATAATAATTCCGGAAAATCCGGCACTAGGTATTTACCGGTAAAAACCAAGCCACAATTGCCCAAATGGTGTGAAAAATCAAGTGGTTTTTACCGGTATTTACCACTCGGTATTTTTCTTAGTGGTAAAAACCGGTAAATACTACTGGTTTTTACCGCCCTGGTTAAAGCCTTGCCAGCCCTGCAATTGGGGATTACTCAAACATTAGCGTGAATCTATTTAATTTAAAAAGTACCAATTTTATTCAATGGAGCTCTCTACAACTAGAATTATGCAACAAAATACGTCTACCCTATCTCTATCTGATTTGTGCTACACTTTCCAGCTAACCAAATAAATACTGTATTTGTTTTTCACACAACAAATACAGTATTTATTTGGTTGGCCGGAAAGTGTAGCATTGAGCGGCACGAACGAACATAGCTAATGTGAATCTGTAGAATAATATAATTCTACTAAAATTTAGATGGCGCCAGTAATTTCTTTAATAAAAATAATAGTTACACTTTTCGCCCGGCCAAGTAAATATTGTATTTGTTCAACAAAGAACAAATACAGAATTTGTTTGGTTGGGTGGAAGTGGGAGTGTATGTATGTCTTCTATCCTTTTTGGGTAGAACTTTTGTCCCTGTCTAATCTAACGGGAGAAATCGCCATTCTAACCTAACAGCACTCCCAGATTGTGTATAATGCCATTCTGTACATATACTGTGACCATTTTAGTCGGAAGTATATTGTATTTATGCAATAGAAACAATAATTAATTTTTGATTTTTATCGACGCAAATTTTGCGTAATATGCATTATGCCAAAAAACTCATATTTAGCCGTACATGTCTAAAAATAATTATTGTAACGCATGACAGATTATTCAATAATCTATTTATTTAATAAAAATTTATAATAGAATTTCTATAATATAAATGGGTATAATCAACCCACGCGTAACAACAGTAGTTGCCATAGACATGGAAACGCGATACCCAGGCAACATTTAGAAACGTGCCGAGTGCACTATGGGATAAAAATCGCATGTATTCAGATATGTATATTTTAGTGGCCATTCAGAAGTTATTGTATTGTGATCACTTTGATTATGACGCAGCCCACGAACCTGAAAATATTATGAAAAGCTATGTAATTCAGGCCTTGTTCTATAAAAAACCTCTCAGGTCCACACAAGAAAGAGTTACTTATTTTAGTGTTGGTTGTACACAGTTTTGAAGAATTAACTTCAATTTGTATTAATTTAACACAAAATTTAGCTATTCCTCTGTCTGTACTTAAAAAGATCATGTCGGTAGGTTCAAATGTTAAAGCCACCATTTTCAGGCAATACAGCTGCAATGCAATTTACATTCACCAGTCAGAGTATTTCAGTGGGTCAAAAAAAATTACATTGCACCTGCATTGCCTGAAAACCACACAACGTTCTTTGTTATATAAGCTTTTAGGGGCTGTCCATATATTACGTAACGCAAATTTTCAAAAAAATTGACCCCCTCCCCCCTCCTGTGTAACAAACTGTCACATTTACCAGCACCCCCCCTGTGTAACGCGTAACAATATAAAATTTTTGTTTCGCATTAAATTTAACTGTATTCTCACTATTGATTCGTTTTTCTCGACAAAACAAACATGAACCTAAAATATAGTATAACATAACCTTAAAAAAAATTTACACGAAAAAATCACTCAAACTTTAAAAAAATATTTATAATCAATATCACACAGGAAAAAAATACTAGGTACCTCTTTTTACACTGACTGTCACACATAACACGTATATTGTTTATGCACAGGTACACAAAATAGTACACACATTTGTGTTCTGTGAGTACACATTCCGCGCGAAAATGTATCATCGCCGATGATTCATCGGCAAGATCACGCAAGAACAGGGCCGTAAGATTTTTTTTAATATCAATGTCAACAGTTTTTTTACTGATTACAATATTATTTAAATATGCATAGTTTTGTCAATTTTTGTGTGAAAAAGGGAATTATGGGCCACTAAATAGTAATTTATGTTAAAATAAAAATACATCTGCCAAGCTTAGGAAATAAACATTAAATTTATTAAATTTCGTTACGTAACGTTTACCTAGACCCCCCCTCCCCCCTGTCACAGACTGTAACAATTTCTCTGACACCCCCCCCAGGCGCGTTACGTAATATATGGACAGCCCCTTAAGCCCTCTAAAAAAAACTTGTGTGTACTTTTATTTAACCTATTGACGTATTATAATTAACACCTTAGAAAACAATTTTGTAGTAGGTGGATTAATCTTCACCTTTAATCCAGTTGACCTTTGGTTGAATAATGGTAATTGTAAGGCTTCTCGTGACTTGTTGTTTCCAATAAAATATCATTAAGTAAAAAACTAAACATTTACTTATTGTGATGTTTGAAGAACTACTAATAACACAGGTTTACAAAAAAAAAAGTCAAGACTATTTGACCCGACCATGGTATTCCTAGGTATTTTGGCGCCCTGAATCAGATCCCGGGGTCAGTTTTGCCCCATCACGTCGGGAAAACGAGATTTCAAGGTCATTTGGAGGTCAAAATGGTGATTTTTTTGGAGCGGCCCCGGGACAACATCTCAACGTTCAGAAAGTATTCAAGACCTACACAGTTACCCGTGAAGTTAACAGATCGCTACTATACAATAACTTGTTGTATTAAAACAACACAACGTTTAGTAAAGTAGGTATATCACACTTATAGTAAGGTATACTTTTAGTTGTGTTATTGATCTAGTTTACAGTATGTTACAGTATTCAGTCGAATAACAATATGTAAATAATACCAAAATTTTGATTAGCAATAAGGGGCTGTCCATATATTACGTAACGTAAATTGTACCAAAATTCATACACTTCATACTCCGTTTCTCGCTTTATTAAAGGCTGTAGAGATTTCATATTGACTACCCCCCTATTTGGGTGTTATCCAAAAAAAACAAAAAAAAACAAATAGGGGGGTAGCCAAAATCTAAAATCTCTACAGCCTTTAATAACGCGAGAAACGGGGTATGAAGTGTATGAATTTTGGTACAATTTGCGTTACGTAATATACATATATATATGGACAGCCCCTAATACAGAGAAAAGTAAAAAAAAAAGGATCCGATTATTTTCTCAGTAAAGGTTGTGATATATCGTTTCCTATAGATTTTGAGCCGCTAAATCCGAATCTCTCCGAATTTCGAGAATATATGGGTTCAAAAAGCAAAAAATTACAATTTTTTGTGATTTTTACTACTAGTTTTCAAAAAAAAACTCAAAATCACGAAAGATTGCTATTGATTTTTGAGAGGCGCTTTCCTCATTCCAAAAGAAAACACGGTAATTATTATGAAAGGTTTTTTCGTCCCTGTATAACCAATGGTTGTCAACCATGTGAGATTTCCATACATGAATTCCGGTATTTCAGATAGGAACACTATTTAATATACACTGCCTCGCCTGATCTTCATCTCTTCAGAATATTTTCTCTATATTAATGATGTAGACAAGAAGGCCATAACTTCAATATTAAAAATTACTAGTTTTTTTAATTTTATTTTGACGTTGTTTAACACTTTTACGCCATTGGTAACTGCGGGATTAATTTGTATATATTTATACTATAGACAAACACAGGATCCGTAATCAAACGCGCTAGCCATTGCGCTGCCGGGGTCGGCAATTAATAGTTCTATAATACATTTGTATTTTTTTAACTTGACGTAGTATGGTAACCAATACCAATATTACTGGCATCTTTATTTTACTTATTTAAAAGCCTTGACGATTTTCGGTTTTGATATTTGAAAATGTGTTCCAGTTTATTTTTATAACATTTAAATGCCATGACTATTATTATTATAATAAAATTCAGAGGATTTAAAACTGCGGTTAGCTAAGCCTGTACTTTCAGCTGTGGTTTGAATTATTGGAAAACATGATAGTTTTTTTTCGTTTATCCAGAATTTACATAATATTATAATTTACATTATTTAAATATTCCATCAATCTATTTTCTAATCATCGAAAAGAGTGATATTGGTAGACTGCAGTTTCGGGCTGCTGGCCCTCTTCAATACCAAGAGTCAACTCTGCACGGTGATTAAGAAAATATTTGTTGACTTTGTTCACTAAATCAATAATGTCATCAGTTTGATGTACTCTTACGCGCCATCTATTGCTAGATGTAGACAACTACTCATTTATTCACATAATCCTGGAAACTTTAAATAATAGCAAGTTGAAAACAACTTGTATATCTCAAGCACAGTACCCACTAAAACGTGTGTTTAGGGAACGTTGATCATTTTGGACTTTTTATGGGGACGCCGGTGAATGCCCACTTCAGATCAGATTTTTCTACGGCCTGATTGGTCCAAACTGCTAAATATGGGTGGTTTTAACCAATAACACCACACCACTTAAAATCATGTGGTTTCCTTGTAAACAAATTAAAAAAATATATATTTAAACATCAATAGATGTGGATTGCTTCTTTTATATTCATTCTGATTGTTTATTCAGGATTGCTTGTGGTCAGGGAAAACTGGAAAAAGCTAGGCTCTTGCTGTACCTACAGATCGAATAACTTTTTTTTTTTTAATTGAGGACTTTGTAGTTATTAATAGAAATTCTTGATTTATGAATAGACTATTTGGATGTTATAAGGGCCTTAGTCAAAGGAAATATAATTAGCCATATTCTTAATAAATAATAATTAATTAGCCTTTTATAAGGATATATTCTCTTATAGAAATACTTTTTATCTCTTTACAAAGTCCATATGGGCTGTAGAATTATACATGTATGATATGTCACATGGTCCATGTGGGTATCCCACCACAACAAGGTAAATTGTCGTATAGGCTGTAAAGATGAAACAAATTTAAAAGTCCAGAATGATCAAAATTTGCGTTACGTAATACTTGACCGTTCCCTTGGATAAAACTTCTGGTTTATTAGAAATTTAAGTTTTCATTCAATTTATTAGCATGTTAATAATTTTGAGAAAGTGGCAGCTAAGATTCTGAAATTTATACCTAATTAATTGTCCATCTAGTGCTTACTGATTAGGTATATGATATTCAGACAAAAAAAATGGGTTTTAAAAATTGGCCGGATAAACCCTTTTTTAAATCCTCGTTTAAACCACTTATTTTTATTGTCAGTTCATTAACTACTCTTTTTTCTGCCTTTACCGACCCCTTTAGAACCGCCATGGCACGCCAATAAGATTTTGAATACAACAATTTTTCTTAGAGAACAAGTGTAGTTTTAACTGCATGTCCCATATGCCACTTTACAAGGGAGCTATGTAAATTATAATTAATTATTTGTGTAGACATGCTGTAAGGAAAATTGACAAGAACTAATGAACTTTACACAGTTTGTTTATTACTCATCTTATATCTTCTTACAGAAGAATTTTGCTTCCATAAGCGTCTACAGACCAAAAACTTACACCGCTGACTTCTATTAGTTTGTGCATCACATTTTTCATTTTGACATAAGTTTTTCATTTTTAAATAGACGACTTAAGAGGTCCGTTTTATTGCTTAAACTTTTCAAACTGGTTTGATTAGATTAAAACCTAATGCAATAAAACGGATGGGTGAAAAACATAACCTCAAATTTAATTTTGTAAATAAGTTTTCTTTGTTGTTGTTCCTCTCCGAGTATGCATATATTATATGAAAGATAAATGAAATAGCTATAATCTTTTTAAGACGTTTTTAAGAATAAAATGAAACGCTAAGTAAATTATTATTTAAAAATAATAATATTTAAAAAAATATCAAAAATTGTACCCTTGAAGTTTTCTTAAACAAACAAAATCGTCATTTATAAGTTTAATTTTACCCCATTCATCAAATCGAACTTTTAAAACCACCATTTTGTCTACTTTGGCCATAAGTCCAACCTGAATCTGTCCTGGGAAACAAAAATAATGCGATCTGGTTTTGCAATAAAACTCTCAAATTGGGCAAAGGTGGTAGATCTTCGTCTTCTACACGAGGAGTTAGAGGGCGTTGTCCAGGGTTTGGAATGGAAGTGATGACAATCTTTGGCATCCGTCTGTTTTGGACCAAGATTCCTGATTATTGTTTTTTGTATACTTTCCCAAATTCTCTGTACACAGCAGCATCTACGCATTATGGTCACGCACGCATGATTCTGTACGCAGAAGCGTATACGGATTATGGTCACGCAGGATTCTATCCAATGGCGATTTCTCCCGTTAGATTAGACAGGGACAAAAGTTCTGCCCAAAAAGGATAGAAGACATACAGTCCCACTTCCACCCAACCAAACAAATTCTGTATTTGTTCTTTGTTGAACAAATACAATATTTACTTGGCCGGGCGAAAAGTGCAACTATATTATTTTTATTAAAGAAATTACTGGCGCCATCTAAATTTTAGTAGAATTATCTTATTCTACAGATTCATATTAGCTATGTTCGTTCGTGTCGCTCAGTGCTACACTTTCCGGCCAACCAAATAAATACTGTATTTGTTGTATGAAAAACAAATACAGTATTTATTTGGTTGGCTGGAAAGTGTAGCACAAATGAGATAGATATAGGGTAGACGTCTTTTGTTTCATAATTCTAGTTGTAGAGAGCTCCATTGACGCAATAGTGCTTTACTCAGCCGTTGTTGGAATAGCTTTGCAGTAGGGCTTGAACAGAAGCTAAAAAATAAATGGATCCTAATTTTATAACTAAATAGTTTGATAACTAAAAGTCCAATTTTAACAGCTTATCACCCTTACGTTAATAACACAGCCAAATCATAATATGATATGATGTATCATATTATGACAGGGAATTTTTTTTCATTTTTATTTTATCTAGAAAGTTATTTTGAAAAAAAAATCAATATAAAATGTCTTAAATTTTATCTGTACTATGAAGAGTATACTTTTGATTACAGAGCAACTACAAATCTTTAGTCCCTGTTACTAATCAAAATTAGTTTTAGTTGGCTCTAGTATTAACAAAGGGGGCTTGGGAGACGTGGAAACTTGTCATTTACATTATGCCAGGTCATGGACAAACATTATGTGAATCATATCGCATATAAAGGTTCCCCTTGGTCGATTTATAGTTAAACCTAGACTTTAGGTCTAACTCTAGTTGCTAGAGAATCCTTTTTGATACATTCACCATAAAGAGATGAGGTACTCGTCTAAACTAATTAGTTTAGACCCGGTTTATCAGTGTACAGTTAAAACCTTATCTCAGTTAAGAGCAAATTCTGGATTTTGGTTGGAGTTGCTATGGTTATTACGTGTCAGCTAAATTTAGCTGCACTTTGATAAACCCAGCTTAGGTTGTGTTTATCAAAGTCCAGCTAAATTTAACTGGCACGTAATTACCATGGCAACGCCAATTAAAATTCAGAATTTGCCCTTAACTGAGACTTTATCCGTTAGATAAATTTTAACTGTACATTGATAAACCCAGCCTTAGACGAGTATCTTGCTTCGTTTTTCTCGATCAGCTCGTGGCACTGGATTTTTGCACAACATGCCAAAACATAATCTGGCCTCTTCGATTGATAAGCGGTCGGTACAACGCGATGCTACCTTGCGTCTAACCTGTGTACTACTCTGAAATAGCTCGTCCGATAATTTTTTATTGAGAGTGTTAAGTGCACGTCATAAATGCAAATGTTGTTAACTAACGGACCGCGGGAAAGGGCTTTATCAACGAACTAACAACTCTTCTCTCTAGAATACGCAAACCGTTAATATAAAGTATCGCCAACATCTCGGTTTGTTTGTAAACAAATAGTAGGTATATTCAGGCCTGAACAACAGTTATCAGTAACTGTTATTGTTATCTCTGTTAGAACAAAGCTGTGCAAGTAAGACAGACAAATGTATATGTTGGCTACGTTTTTGCCAGTTTTTACAAATGAAATGCCTATTCTAGAGGGAGTTATTAGTTCGTTGGCTTTAATCTTCGCATTGTATTTTTAAACTTATTTCTTACTGCAAGGCTGGAAAGTTATAATTACATGTGCAGGGTTTAAAAATCTCTCCGAAAGGTGCAATTAAGACCGGCAAGTAAAAACGCTGCGACTGATGACAGTTAATGGACGCGTCGCATGTTCACTGAGTGTACGAAAAAAATCGTTCGCATGAGACAGAAAAAGTTACTTTTTAAATAATTACCGAGTCATTAACCGGCGAAAAACAATAAACTATATGAGAGACGGTAGTCTGCAGAACGACATAAAAGATACTCGGTGACTGAGTCTCAGACATAATTTATCATTGGAAGGTGAAAAAATTCACAATAAGACATCTCAAACTATCTTTTTGGATATATTTGATATTTTCAGCTTTTAAAATGTGGGCAGGAATTTTTTTTTTAATGGATAGTGGGTCGTGTGATACATCATTTTAAAGCTCATAATAATCTATATTTAACTACATATTTTTTAAATATTTTAAGACATTTTTTTTGAGGTTTAAAATAGGATTGAAAATTTCTTTAAAAAAATCACTCAATTTTTGAAAAATGGTTTATTTCGGGATGTAAATACGTAAATTATACTTTTAAACTAATTTTAAAGCAAATAAAATTTCTATTTGACAATATATTTCTTAAAAGTGCAAACCTAGCGTGACAAGCACGTCCATGGCAATAAACCTACACCATCGTTTATAGAAAACTTAAAAACGAGCAATATTTGCATATTATTCAATAAACAATAAATTTTCAAAAAATCAACCTTAGACTTTGTTATTGGGGTTGTAAAACTACATAAAATCATACACAATATTACAGTTTCTGTTTATGTGAATTCTGTATGAAAAAACGTGGATTTTAGTTAATGTGGTTTTAGATATTTACTACGTTCTGTCGCGTTAATTTCACCATCGTTAACCGAGAGAATGGCTACACTGCGAACAGTGTATTCAGACCGAAAACCGCAAAATAATGACAAAAACAGTTGATAATAATTTTTCAATGCAACCGTGATTAAGAAAATACCATGGCACGGTCGATTGTGATTGAAATTATATGCAAAAGTTAATTGTAAATTTGCTCTGATTGTCACGAAAAAACTTAAATTACATACGAGCGTAACACACCTAGTGAATATGGGATAAAATTTAATAATGGTATAAATTGGTTTAATAATTATAAATTAAAAAAAATATATTAAAAAAAAAAAAAAATTGTCATAGTTATTCTTCATATTGTAATAAAAGATCAAATCCAAGAGGGTTGTACATACAGTTGATTAGCAACAATTTTATTATTCTTAGAGGGACCGTCGTTATTATTTATAGGGACCGTCGTTATTTTTTTATAGGGACCGTTGTTCTTAGCAAAGGGACCACATTTTCTCAGTTTAAAAATAAAATTAATATTTTTAATATAATATTTTTTATATTTCTCACTCCCCTTTTCATCCAATTGGCTTTCTCTAAGATTAATTTTAGGCATTATATTATTTTTTTGAGTTTGGAATTTATTTATTTCTTTATTCTGCAAGAATTTTAGAAAGAAAAATGTTAACAGAGTAAAAATTTGCATAATTTTTCAAATATATAACGACGTTCCCTATTTTAGCAACAACGGTTATTTTCGTGGGGACCGTCGTTACAAGGGACCGTCGTTGCGACACAATTAGTGGGATTTGGACTTTTTCAAGGTCTTTGAGATCAGTTCCTGCAAATTTGAGGTTAGGTATTGTATATGTTATTGTACAAATTTAAATGTTTAGTCTGAGATATAATTAAAAACAATTAAGATAATATTAGGGACCGGCGTTGTTATTTAAAAAAGTACGCATTAAAATAATATCGCTTAAACTAAATTTATTAAATGCATATTTACAATTAGAAGTACTTTCCGCTCTTAACACGTAATGAAAATACTTGGCACTGATCTTCTATTAATAATTTTAACGTACCACGATCGGCATTCTAGCAGTGTCGGATTTTACTAATATAAGAAGCGCTCGATTTAAATTGGGAGACATAAGTTATTATTTTTTTTATTCAAACCAGTATAAGATTTTCCAAGTAAATAAGTCTTATGACGTAAGTTAACAGTTCTTAGATTAACTAAAAAATATTTTGCAAAGTTCAATTAAGGTAATCTACATACAAATATGTATTGTATGTCAAAAATGGTTGCGGGAGACAAGGGACCGTTGTTACGTTTTTTAGGTTAATATATCAGATTTTCAAAACATACGATATTTATAGAAGCTATTAGTAACTGAGTATCAAAACCAGTTAATACTGAAGACATTTTATTAACTAAATTGCACAAAAAGTCCATATTTAAGTTTTTTTGGAGCTAGAGACATATTTTCTCCCATTACTGAATTTTGTCCCTTATAACACGTTAAATTAATTAAATTAGTTATTTCTTCTGAATATACAGTAGAAGTAATAAATGAGGGTGTGCTTAGAGACCCTCCTCGAAATTCTGACAGTTCTGTCACCAGAACCGATAGTTGTACGGCCGAAGAAATACTTTTACCCCCTCTACTGTATTCTCCAGAGGATCTCAATATTTGATTAAAACAATGAATTTCTTATGCATATTGTTACACCAGGCGAGCATTTATTATTTAATTAGCTAAAGCCTAAATATAATCCTATTTGATTCTTAAAATATATCGCCTTCTAAATTCTGTAATATTGTATCTGAAAAATTACCACTTTATAGGTAACGTAAACAAACGCCCCCAATATAAAGAAAAAACACAAAACCAACGCACCCCTCAAAAAAAAAACACCAAACCAACAAAAAACCAACGTGAACCAACGTCAACTTAAAGCAACGCCTTCCATTAAAAAAAAACACCAAACCAGAAAACTACCAAACCAAACCATTGTTAACGTAAACCAACGCCTCCCATTAAAAAAAAACACCAAACCAGCAAACTAGCTAACCAAAACATTGTTAACCTAAACCAACGCACCCGTTAAAAAAAAATAACCAGATATTCGTGAGTATTTTAACAATTTTTTGTTATAAAAATTTCATCAATTATTTTATTATATTTATAAATTTGCAGAGAATAGTAATAAGCAACCAGAAATTTATCTCAATGTATAAATACTTGCCTACAGTTTGAGAGCCACTGAAATCAGTGCTGCCACTACTGCAAACCTGGCTTTCGGCCGTATGATTTTCGGCAGTAATACCCACCTCGACCAGAACTAGTGGTGACAGAACTGCCATAATATGAAAGGTTTGGATGCTCTGGGTGTGCTAGGGTTATAGGTCGCACGAAATTGAACTAGAGTTTACAGATTTAGTGTCCTTAAACATAAAAAAGGCATTGAATTTACTTTGTTGTTCCGACTAAAAAATAACCGTTTATGGTTCGATTCCCGCAAAAATATTTTTTCGGTAGAACATTTTTACTCGCTTTTTTTGTTTAAGTTTTAAAAGTTTTTAAATACACTTTTGCCTTTTAAGTAGCTTAAGCTTTTAGGTAAGGAGTACAACCCGTTCAGAGTACGGGACAATAAAGTTTTTTTATAACGTAAATTAAATGCGCGTAATGTATTTAAAATAATTAAAAATAGATGGACAAACAGTAAAGCTCTTTTATAGTTCTCCGCGTGAAAGAAAGGGGGGAAATCATTTGCGCTCTCTTCTTTCCGTCAAGAGCGTTATAAGGCGTGCGTGCCTGCAACGGGCCTCCCACTTGCACACGCATTCCAAAAACATTTCCCGTATCCACAGATCCGTGCGTCAAACTATATATTTTCACTATATTTTTGTACAAATGTACACTTTTCGCTCTGTAGTTACTACAAAATCTTCACCATTAGTCATTTTTCACGGTAACAAAAGAATAGCTATTTGTTTTTTTCTTAATGTTTTATTATTTTTATTCCGTCTACTCGACAAGAAAAGAAAGAATACTGAAATTGTGTACTTTTGCCACATAAGAGCCGTATTTGATAGATTGGTTATACCCAACGAACTAATAACTCTTCTCTCTAGAATAGGCATTTCATTTGTAAAAACTGACAAAAAACGTAGCCAACATATACATTCCTCTGTCTTACTCGCACAGCTTTGTTCTAACAGAGACAACAATAACAGTAACTGGTTATTGTTATTGTTCAGGCCTGAATATACCTACTATTGTTTACAAACAAACCGAGATTAATATATATTAACGGTATGCGTGTTCTAGAGAGAAGAGTTATTAGTTCGTTGGTTATACCAGACGTTTTAAATAAGAAAGATCTGGCAGCCTGAGCCAGTCCGCCGCTGAATGGGAACAAATTGTACTGGAACAACTTTGTAATGGGATCAATATGTGGGATGCAATTTCCTGGGATGAAATTGGTTCAACCCCTCATATGCTGACTTAAAAAATCTATATTATCTCCCCTTAGAGGATGCAAGGGAGACAGAGTGAGCATTAGAGAGAGAATTATAGGCACAACATGTTTTGCATAAGACTCGTGTAATAAGAAACCCTGGGTCTTGCTTCTTATTGGTCGGTTTAAGTATATAGTAATAGTACGCCACGTTATCTATCTCACTCCAACATCGGAAGCGCGCTGGATGTTAGGCTCAGAATATCTCAATGTATTAGGTATACGGATGCCAACTCTATATCCC
Source organism: Brachypterus glaber (assembly GCA_958510825.1). Taxonomy (NCBI): domain Eukaryota; kingdom Metazoa; phylum Arthropoda; class Insecta; order Coleoptera; family Kateretidae; genus Brachypterus; species Brachypterus glaber. Next base: position 29,546,316 of record OY294051.1, read on the forward strand.
TTCTATGCTCTAAGTATCTCCCAGACTTAAATCGGTAAGCAATGTTTTTTTCTGGCGCCCACAATTGATGATTACCTACTTCGAAACGAAAAGGTTTACTTTAGCAATTTCCAGTTGCCAGCGGAAACCGTAGGTGTGAAAAGGCATTCTGTTTAGTTGGCTATTTTTTTTTTTAATGTTTTTTCGTTTTGTATTTTCTTATCTTGATATAAACTTGTAATACGTCTTATAACGGGTACTTATATTGAGCATTAAGCTGTATGGAGCTGTTGCTAGATTTCATAAAAAAGTTTATTTTGGTAAATTTTTGCTTCAATAAGGTTTGTTTTTTTAAAAAAATAATCTTGACATAAATCCCTCGTTTTATGAATTTTGCCACCTAAACTACGAATTGCTGTACTTTTTTGACCTAATAGGTCAAAATAAGAGTCCCAGACTGTATCTCGGACTTGTATTATCAAGTCTCAACTTGGGTCTCAAACATTTTCTAAGCAAAATTATCGTGATTAAACCTATGAAAAATATTTTTAATGACAAGTAAAAAAACGTGTGATCTCATGAACACCGTCTAGGTTATAGGGTCTATGTTAAAAATCTGAGATTTAAAATATCACCCATATATCTGTCATATTTCACTAATTTAAAAACTGCATTGGTTGAAATTGACAGTTGTCTATAAACCTTTAATTATAAAAGAGAGATGTTTTAACTGACCCTAATTATGAAACACTATGTATTATAGTTTAGTTTAAAGCCCATGGTATGGGCCTCATACCATATATGACGATATATCTATCGTGTTTGCATGTATGCACTTTAAAATTGCCTATTTTCGTGTCTCAGATAAAAATAATGTAAAAAACCGTAATAGTAGAAAATAGCACGATTTTTAGATTCACGTACATGCTTTTCACATTTTCGAAACAAAGAAATAACCGTGAAGATATGAAATGCTTCGAAATCCATAGTATACTCTTTAGTAAAGTCTTTACAGTGTTAGCCCCTAGGGGGTTTAAGAGGGCCCTCTTAGGGGTCGTGCATAAAATACGTCACACTTTTTTAGGTGGTTTTAGACACCTCTCTCAAACATTGTCACGAAGTGACATGATTCAAAATTTTCCCGCTAAATTTCCTAAAACTAATTAACTACACTAATTTTTATATAAAAGAGAATTATATTATATTATATATTATACAGATTTTAATGTGATTCATGAGCTTTTCACTTTAAATTGTGCGTTTTTACATAAAAAATGGGTATGTTTCACATATTTTTTTTGTTGAAAGTTAACTAAAAGTTAACTAAACATACAATAAAAAAAAGTATTAGTGGCGTATCGGTCAAAAGAAAAAAATAGAAAAAAAAATCGAGACTGTCAGTTCTAAAACTAACTTATTGGAGATGCATTCTTTTTGAATGGTTTGAATTCAGAATAAGACTTGACTTTTTTTCTAATTTTCTGGTTTGCCCGTTATGTAACGGACATGTGGCATATGCCACTAATATTTTTCTTTCATATCTATTTACGGTACATCGAAAAGAATTCTTATAAACCAGTAATACCTACTCTTCTGATCTGACATTAATATTGCGAAGACTATAATAACCGTTGAGCAAAAAAATCTTTGGCTTTGATCAGACATAGGTACGTAAAATATACATACACTTCAACGTTTGAACAATGTTGCCACGTCTATACACAACAAAAGAACAATGGAAGAGTGAAATATGTCATTATTGAAACAATGTGCAATTTAGATCCCATATGGGTGTTTCATGATTGGACGCCCTTTGAACTATTTCTGTTAGGTTTTCCTTCTTTGTAAGCTGTTCGGAATTAACTTAAACAAAATAACTAGATTGGACCATTTTTGTACAGACAGAAAAATGATTACTGAATACAAGACTTGTATTATATTAGTTGCGCCAAGTAAATTAATCATTTATATACCAGGGGTGCCAAAATTTGTCTTACAGCCAATAACTCGGTTATTAACAAGCCGAGGTGTCAAAAAACCGAACTACAAAAAAATGCACCTAACTACTACATTTAAATGCCTGATAAAGGAAATAAAAATTCCGAAACGTTGGCGGATCAAAAATAAAAATCAACGCTAAAAGTTCCAGTTTTGTGAGCAGATGGAAATACTAGTAAAAACAAAAGAACTCTATATATGACAGTAAGTTCCAGTCTTTGTGAACAGATGGCATTAATAGTATAAACAAAAAGAACCCAAATGACAGTGAGTTATGCAACAATTTTAGTACTGGATACATATTATTAACTTATATGTTTAACTGCATAATATAAAATTAAATTAGGGTTAAAAAATAAGTTAAATATAAATAGCTTTTATTGTTTAGGGAACGTTCAAGTATTAAGTAACGCAAATTTTGATCATTTTGGTTTGGACATAATCTTCTTTCACATCCGGTAAATATACTTCGTTAGAAAAAGAATTTAAATGGAAGTAACCTTTCCTTTTAACTGAAATTTCGCGGTTCTTTCACACGTTTCTTTTGCAACAGATTTTTAAATCGCCTGAATTTTTTTTGTGGGTTCCTACATGCAAGTTAAGCATATGGGAGATTTAGCTCAGCGGTCAATGGCATCGATATAGCCTGACACTGATCTAATGATCGTGAGTTCAAACCTCACTGGCGCCGATTGCCTTTTTCAGTTAGTTAATAATTGAAATTTGGCGAAGGCGTACTCCCTAGATATATTGCTTCGAAAGTCAATTAAAGCCGGTGGTTCCCTCTACTACTAGCCCACACAAGTCCTGGACTTAGGAGATGCTTAATTAAGTAGAATAGTACGAGGTTAAAAACAAACATATTGCTAAAAAAAAAATCTTAATCCGGCCCAGATTCAGCCCCCAGCTACCAAAACATCATACCTTGTAGGAAATCCCTATTTTCTTAATTCTTTTATAATATTGTTATTATAAAATATATTGATTTAAAATTTGGATAACATTTGACCCTCATAAGTGACCATAATTTTATAAAAAAAAAAATGTTTTGATTTAGCGCCTATGGTCAATTTTCCTTAAAATAATACCTTTGGAGAGCAAAATTCTAGAGGGGGCAACGATGTTCAGAAAAACCATAATATATCCGTGAAACATAGTTATTTAGTTCTATGGTATTTCCACAGAATAACGATGCCCCCGCATACTAGATCAATTATAGTAAAGGACTGCACATATGCCATTTTTCCTTTATTTTTGGGGTTAATTTGATCGATTGCAGTCTTATAAAAAACAGACATTTAAAAAAAGTGATTTTTTTTCTATTTTTGAATAAAAAGCATTTTTTGCCATTTTCTCGCTAACGGTGAGAAATATTATCAAAATTCAAAAAATATAGCTTAAAACTTAACTTTTACTAAAAAAAGGTTTCCTATTTTTTTTGTCAAAAAGGAGCTAAGCGCCAAAACTAGGCCGATAAATATTTTTTCGGTAACTATGCAATTTTTATTAAATATATATAAAAAGCAATTTTTTTTAAACAATTTTGTTTTATTAAGTTTTCTTCTTACTCCATATGTTTTTAAAATATGGCTATTTTTGCAGTTCTGCAACTTTGACTTGCAATTATCCTACAGCTGAGAGTGAATGACTGTCTGTCAGTGAATTTAAATATTTAAATATATGAAGATTTATGTAAACAACGAATCTTTTGTCTTTTTAAGAGAGGCTTTTAAGTCTGTAAAAATATGTTGCAGTAAATTTCACAGACATACATACATACATGTAGAAAAATATATGTATGTATGTATGTACAGTGCGGTCCAAAAGTCACCCCCCCCCTCTTAACTTTTGAACGAGTTGAGATATCGATTTCAAATTTAGAACTCTTAAATAAGACAACTTAAACTATCTTTAAGCATATATTTGATACTTTTATCTCTTAAAATGTGGGCAGGGGGGCATGGGGGGAATTTTTTTTAAATGGAAAGGGGGTCGTGTGATACATAATTTTAAAGCCTTTAAAATTCTCTATATAACCATACATTTTTAAATTTTAGAAATCTTTTTAAAGTTCTCGCATTTCCCTAGGTATGCAAATAATTTTATAAAATCTATTAAGTTGTAATATCATCATTGGTAATCAAGTTTAGCGCTGCAGGTGAAGTTTTTTACAAACTTTCAGGACAAGCTATTTCTAAGAATTCGAAAAGAAAATTATTTTATAAAACTTCGTTTGGATATTGGTTTCAACCTCTAGGGACACTAGATCTAGGAGCAAGGCGCCGTGTTCTATAAGATCTATTAAAAAAATTGTAACACAGAAAAATTTTGAACTTTCGAGGATAGAGGAAAGTCGCCTAATTTCGGATACCATTTACAATGTATTCAATATTTAATACTCGGTATTACTTTTTGATATTTTTTTTATATAACCAGATACAACTTATTATAGCGAACCATGATTTATTATAAAAGCAATTTTATTACAGTTTATTTTTTTAAAAAAACACGGTTAAAAAAAATCAGCGCATTTTTGTGCATTTGAAAAAGGGCTCCTAATTTCGGACATATCCGAAAAAAATTTTTCAAGAGTGGATCTGGATCCCATTGCTTATGTTTCTTGTTATTCCTTCACATTTAAGACGTAATTTAATCATTAAGCGATTTTCTACGAAATACTATAGGAACTATAATTTTAGATTCCCAATTTCGAATATCTTAGTATCTTAGGTAATTTTCGTTTTTTCGAAATTGTTTATCTTAGTTTGTTGTATCCTTATAAAAATAATAATTAATGGTTGGTTATCCTGAATAATAATTACCTTGCGGATATCCGAAATTGTGAATCAAATGCACAAAAATGGTCTATCCGAAATTAGGCAACTTTCTGCTTTTTAGATTAGAAATTTGTAGAATGTTTACGTTTTCAAATTGCTTAATTATGAATAGTGGATCAACTTAACTAACATCATAACTTACCCAAGACAGAATCACGAACTTTTATAACGATTATTTATAAAATAAACAAGCATAATAATGCAACTGAGCACAAAACTGCCATTTGCAATATAAACGATTTGTGCTGCCATTTAAAGGGGAGAAGCTCTACCGTTATCATATTACAGGACAGATTTAGTTTGGCTTTTGGCTTCACATAAAAGTAGGTTTCTGTTTACCTTTGCAGACAGTATCTTAAATACACTACTATCCGAAATTTGGAAACCATCCGAAATTAGGCGCATTTCCTCTACGCATTTTCCAAATTGTTGTTTTTATTTTGTAAGCAAAATAGTTAAAAAGCAACGGCAGATCTTGGGTCCGCCCTTGAGTACTACCCTTACTTTTTGCTGTGTAACATAGATAGATTTTTGCAAAGTGGGATGTACCTGTCACTGAAAACCTGTATACAGAACTGAAAAATTAGTCGTATCTCCATTTCCCATGCAATAGATACCATGTTTAAATAGTAATTAGTATTTCGTTTCAAAAACAGAAGTTTGCATTTGTTCTGTCAGTCAAACTCTGTATCCGACACACCCCGATTTATGTATGCTAAAATATGTACATACGGTTTATGCAATTGTTTTTTTAATTAATTAACATAGTAGTATGCTGAGAAACAGCTGAAAACCATGGGCGTATTTTGGGATGGGCTTGGACGCTCAATTAAAAAATAATACTGGAATTTTGTTTTTGTTTTATGGTTGGCAGAATAAATTTAATTAGGTTAACTATGACATTATTTTGACAAAATATGGAAAATATCCAAATGATTTTTGAAAAGTAAGAACAAAATTGTAGAAACAATAAAACCCATAAAAAAGGAAACTAAAGCATCGTTCTACAAATATTTTGTTAAAACAGTATAACGTAGTGCTCAATTAAAGTTTAATAGAAAACGATGTGGTTGAATTTTTTTCAGCAAGTTAAATAATACTGGTCCATAATTTTATTTAAAACATTTAATTTTAGGTGGCGTAAAGGACGTAAAATGTGTCAATTTAACATAAAATAGTGATATACAGTGCGTGTCTCCCCCTTGAACTTAAGAACGAAAATTTGGAACACCTGAGTACCATAACGAAACAAAGGAAACATTTTTTAGATGGAAAAGGGGGTCTTGCGATACATTATTTTAAAGCTTATTAAATTCTCTTTTTGGCCATATAATTTTTATTTAAAAAAATGCGATTTTCTTAGTTAAAAAGTATAAGTTACGTTTTTGTATCATAAATTTAGTCATTTAACAATTTTTTTTTTTTTTAACAGTGAAACCTCTATAACTCGAAACTCAAGGGACCTCGAGATTAGTTCGAATTAGAAAGAGTTTCGAGTTATAGAGGTAATTTAAGAAATGTTGACAATTTTTTTTTAAACCTTTTTTAACCCCTCAAAGAAAATTAAAAAATAAATATAGGGTCAAATTAAATATAGGGTCAAATCGCATCAAATAGAGAAATTTATGAGCTCTAAAATCACACGACCCCACTTTCCATTAAAACAAGTCCTCTCCTTACCCCCTACCTCCATTGTTGATATCTTTAAGATATCCTATTGAGTCGTTCAAAAGTTTAAGGGGGCGGACTTTTGACACGCACTGTATACTCACATAACCGTTACAGTTGTACTAAAACATTAACCATGCATGCTCCATAGAGCAATTTATTTACAATTTTAACAATATTTTGACATTTAAATGACTAACACAGCTTATAAATTATAATAAATTACAAAAGTTTGGAAACTTGATTTTATAGGCCATAAATTTTGCAAAATGGAATACTATTTATACATATTTATACTTATATTTATATTTACTATAATACTGCCCTGATAAAGTAAAGGGCAGTAAGTGACATTGAAAAATTAAACCCTAAAAAAAATTTTAATATAGTTAAATGGATAAGCTTTAAAATGATGTAACACACGACCCCCTTTCCATTTAAATAAATGTCGCCCCATGCCCACCTGTCCACATTTTAGGAGCTGAAAATATAAAATATATGCGAATGAATAGTTTGGGTTATCTTAAATTTTTTTCTATTTTGCGACTTTTATAAGCTCATAATCACACGCATTTTGCGTGTTCTTATAGGCCCATAAGAGGTCTCTACTTTTTTTTCTCTTGGGTTGGCAACATACAAAAGGCTATCTCTTGACGTTTTGCGTGCAAATGTCAATGTCGATTTAAAGTTTATTTTTTTACAAAATTTTGTGTTTGGGTTATTTTTTACCGTGTTAAAATTGTGGACTGGTTAATTACAGTGAAAAAAGAAGAGATGACTGTAAAATATATCAAAATATCATTTGTTCTTAGAATTTTAAATATAGTGTAAACTGTAATGCCAACCCAAAACAAAAATCCCTTAATCAGTCATCAATTTAAATGTAAGTCTTTTAAATTTTAGAGCAAAATTGGAAAAATTGTATAAAGTACTATATTAAATTTTCCAGACAGATTTTGTTAGTTTTGCTGTTGATTTTTATGGTCGTAGAAAAACTATAGTACATTACTCGAGTTGTAACGCAGTTACGCACTTACGAAAAGTTACAATTCTTGTTATGTAATATACTATTCTGCCCTGTTAAAGTAAAGGGCAGTAAGTAACACTTGTCGCATTGCCGCGTTTTCTTAATATTACATCAGGTTTGAAGTGAAAACGCCGCTATGCGACAAGTGTTACTTACTGCCCTTTACTTTAACAGGGCAGAATAGTGCCTAACTGCTTTACAACTCGAGTAATGTGCTATAGTTTTTCTACGACCATAAAAATCAACAGCAAAACTAACAAAATCTGTCTGGAAAATTTAATAAATATCTAAAAGACATTATATATTTTTAGTTTATTATTTAATTGTTTATGATACGTCGCGACGCGTCGTATTGTTCGACAGGCTTTTGTAGCAATATATTTTCTTTGGCAAACTTGGCCTGTTCAACTACTCTGGTAGTGGTCGCTTTCGTCTGACATTTTGATTAAAATCTCTAAAAATTAGTAATATTACACAAAATTTTAAAGTATTTTACAGCACAAACTAACCGTTTTTTGTAACATCAAATATAATGACACCCAAGTACTATGGAATTTCAAGTCTCTATATCAAAGGTTTCTTGAAATATCGTAATGTTGTTTCTTGTATTTTTAATCCGACTTTATTGGTGATTACCTGGGTACGTATTCTTGACTTTCAGGGAATACAACTACTGATAGAACAACGCGAAGAATATGACGCATAGTTCTACTCCACGAAAGTCAAATTCAAATTCAAATTCATTTATTGCTCCTTCGTTATTTCTAACATGAACAAAAGGTATACAAAAATATTTCCTAAACTAGGTACTATTAATTTATATTTCCTAAACTAGGTATTATTAGGTTATTAAGAAAATTGCAAAAACAACAACAAACAAAAAAAAAAAAGACTAATCGGCTCTAAAATGTTTGGACTCATTCTTATAAATATAGCATTATGGAATTTCCAGAAGAAAATGGGAGTAAATTTATATCTAAATACAAATAATAAATAAAATGAGTAAATAAGTGTACCAATATTATGAAGGATACGATGGTTTTATTCGTTGCATGCAAAAGCTCGAATTTTCATAGCTTCCCTCCACGAAAGTCAAGAATAGGTGCCCTGGGCACCTACTCTTGACTTTTATTTTCTGAAAGGGATTAGTCATAGATCGTAAGAAAATAACTATTCTTACAATAAAATCTTCATCTTTTCTTCTTTTTATTTTTGGCCTTTGCTTTTGTCAATTAGCCAGCTCGCTACAATAAAATCTGTTATAGAAAATTGTAAATCCTATGTAAATTACAATAAAGGTAACCATAAACGGCATCTACTTCACGGAAAAAAAAATTATAGCTAGGATCGCTATAACACACATACCAAGCAAATTATAATCGCTTATTATATAAATACAAGGCTTTCTCTTACAATTATGGCAGTCAGTGTAAAAATTTATATGAAATACTTTAATTGTTTAGTGAATAATAAAATATAACAAATAGTATGGCATTTATAGCTTAAATAGATTTAATTATTGTCCGTGCTAATAATTTTTATAATATAATAAAATTTCTGTAAATTTATAATAGTGCCTGTAATAAATATAATCGTGTCTGTAATATATGTAATCGTTTTCAATTTATTTTTAACATTATTAGTTATTGTGTCCCTTATAATCTATAGCTTAAATCACTATAATTTGCCACTGTTACCAAATATCTTATAATGTATAGCGCAGAGCCCACTAATTTCTTTCCGTGTATACTCTACGTCAAAAAACGTTATTCAGCGATATTTTACCGGCCCACCAGTTTATCTTACCGGCCCACCACTTCGAATTTCTAAAGGTATTTATTAGTAAATACCCAATATGGCAAGATTTGTTAATAATCGGGTTATTTATTTATTTTTTGACCCATTCGTTTAAATGGCGATTCTATCTCAAAATGAATTAATGTACAGTAGCGACCATAAGTAATGGTATCCTACAGTTCACATACTCAATGTTTACGTCGAACATCTTTAATCTTAATTTATCTGAAAATGGCCATTTTTAGCACGTTTGATGAATTAGGTGGTCAGACCCGGATAAGCATTTTTTTGGCAGGTTGTGATAATTGGACGTAGATATGCAAAAAGGAACCAAGCGACAAAATTCCGAAAATAAGTTTATATATATATATGTACATATATATTACATTTTGCAAAAAGGAAACAAGCAAACTATTAACCCTACTGAATATTATTGACGAAAAGAACCTGTGGTCGAATAGGCTACACCTTTATTCAGTCCTAACGGAAAACCAATTGCTGAAAAAAAACACTTAAGGACGTAAAATCGATTTGGCATTTAATACCTAAAGATTGTCTAGAGTTTTATTCTGGGCTTTATGTACACGGTACTTGAACACGATTTTGACGGGTTTGGAGGTGTTCCAGACTTTGAGCAAGATAGTTAGATAATACAACCCATAATATTAGTAGGTAGCATTTTTTTAATAATATTTTTCCAGTTAATTTATTTGTTGGTTGTATCCCATTACTCTTAACATAATATGCAAAAAAGAACCAAGCGACATGTTCAACAAAAAAAAAATTGGGAATACAAAAATAAGAAATACCCAAGCAATCTGCGTACAATCCGTAGCCACGCGTGGCCACGTGGCTACGTGGCTACGGCTTATCTCTGTTAACACCACATTTTACCTTGGAGTAACCTATAACCAATTACATTGAACTTGTACAAGTTTCTTGACCAGGTTACTTGACAAAGTTCTTTGTAAAAAATTTGACAATTCTTGAACAAGAGAATTAATCAAGATTCTGTACTCAGACTTGGGCAAGACCTTAGCAAGATTCTGGAAGCAGAGCGTTTAGCAATACTTTATCAAGTGTGTTCGTCAAGTCTGTAGCAAGCAATTTGACAAGATTCTTGGTCAAGAATCTTGACCTACTCTAACAAGTACGATTTGATCATGATGGAGATCGCTTTTCGATTTATTGTCAAGTTTTCTTCTACATTCTTGCTCAAGACTTGTCCAAGAATCTTGACGAATTATCTGTAGCAATTATTTGACAACTCTTGAGCAAGAATCTGTCGACAGTATCTTGCGCCAGAATTGTCAAAATCTGGATGCAGTTACTTGATCAAGAATCTTGAGCCAGACTTGCTCAAGACTTGACAAAAATTGTTACTATGGTCTGTTTCATCAAGCAAGAGAGTAAATTAAAAATCGCACAGTAAATATATTTACAACAGGTTTGAATAGTATATGTTTGTTTGTGTATAGAATGTTTTATAAAATAAACTACGCAGCATATTCGCACATCCAATATTCGAATCTGTTTTGAAAATATTCACTGTGCGATTTTTAATTTACTATCTTGCTTGAAAAAACAGACCATAGGGTAGTAGCTAAATTATAGAATTACCGTTTTGGCCAAATTTTCCCAGTCCGGGCCTGTTTAACGGATTAGGTAGTAAGGGCATATAATCTTATTCGGCATGGGTAGGTATTAAACAAATTTACCAAAAATTAGAAATAATTTAAAATTCTTAGTCCGACCCTGTTATTGTAATGAAAGTATGGTGATTACATAGGTCCCGTGATGTTATAACATCACATGGAATGTAAATCGCTACCCTGGTCGCTCTGTATTTATCTCGAAAACCCTACATGATGGCCGGATTTAAAATCTATAAGAAGTGTATTGAAATTCGATTTTTCTTTGTTGCCATGTAATAATGTAATAATAAAGTATACCTAAAAATTTTCCTTTGATTTATCATTATGATCCTAGTAATTATTATTAGGTATAATTATCTCTACATAATTATATAATAGGTCCAATTATGGTTAAACAATCTTGTAATTATTGTTTTTAAATTCCACCTACGTGAAAAAGCCGTGGAGATATGTAATGCTACGCATTCCATTATATATTATTCACAGTAAACGGTATAATTGCATTTTTCCAAATACTTAAAAAAATAATTTTCAAAAAAAAAATATATTTAAAAAAAAATACTTTTGTAAAAAACCGAAAAATAAAAAATTTGCAATTAAAATTCAAAAAATCTTTAAAATTTTTTCAAAATTTTTCAGAAATTTAAAAATTTTCTTTTTGCGAAAAAAATTTAAAAAAATCCAAAAAAATTTCAAAATTTTTATTTTTTTTATTTTCTTTTTGCGAAAAACAAAAACAAAAATTTTTGAAAAAAAAAATTTGAAAATCATAATTCTTTTATTTTTTTTAAGTTTAACCCCCCATAACTTTTTTGTTTTTGCGGGGTTACATTCAAAATTGGTGGAATTGATCCTTGTAATAAACGTTATTTTTCCTAAAAAAGTTACGTTAATCGGAATTTTCTTTCAGCTTTTTTCGATTTTTTAAAAGTTTAACCCTCCATAACTTTTTGTTTTTGGGGGATTACTTTTAAAAATAATAGGGATCTTCCCCTCGTAGAATTTAATTTGGCTATGGCATCATTCTACACTTTTTATGGTATATACTATTACATATTCGTGTAGAGCCAATATTATATCCTTCGGCTTTTAAAAACAGGTATTCAGGCTTTTCATTTTTAAAGAAATATAAAGTTATAATTATAAATATAAAGTTATAAAGTTATAGCCGTCGCAATACGAACTGGCACCTGTGAGCTGATGCAAGGGTAAGAGAAGAGGCAAAATATAGCATGTAAAGTATAGGTGACCTTAAATTTTTCACATTCCACAGAGGTGCCAGTTCATAATATATACACAGTATATATTATGAAGGTTTACCGTTCAGATTATTACCTGTATGATTAAAATTAAGATACTTATTAAAGATATTTTGTAATTACAAATAAAATATCTAGTTTTTCGTATGATTTTATATGCATAATAATAATACTAATAACACTAGGCAACACGGTTTCTTGCCCTGATTGGAGTCATATGTTTTTTAACTAATCTTGGTTCGCTGAAACCGAATCTGGCCTCAGAATATTTCTATTGCCTAAGTTTTCTGAGAAAAATGAGATAAAAATGTTAAAAAATCATTATTTTATCCCTCTTTTGTTCTAAAATCATGGGAGATAAAAATATTCCGAGGACAAATTTAGATTCGGCGACTCAATATTAGTTAAAAAATACTCAACTTAAAACATGGAAACTTTAAATTCATAGGTAGAATAAATGGGGATATTATGAAAAAAAAAATATTAATTTTTTTTTTGATAATGTGACAAAACTAAGTAGGGGTGGAGGGTAAGGAGAAGGGTGCATAAGGGAACAAGCTTATCGCCACGTACTCATGCTAAAAATTTACAAAAATCATTACTAGGGGGTCAAAAATGAACTAAAAAAATGTTACGTAATATGGTTCTTATGTAATAAAGTAACATTTTTATGATGTGGAACCATTAAAAAAACAAAAAAAAAAACACAATATTTTGTTTTATAAATTATTTTTAAATTGGCATAACTACCTGTACTAAAATTTAAAAAATAAGACATGCTGGATTTTTTTCAAGGTCAAATTTGGATTCTGCGCCTTTAAATTGATAAGAAAAATTTTTTTTTGAGCTCTGGAAAAAAGTTTACACTGTGTAATTTTGTTTCTTTCTCATTTATTTACTTTTTACGAACAAATTAAGTAAAATAAAAAAAACATATGTATAAATATTTTTGTAGAGAATTTTATAATCTACAAATTAAGTCCCATAAAATTTTTATACAGGTTTGATAGTTTTGCCACAAAAGAGCAATTAAGTAAACTCTGCACTTTCATTTTAAGATTTTTATTTTTTTTTCGAGTACTTACTCTAACAGTAGGTCCTTGGCATATATATTATTGAGTTCCTCGTATTTTTTTTAATATACCCTAAATTTTTCAAAATCCTACTCTTTTTTTTAAAGATTTTGAAAAAAATCGTCATTATTTCCTGGACTTATATCTCAAAAATTTTAGGTGCTGAAATTTTTCTAAGGTCAGATTCGGTTTCTACGCCCTCGAATTAGTAAGAAAAATTTACTTTCCGATCGGGGCAAAAAAAAGTTGGAGATTTGTTGCCTAGTGTAATTATTTTTATAAACAATCTTATAAATATTGTTTTTAAAATCCTCCTACGTGAAATTAAACTAAATTTATTAGTTTATAAATAGTGCAATAAAAGCCAAAAATAATTATTGTTCAATAAAATAAACTTAAATAAATTACTTAATCACATCTAAGAGCTATTAATTTGCAAAATAAAACGTAAAGCTCTCCATCCATAAAACTAGAAATTTTAAAAATGGATTCGAAGAATTTTCATCGAAGGAAAATTTAAAAGCAATTTAATGTTAATAAAAATCTACTTCCTTTGGCCGTATTAATTTTACAGCTGCACAGTGTTTCAGTTTTCTTATTTCAGGACTTTTTAAATAAGATTTTAACTTCCAACTTGATCTTTTATACAGATTTTTTTAGTAGATCTTATCGTTAGTGTTTAAATCTGGTATTCTCAGGATATAAAAAAATTTCAATGATATTTAACAGCTTAATTACTCTCGATATTTGAAAAAATCGCACCCTTAAGTTAGGATAATCGTATAGTCATCCACACGGTAAGAAAGCTTCGACGAAAGGGGGAGGTATCTCCGAACGGACAGCGCTCTCTCTTCTTTACGTCATAAGCGTGCGTGCGTGGAAGTGAGAGGCACACACATTTCTCACATATTTTCCATAGCCACACATCCGTGCACGGAAAAAAGCTAAACTGGATTGAAGATTAATAATCTTGACTCAACGCTATGCTAGTTTGGACTTTTTCGGGGAATTCCGCAACTCTGGTAATATAGTTTTCAAAAAAATCTTATTCTTGTATGCTGGGATAAGTTATATTTTGTTCAAGACTTCAGTAGTATTGAAATCAAGGATATAACTATGCTTTAAACGATTCTAGATGCAGTCTTGTTCAAAGTATTACTTATACTTATTTGTAGATTAGCAAATTATTGCATCAAGTATAAAAATTCTTCACGTGCACCGAAAAAATAACGATAAATTGATCCCCTAGACATGCACCCCCACATAAATCTATTTTCAACAAATTGAGGACACCAGAAGTGAGGAAGCCGGAAGTGGGGATGTTCCCAGTGGGAATGTTCCCCAAGATGACTGGAGGAACTAGTTCCTCTAGGCTAAAGCCTCCAGATGTCTTTATCCATACCAATCAGATAATGTGTATCGAATTAGCTGACTAGTAAGTTACTAGTAGTTATATCGGTATAACGACAGTATTCCAAGGACTATTTATTTTAAAAGTTTTGTTAGAGATAGGAAATAACATGTGGCAGCATAATGCACTGAAATTTAAAAATTACACAAGCCTGTACTAAATAACATCTATAAAAAGTCACATAATATAACCTTGAGAATACTAATTCTTGGAAATGTGGTGTTATTCTCGCGCCGAGAATAGTATACTTATTTAAAGTCTTAATACACTGACTTTAAATATAAATGAACTGAACTAAAATCAAGATTACTTATAATAATATAAAAGTATTTATACTTGATTAAATAATTGCTTCTTTTTCGCTAAAGAATTTATTCACTTTTTAAGTGTATCTTCTTAAATATAAGACAATTTATTCTTTTTTTTAAATACAAAATTACTTAAAGTGACTATAACTATGTTTGGAAAACAAGTATAAGAGTGTATTGGCTTCAAATATTTGTTATACTCATGGAAAGAATATTATACTTAGAACAAGTGTAAAATTTTAAGTATATGATTATTCTTGAATATAGATTAAATCAAATTTTGATTTTTTTCGGTGTGTGTCAAACAATACTTTGGTTTGAGCTTTTTTAGTCATCCATTATCTTTTTGCTGTCATAGGAAAATTATCTAGTTTGAATTAGGAAAATCATTCAGTTTGAGTCAGTTTTTTTTTAACAGGAAAAGGTAAATATATTTTGACCTCCATTTTGTATTTACACGTAGTAGATGTTTACTTGTATTCTTAAATCTTATCTACCATTATATTATTATATTGTGGTTCACTGTGCGTTAATAAAATATATCTTTTAAGGCAATATCGAAATTTATGTCGAATTTATTGAAAAAGTATATAAAACATATATCGAAATGTTATAAAAATCTCGTTATTTGTAAGTAAGGACAAAATCGTGTTTTTTTAAATATTTTTTTAATCAATGATTAAATAATAGATTAATGGACTATTCAACAAAAACCATTTGGCTGTAGAGGGTAACCTAACATGGTGTAGCGTATATTTAAATAGGAACAAATGCTCAAAACGTGAAATTGCGTCTTTAATTGCAATTTTCTCGAAAACGGTTGGCTCTGCGGTGTTACATAAAGAGTACCTTTTTTATGTAGTTTTAATGGAGCTCTCTACAACTAGAATTATGAAACAAAAGATGTCTACCCTATCTCCATCTCATTTGTGCTACACTTTCCAGCCAACCAAATAAATACTATTTGTTTTTCATACAACAAATACAGTATTTATTTGGTTGGCCGGAAAGTGTAGCACTGAGCGGCACGAACGAACATAGCTAATGTAAATCTGCAGAATAACATAATTCTACTAAAATTTAGATGGTGCCAGTAATTTCTTTAATAAAAATAATATAGTTACACTTTTCGCCCGGCCAAGTAAATATTGTATTTGTTCAACAAAGAACAAATACAGAATTTGTTTGGTTGGGTGGAAGTAGGAGTCTATGTATGTCTTCTATCCTTTTTGGGTAGAACTTTTGTCCCTGTCTAATCTAACGGGAGAAATCGCCATTAAAGATTAATATTTTATTGATAAAATGTCAAAAAATCTACGGATAAAAAAGTTTGGGACAAATAAGTAACAATGCCCCCCCATTTTGCACGTCCCTGTTTGAAATTACTAAATGAAAATTACATGAAATGATAGCCTTTATTAATGCTAAGCCATGTACAAAAACTTGTTAGTGTGGTTTATACGGTTCCAGAAATATTAAATAAAAACTACTTTTTAGATGTACCCTTAGAAGGGCCGTAGCTCCTTAGGGCTGATTTCCGGACCAACCTTTATAGGAACTTTTTTTCATATTTTTTAAGTTAGAATCACCTTTTAAATATCTTGAACCTATTTCTGAATATCCCTGTATAAAATAATGATGTTTTCGAAACACCTGAATACCTAATACCAACGCAGGTTATAATTATAATTATTATTCAATAATTCAGATCATACATAGTCGTGAGACTAAAACAAAACAATAACGAAATAAAATAGTTGTGAAATGTTCCTATTTATATCATCATTAATTGTATGAGTAAATAATTTATAAATATTACGCTGTATGAATAGGGGTCTCTACCTCGAAAAAATTTACCTTTAAAGCAATCGAAAAAAATTACCTCGCACACCGTTACCTCGAAAAATTTTACCTCGAAAGCCCATTACCTCGCACGAAAACTACCTCGAAAAAGCGTTACCTCGCAAGAAAATACCTCGCACGGACATTACCTCGCATAAAAAATTACATCTAAAAGGCACAATTTTTTAAAAATAAAAAAAAAACAAACCAATACAACATTTAACATTATAAACTTAGTTATTTAAACCAGTAATATTGATATATTCACAAATAATCAAAAAGCTGCCAATAAATCCACAGCAAAATTTTTATAAAAATAAATTAAAAAACTGAACACTATAAATGTTTTTTCTTTGCCAGCAATTTGATCATATTCAACAAATTTCCAAAAAAAAAAATTGTTTTTGTAGACACGATCTTTATAATACACAAAGTTTTTATACACCGAACCCTTGATATAGGTTAACCTATTCATTTTGAAATATGTACTAAAACTAAAAGCAAATAATTGCCCGTATTAACTAAATTTAATCAATAAATGATAAAATATGAGCAAAAACACTACAAGATACAAAAATCACAAAGAAACAAATACAAAATTAAAAACTTCAATTTTTGAGGTAAAACCCAATCGAGGTAAAATCTTTTAAGGTAATGTCTTTTCGAGGTAATGTCCTTTGCGGTAATTTTTTTCGAGGTAATTGCTTGCGAGGTAAATAGCGCATATCGTTTGTCTAGATGAAAAGATGTACTAGATATAATTTTTTTAAGTCAATCTGTCCTAAAGTTTTAAAAAACTGAATGTTGAAGAACACACACAGACATTAATTATTGTAAATTAAAAAATAATTTTTTTTTGTTTCTGCAACATGATAAATACCCATAGTTTCGTGAGTAAACATGCTATGGAAACACGATCTTCATTTATCACCACTTACTATTGGTCTTACTAGTAGTAATGCCACTAGATTTGTAAATTCTAACTCAGTTTTATATTTAATTATTTTCTCCCGGCTGTATTTTATATATGAAGTAAGTACATTAAGCTATTTCCAAGTTGCTAGGCTCCGGATCCGGATCCTTTAGGTGCTAGAAGCTCCAAAAGCTTTGGAAAAGCTATTTTCATAGTTATACAGAATAATTCTGGGGTTAAGGGGTAAGAACAGTCTTTAAAAAGTGCTTTTGACATATGTAATACTTAATTTTTGAAAGAAATAATGAAATTCATTGATTAAATGAAAATGATTTCAACTTTTTAGTATTGACAAATTAACTTTTTAAAGTCTTTTTTACCCCTTGGCCTGCTGAATATTTGTGTAAAACTGTGAAAATAGACTAATCTAAATGTAATAAATGTAACTTTTGAACGATTGAGATATCGACTTCAAATTTAGAACTCTTAAATAAGACAACTTAAACTATCTTTTAGCATATATTTGATATTTTCAGCTCTTAAAATGTGGGCAGGGGGGCATGGGGGGACCTTTTTTTAAATGGAAAGGGGGGTCGTGTGATACATCATTTTAAAGCTTATAAAATTCTCTATTTAAACTACCATTTTTAAATTTTAAAAAAATGTTTTTTAAGGTTTTGATTTTTCAATTTTTTGTGCTAAAACATTCGATGTTTTAAGTTTTCTTTATAAATTTTTATTTATGTCAACTAAAATTAGTTTAAAAGTATAATTAAAATTTTTTTATGATGAAATTAGACATTTTTAAAAAATTATTTGTTTTATTTTTAGAGGAATTTTGACATTAATACCCATTTTCAACCTCATTTTAAACCCATTTTTTTTTTTAATTTAAAAATATGGAGTTAAATGGAGAATTTTATGAGCTTTAAAATGATGTATTACACGACCCCCTTTCCATTTAAAAAAATGTGCCCCCATGCCCACCTGCCCACATTTTAAAAAGTATTAAATATATGCTAAAAGATAGTTTAAGTTGTCTTATTTAAAAGTTCCAAATTTGAAGTCGATCTCTCAACTGGTTCAAAAGTTAAGAGGGGGGGGGGTGACTTTTGGACCGCTCTGTATATAAAATACAGCTGGCAGAAAATAATAAAATAAAAATGGTCACCAGCTCTTAGACTGTAAAGATCAGGTCGTCATAGCTTTTTTACTCACAAAATCTACTTCTTTTCGTAAAATATTGTCCTTGGTAAGTTACTACTGTGACCCTTTCAAAAGATTTCCGTAAATCTTAACTTCTGAATCACAAGTTCTGACTAAAAATGCTTTATTTTGTTAATTCACCAGACGTAAAGAATGCGTGTAGATTTGAAATTTATTCAAGGGCCTTCAAAGGCGAAAGCAAAATATCCCTTCCCAGTTTTATTGTATGCACGTTCAGCATCTTCCACAGATGCTTTGTTGTAAATCTTAACCAAAAATCTACCTGCCGCACATGAAAAAAAAAGAGAAACCATAAAAGATTGATAGTGCTTCGTATTTGTTTGTATTCTCTTGGGCAAGGATAGTAGTATCAGGCCCATAGACAAAGAACATAGATGAGCTGTCATCTCAAGGTTATATATAAATTTACGAGTCCTCCATTTTGATCGGAAGTTACGTCCGAAATTAGCCGGGAAATTTTAATGTTTTCTTATGTTATATTAAAAAAAATCAAACTTACCTAAAAAATATGATACTGCTGTCTGCAGGTAGCAGTCGTTTTATGTTTCTACAACTTTTTATAAAACACGTCATTGGAAAGACTTTAAAAGTTCAAAAACGCTATTATATAGTCTATAATAAAATAAAATGTTCACCCTTCTAGCACAAAACACCAAACGCGTAGAAAAAATAACAGAAAAACCTCGAAAACAAACTCAAAACATACATAAATTAGGTTATGTTAACCTGTTGCACGAATATGTTAGAGGTGTGTGCGAAGAATTATATTTTTATATTTAAATTACTGGTAAAAATAAATAAATATCTGTGTAGTATAACATATTGATTTAGTTTTTACATATATAACAAACTGTTGCAACAAAACAACGACAAAAAGAAACTTTTACTGACTACTGAAGTGAAATGAAAAGACACATCTCTAACAAAGAAAATATTTCTATCTAACGCAACACAGTGTTACCAACATAAAATATATATTTTTTTACTTTATGTTGGACAATTGGAATCAAAATGGAGGACGCATTTAGTCGGGACGCAGAAGTATGCGCAGACGGTCAAAAATCAATCTATTTGTTTATTTTGTCTATGATCAGGCCTCAGGTACATAATTTATGTACTAGTAGTCGAAGACCTGGTGACCATTTTTATTTCATAATTTAGTCCCAGCTGCATTTTATATGTTTTAAAGTACATTCAAATTAAGCTATTTTCAAGTTGCTGGGATGCGGTTTCTTTGGGTATGTATGTGATAGTCAATTTTATAAAGAAATGAGAGTTTATGAAATGACATTTTGATTAAACGAAAATTCTTTCGACTTAATAGTATTGACATATGTCAAATGAACTTTTTAAAGTATGTGTTTATTCCTTGGTCTGCTGAATAATTGTGTGAAACTGTGAAAATAGACTAATCTAAATGTAATAAATGTAATCTATTTGACTCGGCAACTTAAAAATATATTTTTCGTATACCCCATTTCATTACCTCTTTGGAGCTTCTAGCACCCAAAGGAACCCGATCTAGGACCTGGCGATTGACAAATAGCTTAATTTGAATGTACTTTAAAACATATATAAAATACAGCCGGGAGAAAACAATGAAATAAAAATGGTCACCAGACTATTATACTGCCCTCCTTAGTTAAAACGTCCTAACTAAGATTTTTGTCATTTTCGGCTTATCTGCATATACCGGTCGTTCTGTGCCATATTTATCTCTTCTTCAGGGTTCCCACCAGTCAGGGGTCAGGGAAAAGTCAGGGAAATTAAAATTAAAACCTGGAAGTCAGGGAACACTTATTCGAAAAATTTAGGGAAAATAGCAATGTTAGTTAAGACGTTTTAACTAAGGAGGGCAGTATAGTCTAAGTGCTGGTGACCATTTTTATTTAATTTTTTTCTCCCAGCTGTATTTTATATACATATAGTACATATTTTTGAAATTTAAACTAAACTAAATACCACTCTGTAGGGTAAATGAAACTTATTTCTTAAGATTTAATAAATGATTTTTGTTTATATACATTTTCTGTGTATAAGTTTCAGTTACACTACAGAGTGCTTTTTAATTTAGTCAGAGTCACATGCAAGAACATAAAACATAAGAGAATGCGATGCCGTGATTGGCTTACAAGATACATGACGGCACATCAAGCCAATCACGACATCGCATTCTTATGCGTGTTATGCGAGGCTGTGGATATGCCCTAATACAAAAAATGTAAACAAATATTTTATAAGACTTTGTGGATGGTAAAAATAATTAGGTACATATTTGTACATAAAACATGGTTCTTACTGGCCTGGAAAAACTTGAAACCCGAAATTTAGGGTTCTCTAAAAGGCACCTGAATATTTCTTAAAGCCGACAGCACGTCGTCGATGCTTTCTTTCAGTGCATCGTACATGTAATGTCTGCTTCCCCCATGTTTTAAGGATAATGGGATAATGCGTAATCATATTACTATACTCGTGACAATCTGAGAATACGATACTGACGTCACAGCGCTTAAATTAAAAAGCACTCTGTGAAAATGTGACAGTTTCTGACAGGGGAGAGGAAGGGGGTCTAGAAAAATGTTACGTAGCGGACGTTGATTTAACCGAAAGTTTACCAGAAATTGAAAAAGCAGATAGATCTGTAATGCCGTTTGTCGACGTGAAAAAACACATTACTTGTCCGTGGAAAAATGAATAATATTTTGTTTTGTTTTCTAGTATTGAATTTAATGTGTGGTTGTTAGTAAATGTGACCGATTGTGATACTGATAATCGAAAAATTACGTAATATATGGACAGCCCCTTGCCTGATGGACCTTTAGTGCTATTCTAGCTATGGAAATGCGAAGAGTGCAAAAAAGGAAACCCAGCCCTCAGGGTTATATTACTTGTTTATGACTGTACCTCAGTGCCTAGCCTGGGTTTCAGTAGGAAGCGTTAAGTTTTTGAATATTTTACACTACAAAAATATTATTATGAAGAACGTTGACAAAATATCCTTGTTTTTATGTGCTTGTGATTTACTGTGGGTGTTTGATTACTGGTGTAGTGTTTTTTAATGAATTTGTGTTACAAGGATAAATACAGGGCATATCTTAATGCTGAGAATAGCGAAAAATGCTGATTTCTACAGTAAAAGGTATAAATATAATGAAATTTAACTAATATTGTAGGCACATCTATAACTTATTTTATTAGTTTGTATGAATGTATAAATAACAGCGTTTTCAAAAA
Organism: Brachypterus glaber; assembly: GCA_958510825.1. Lineage (NCBI taxonomy): Eukaryota > Metazoa > Arthropoda > Insecta > Coleoptera > Kateretidae > Brachypterus > Brachypterus glaber. The sequence goes on from OY294051.1 coordinate 29,568,544, forward strand.
ATTACATCAGAGCTGATGTGAAACGCTGCTACTGACAAAGTGACATTGGCCCTTTTAGAACCAAGCCACAGAATTGAGGGTATGATTCCTAAAATGGGTATATGATTCTTGAAAACATTTGAGTTTAGTTAGTATATTATGTTGCTAACTCAGTTCTAAACTATTCTAACTCGAAAAACTATCTTTGTTGAATTGTCCTAGTTTCGAGATACAGCCGTTTAGAACTAATGTACGGATGTTTTTTCCAGTTAAAAATATGTTTTTTTTTTAAATAACAATTTGATCCGTAAAATAAAAACATGATTCTCAAAATGAGAATAAAATTCTTAAAATAAAAATATGATTTTTAAAATGAAAATAAGATTCTAAAAATCATTTCTAAATTGAAGCTTCTACCACTTGATTTTTTTTATGTCTTTTGTGACTTGAGTAATCATTTTAAGAATCACATATATACCGCAAGCCTCTTGTGTAAATCAAGGCAAGAGAGTTTGCGAATTAAATTAGATTTCTTTAGATATGTTCCCATATAAAACAGCAAAATTGTACTCTATAATTAAAATTAAAAAGTCCAAACTCAAAAAGGATTTATCAGATCGACTCGACATTTTCAGAAAAAAAAAACAGTTATATGAGTGGAAGATGGAAGTACATATTTGAGAAAATGCAATATACCATTTACTGTGAATACGTAGCGTAGCATTACATATCTTCACTGCTTTTTTATATTTCTTGTTTTTTGTTTAATAAATTTCACCAAGGAAGTATAACATTTCGAGAAAAGTAAAAAAAATATGAATGACTCCCAACTGGGGAAGTGCCACCGTAAACATAAATTAGTATGAAAATTGTTTTTCACAAAATAGAAAGTTTGTTTTTAATTTATTTTTGATGAGCAGTGACATCCCAAATTTGCATTTATACAAGTAGCTGTTTAAAAGTAAATATTATCATACCTACAGGGTATGCGCAAAAGCTGATGCCATTCTAAGATAACACAATGTCGTATGAATTTAAATTTCAGTTTTTTTCCTACCAAGATACATTTTAAAAATTTTCCTAATTGGTCTTATCGGATTTGACTGGTAAGAATAGTTTTTTTCCATTATCCATACAGATAAAACTTTTTTTTACTATCGTGTTTATGTGTTAGATGGATTCCGTAGACCCCTTAAAACGTGGACGTCATCATGTCGTCGATGCTTTGTATTAGAGCGTCGTACACGTGATGTCATCCGACGACCATATAGGGCCGGCCTTAGCATTTTGGCGCTATGAGGCAAGCCTTTGCAATGCCGCCTTATCCGCAAAGAAAAAAAAACGAAAAAAAAAAGCGGGGACTAAAAAAAAGATGCCCTAAGGACTGACTCGGCGTTGCGACGCGTCGACACTGTGTATAAATATACATACAATATACAGGGTTATTCAAAAATAAGTTCGAGAAATTTAAGATCTGATTCTACGTTAAAAAATATGAAAAAAAGTTCCTATAAAGTTTGGTCCGGAAATGAGTGCTAAGGGAAGAGTTACGACCCTCCTAAGGGTACATCTAAAAAGCACTTTTTGTTTAATATTTCTGGAACCCTATAAACCACGCTAACGAATTTTTGCACATGCCTTAATATTGATAAAGGCTATCATTTCATGTAATTTTTATTCGGTAATTTTAACCAGGGAAGTGCAAAATGGGGGGCGATGTCACGTTTTTTCCCCAAACTTTTTTATCTGTAATATTTTGACATTTTCTTAATAATATAATAATCTTTAATTAAAAATACATAGAAAAGGTACTCTTTATGTAACACCGTAGGGTCAACCGTATTCGAGAAAATTGCAATTAAAGAGGCAATTTCACTTCTGAGCATCCAAAAACAGGGACTAAAAAATGCACAAATAAAAATTTCAATGCTGTAGGTTGATTCTACATTAAAAACTGTAAAAAAAGCTTGTATACATCAAGGTTCGAAAGTCAGTTTTTAGAGTACTGCCTCTTAAAAAATAACACTTTAAGGGACCCTTAAAAGCGATTTGTGGGTATTCGTGTATAGGAACTTTTTTTTATTATTTTTTGATGTAAAATTGCCTTTTAGTATTAAAATTTTTAATGATGCATTTTTTAGTTAGTATTTTTTATGCTTGGAACGTGAAATTGCCTCTTTAGTTGAAATTTTCTCGAAAACGGTTGCCCCTACGGTGTTACATAAAGAGTACCTTTTTCATGTATTTTTAATTAAAGATTAATATTTTATCTACACATAAAAAAGTTTGGGGCAAAAAAGTGACATCGGCCCTCCATATTGCACGTCCCTGGTTAAAATTAAAATTAAAAAAACAAAAACGGCGTGCTCGAGGCGCCATATTTATAGAAAACCGAAACTTTTCAAAGCCCTGGGCTATGATATCAAAAGTCGCGACGATTTTCTCAAAACAAAGAGTCTAGCAGGGCAATAAAACCATTTTTCTCAAAAACTGTCAGGTATTTAAATGTAGCTTTTTATTAACGCTACAAAAACGATTTTCAAACAGAGTAGTCGAGAAAAAAGATTATCCGAGTAAACAGAATATCGGAGTAAACAGAATATCCGTATAAACAGATCCTCCGAGTAAACATAACATCTGAGTAATCAGAAAATCCGGTTAAACAGATCACCCGAGTAAACATATTTATTTATTTATTTATTTAAGTTACATCCAACAGTATAAAACCAATTCTAGGATGAGTCACATCGAAACAAAGAGTCTTAACAAAAAATTACAAAGGTTAATTAATATACAAGGTACACAAAAAAAAAAATGTTAATCCAGGTCTAATTGGCGAAATGTAAATTTAATACGACTGGGGCTGCAGTTAAATATATCTACATCTGATTGAATTGCATGATAATTATTGCACATTGAGTAGATTGGTGAAAATTTAGGTAAGTTGGTTCTAGGTTTTAATAAGTAAAAAGTATTACATGAACGAGTATTTGCTGTAGGAACATGAAAATTTAACATTTCCAAAAGTTCGGGACAGTCAATTTTGTTATTAATTATTTTATACAAAAAAAGAACAGAGTTGGTAGCTCTTCTGCTTTTTAAAGTATTAACATTAAATCTGTCAAGTAAAAGTTGGTTATTAATGCCTGTATTGGGATAAACACCATCAATTTTAAAACTAACGAATTTTAAGAATTTTCTTAAAATTTTTTCGATACTATCACTTTGATATTTAAATTTAGGATTCCAAATTAGGCTAGCATATCCAAGTTTTGACAAGACAAATGAATTAAAAAGTATGAATAGGGCAGATTTATCCTTAAAGCCATAGCTATTTCTAATGACAAAGCCAAGACTGCGAAATGCTGATGATATAGTTTTTTCTATATGAACTCCGAAGTCTAATCTACTATCAAATGTAACTCCCAAATCTCTAATTTCAGAAACTCTGGTTAAGATTGTGTCTCCAATTTTATAATTAAATTGCAAAGTATTATTTTTCCTGGTGAATGAGAGAACGTTACATTTTGCAGCGTTAAGGGGTAACTTATTTTTTTCGCACCATTTAACCAAATTATTTAAAGCATTTTGAAGTAATTGACAATCTAATATACTTTTTATTCTGTAATATAGTTTAGCATCATCTGCGAAAGCAAGTGCTGGTACAACATGGTATTAACAAATATAAGAAAGAGTAAAGGGCCCAATATAGACCCTTGGGGTACCCCTGACGTTGCCAGAAATAACCAAGATTTGAAGCCGCGATACTCTACAAATTGTAATCTATCCACTAGGTAGGAGTAGAAAAAATTTATTAATTTATTATCCTCCAAGTAAACAATATATCCGAGTAAACAGAATATCGGAGTAAACAGAATATCGGAGTAAACAGAATATCCGGTTAACCCTTCGGTAGGCGCGCGGTCTACGATCGTAGACCATGCTTTGTTTTAGCTGGGTAACTTTTTACACGGAGTGTTTACGCTTGCGCCCCTTCGAGTAGCTGTGCATTATGCATCAATCTATTAGATCAGTAATAATTCACACTTTGAATGGGTATAATATTGTTTTTATTCATATTGAAACCTGCCTGGTCTACAATTGTAGACCGCGCGACTAACCACGTTACCTTTTTTATTTTTGCATTTTTTTATTTTGTGTAAGTTTTTATGGTTTCTTTTTGTGAATATTGTTTTCCAAAGTTAGTTTATTAGTTTAAAGATAAATTAAAGATACAATATGTCTTTACCACCAAAAAAAATAGCGGTTTATAGGAAGACACTGGCACGAGTCTTTTTGGTCATGAAAGAGCTCATACGTAATGTTCTTGATAATTAAGGTAATTTTCTGTTCTATAAAACTAAAAATTACTTTGGACACTAAATGTGCCTAAGAAGGGAAAATAAATCGAAAAAAAAAATGCTCAAAATATCATAACTACGATTGCAAAGAGCACATGTACAAGGCGCATGAGTTACTAAAATTTTGCATGATTTCGAGTCAAATTTTATAATATTTTTTTCTTTTAATTTAGGTGTTTTTTATTTTTTTATAATTGTACATGTTAAAAAAACAAATGTATTAGTTTCAGAAAGTTTGTTAAGTTATTTTTATTTTTTTTTACAAATTACCGTACAGATGTAAAATATATGTTAGAATTGTATATCATTTTTTTTTACCCTTAACACTTACTAAAACAATAATAATTTGAAAAAAATATGTAAATAACTCCTAAATACAACCAAATAAACATAAGATATTTGGTTTTTAAAAATATACTTAAATGTGTTTTTTTTAAACAAAAAATAAAATGGTCTACAAGTGTAGACCGCGCGACTAATCTCGTAACTAAAACAAGGGCGCCTAACGAAGGGTTAAACAGAACATCCGGTTAAACAGATCACCCGAGTAAACATATCCTCCGAGTAAAAAAAATATCCGAGTAAACAGATTATCCGAGTAAACAGAATATCGGAGTAAACAGAATATCCGTGTAAACAGAGCATCCGAGTAAACAGATCCTCCGAGTAAACAGATCCTCCGAGTAAACATAACATCTGAGTAAACAGAACATCCAGTTAAACAGATCACCCGAGTAAACATATCCTCCGAGTAAACAGAATATCCGAGTAAACAGAATATTCTAGGATCGTGTTGGCCAAATATACGAGAGGTTAACGTTGACGCTTCGCGCCTCCCATTTAAAACATGCTCTAGCATGTTGTGACAATAAATGGTTGCAATGTAGGTACCTACTAAGTACTGTCTACTAAAAAATCGTAATGGTCCTTTTCGAGAAACTGTAACGAATGGTACCAGATTTTTCTTTTTTCCAAGAAAAATTAAATTATTGAAATGTTCCAGAACATCTTTTATATTTTTTCTTAGAAACGAAAATGTATTTTCTTTTTGTGTCGAAGTAGTATTCAGTATACCGGGTGAGTTTTATTTATGTCCACCACCAAAATTAAGAATAATCTTCATTCAATAAAAACGAAACTTTGCTAATTTATGTAATTTAACATTGGCAATAAAATGGCGGATTTAGTTTTTTTTGTTTCACTTCAGGTTTCGTCGAAAGTGGTATAAATATGTTTTTTTTATTAATGGAACCCTGTAATTTTTTTACATTTTTAAATTCAGCCGAAAATTCTATGTATAAAAAAATGATTGTTATTTTTTACTTTTTTCTTTTCGTTTTCGTTTCTATCATATAAAAACGAGATACACATAATTAACCTTCTTTTTACTTACTTAATCTTCAAAGTAAATAATAAATTTTGCATAAGAAAAATTGCGGAAAATACTCTACAAATAAAGTTTACATGGACATAAAAAATAGGAGTTCAGGGCAAACACCATTTTTTTTACTTCTAATTCGCTGTCATTGATCAAATTTTTATTTTAATATTAGTTTTATATATATTTTTTTACTTTTAAGCTTAAAACTAAGTAAAAACAAGGTTAATTATTCTTCTTCTCGTTTTTATATCATAAAAACGAAAAAAAAAGTAAAAAAAATCAGTTTTTTAAATGTTGCTGCATTAAAAAAAAACATATTTATGCGGTGAAACCGGAAGTGAAACAAAAAAAAAATCGCCATTTTATAACCAATGTAAAATTATATAAAACCCAAGTTTCGTTTTTATCGAATAAAGATTAATCTTAATCTTGTGGGTGGACATTAATAAAACTCACTCGATATACAAATCTAAAATGCTTATAACTTGCTTTAACACGTTCGCTGCGTTTCGGGGTATGTATGTCCCGAACCGTCCCTACTCAGAGTTACACTTTTCTATGAAACTACCATTGTTTGCCTTAAAAAATGCGTCTTAAAGATTTTAAAATTATTTGTAGCTATAGTTTCAGAATTGCGTACAGAACTTTTACATAAATCAAGTTCGGCCCATATATGCCCCGAAACGCACATGAAACCAACTTTGGTTGTGAGTAAAAAATGTTATTTCAGTCAAATAAATATTAATTCATGAAAACAAATGTTTATTTTCAAAATGATTTATCAATGGGAACAAAATAGTTTATTTGACAGAAATAACATTTATTTGTTCCAACTAAGTAAATTATTTGGCCATATCCAACCAAATATTTAGTTGACACAAATAAACTGTTTTATCAGTGCAAAAAAAAGTTTTGCCGGGGTTGAGACCCACCTATTCTTATGTATTTTGAGATGCTCAACACGAATCTGCCATAAAAAAGGCAATTCATGGGCTCATTTTTTTGTTACACTGAAATTGCAGACTAATATGAGATTTTCACCATTTTAAATGAGCCCATGAGTTGCTTTTTTATGCCAGATTCAAAATACATAAGAATAGGTGAGTCTCAACTCAACTTTTTTCTTGTGGGCTTGTGTTATTTAAGGAAAATAAACAAAAAATAGTATTACAGAAAATTAAAAACTAAATAAAAAAAATAAAATCAAAAATATATAAAATACTTTTTTTTTGCAATAAAATATAATAAAATTGCTAACGAGGTAAATATGCCTCGAAACTCACCTCAAATAAAAGTGAATAAAACTTTATAAATTGTTTTACTTATTTTTGGTTGTAATTTCTTTAAGGATAGACAAAACTAACCCTGTTCAATATTAAACGTAGCTTTCTTAATGAGATTAACTTTTTTTTGTCTAACGAAAATTTCTGGGTCACACAATATAATTATGTACAAGTATGTTTTCGTACCATATATACCCCGAAACGCAGTCTGTGCAAAGTACGTTCGGGACATTTATGCCCCGAAACGCAGTCTGAGCTGAAAACCAAAAAGTGGCTAACGCAGCGAACGAGTTAATTGGTCAATATTCTTAATAAATTTTGAACGCTTTGAAATTTGAAAGTCTACAGGTCAAATTATTTAAAAGAAATTGCTTTTAATATTCGGCAAAATAATGGGTTTGTCCAATTTTGACTTAGATTTCCTTTACGTAATCCAAAATTATTATTTTTGAAAATATTTAGAAAATATTTTTGAAAATAAACGAAAAAAATTAATAATACCTAGCATAATTTTTGATGATGTGCATCTGCGAAACTATTAATTTAGTATCCATAATAATAAGACAAAATATTAAAACATTTTTCTTTTTCCAGATCGACTGAAGAACATGGCCCATTTCCCGACCGGTTTTACGACCGGGCGGCCTCCAGGGTGGCGCCCGAGGGCGCCGAATTCATCCGTCGCACCGGGTATCACAACGACACCAACTCCAGGGGCCGAAACCGAGATCGGGGGACCTACCGCAACGGGCCATACAACCCCCCGCTGGAGCGGCACCGGATCAACAACTCGTGGTCGTACGGTACCGAACCGGCTAGCCGGTATTCGGCTCCGGTCACGCCCGGAGCCACTCCGGTGAACAACACTGAAACAGGGTATCCGACCCCCGGGTCGGACATCGTCGTCGAAAGGCGAAACTCGGACGTGGTGGTGGTGAAGAAGAAAACCAAGTCCAGGTCAGGGTCCAGGTCGCCCAGTCCGTCAGGGAGTACCAGTAGTCGATCACCATCAAGGTAATTGATTTTTTTTTCTTCTACTAATTTGCCTATTTAATTTTTTATTCCGATGAATTTTACGGGTAAACCCGGCCGATTCTGGTGCTTCTAAGCATAGACGGCAGGTGTAGATTATTTTTTATGTTAGTTACTGGTGATGTAAAAATACATGAAATCATAGTTAATATTTTCTGTTTATTTTATTTATTTTTTTATTTTATTTTTTTATTTTATTTTTTTATTTTATTTATTTTTTTTTAATCTTGGTTTTCAACATTTTAGTATTTAATTTTTCATCCTCAAACCGTGAAATATCACCTTCAATTAATTTTTTTAGAAAACAGTATTACAACAAGAGTACATTTTTTATGTATTTTGACCTGGGGAATCATATTCCAAAAATAAAATTACAAAAAAGTTACCCAGAAAACAGTTTGGAATAAAAAAACTGTTGCGCACACCCCTGGCTAAAATAAGCACACACGAAGATGAAAAACCTCGTTGCTATATCTCAAAGGGTTCCTGAGTTATTAAAATAAAACCGATGTTTTTAGCCACTTTTAAAGGGTCTTAGCTCCCTTACGATGTATTTTTAGAAATATGTTTATATGAACTTTTTGTTATATTTTATAATGAATCACCCCTTAACATTTCAGACCCTATTTCAAATATACCGTGTATATTGGAGTTAAATTTTAATACTAACCGGAGACATTAGACAAAATTAAGAGGATTTCTCACTTGTTGTACTAAAAACATTGGCACCAAAAGATTAAAATTTTAATACCTACTTAAGTATTGATAAATATAATCTGCTTACACATTTCTGGAAAAAAGCTTATACCTTATAAATTTTGAGACCGTATTATTAGAGATTAAAGACTATTTTAATCTAGTCTAATTATTATTTAAATCCTAATTATATGTCCAATAAAAGTTAGTTACTTCAGATGAATTTTTTTATAATTACTGTTAAGGGAACGTTCAAGTATTACGTAACGTAAAATTTGGCCATTTTTGACCCCCACCCCCCTATGTAACGCGGCGTAACATTATTGGCTATGGTTTTCCATCTCTAATTTGTTTTTGTTTAGAGGATTTAGTTAACTGTTAACCACGCCGTGTGCAATAAAATTTTCTAGGAATCCGTCTCCTTAGGCCTAGATCATTGTTAAAAACGTGATCCAATAAACACAGTGTTGGACTGGACAGGTGAGATGGAGGCATCCCAAATCCCCCCCCTACCTTGGGCCCCCGGGTGATGTATTTTGGCAGGGGAAAAAAAGGTGATGACTTTTTTTTAGTCATCTTCGGAGGTTATGACCTTTTTTTTTCATCAAAAGTTTTGGCAGGGGTAAAAAAATCCCAGTTCGACACTGAATAAACATTTTATTTTATAAGTTTATAATTATTTAAGTGTTACGTAACATTTTTACTGACACCCACCCCCCCTCTGTAACGCGGCGTAAAGTTATAGACATTGTATAGGCGACCTTGCATTCCAAACATTCCAGCCAGGCGCCAGTTAGTAAAATGTTAACAGTATTTACCAAAGAACTTTTACCTCAAGAAGTAATTTCAGACCAATGTTTATGATGGTGTCATCTTTTTGTTTGTTTATTTACAGAAACGCGATACAGCTTTGTGATGTAAAATGTAGATGTCGCTAGTCGACTTTCAGGCTACCTAGTAGCGATGTTGCGTAGTTTCCACCTTATCATGAATTCAAATCATTATACTATAATTATCTTTAATAATATAGTATATTTAAATCTATTAAAATTAAACTACTAGTTCATAAAAAACTCATACAGAACTAATGTTTCTTAAAATTTACAATAAAATATGTAAAGTTTCCAATCGGCAACACTGTACCCCTGTTAGTCATTTTACGACATTAGACTGTGAGTTTACACATTCTTTCTCTCTCTTTACGCGTACTACGTGTAAACAATACTCACCCCCCACCAGCCAGCCCCTAACCATAGTTGGTTCACTCTTCAAACAAAGCATACGGTAGATTTCATCATGTTCCTTCTTGAGGTAAAAGTTCTTTGGTATTTACCTATATTATAATAAGGGCGACGTCAATTTTCAAATTTTTAAACTAACTAAATGTTGCCTAATGCACATTGTATTTAAATATATAAATATATCTTTTAATTTTCTTTATTGCCTAATTTATTTTGCAGCTATTTTTTTGTGCGCTTAACGAGAAATTATCAAAACCATATTTTTTAGCCAATTGCATTTCTATTTAATAACCCAGAAACCCTTTGTTTTAAAGCAACAAGGCTTTGCATGTGATCTTTCCTTATTAAGGCCTATTAGTCAATGGTATTTGCATGTATTTACTTCAACCAGGGACGTCCTAAATGGGAGGATCTTATCACCTTTTTGCCCCAAAATTTTTGCTGCTTAACTTTTTTGTGGGTTTATTAAAATAATATTCCCCAGGTAAAAAGACATAAAAAGTGCTTTGTTCCAATACCATAGGATTAACCGTTTTCGCGAAAAATACAATTAAAGGCAAAATTACACGTTTCGAGAAACAAAAAATAAACACTAAAATGTCGAAAACCTAAATATTATTAAAGCAGGGTGATTCTACATCAAAAGCTAAGAAAAAAGGTTCCTATACATGTAGGTCCAAAAATCGCTTTGAAGGGACCATGGCCCTTTAAAAATTGTGTATTTTGGGAGACCGGTATTTCCTTAAATCGGTTTTTGGAACTACATGTATAGAATTTTTTTTCTTGGTTTTTGATGTAAAGTAACCCTACATCAATAAAATCTTGGTTTTAAATATTTTAGTGTTTAATTTTTGGTTCTCAAAATCAATAAATTTTCCTTTAACTGTATTTTTCTCGAAAATGGTTGATCCTATGACATTACAACAAGAGTAGCTTTTTTATGTATTTTACCCAAGGAATACTATTCTAGTAATAAACGCACAGCAAAGTAAAGCAGCCAAAAGTTTGGGGCAAAAAAGGGATAAGACCCTCCCATTTTGGACGTCCCTGGGTTTGTTTAGGGTTTTGTTCGGACATTAAATTAACAAATGTTGTCGATTTTCCGCCTTTGTGCGTTCTAGGTGTATTCTATTAGGGGTAACATTTGTAATTTACGTGACGTAATTTGTCGACAGCCGCTAACATCTCCGTTTAATTATTACCTGAGGTTTAATCAGTAATAATAATAGTAATAGGACGTTTATTAATTTGTGGTTCATACATCAAACCAACCATCAAACCAACAGTCCCAAATAGAATTTTACACTTTGGCTAGGTTTGGAGGGAAGCAAAAAAAGTGCGACTAAGACTTACTCACTCGGTATCTAGTTTTTTTCTCTTTCGCGTCTAATTATATCTCCAAGAGTTCTATTATTGTCATTTCGCATGGAAAAGTTACCTAAGATGCCGCGCAGCAACATAATTTCTTTGACAACTTGGCGTGTTCAACTAATTCTGATATTCTTCGTCGCTTTCGCTTGAAGTTGTAGCTAAAATCCTTAAAAATTAGTAAAATTACACAAAATTTAAATTATTATAAATTGCTTTCCTTTTATAAAAGCAAATTAAAACTTTCATTTCAATTTTTTACAAAAAAAAAAAAACTAAACGTTCATGTTTTTTGGTAGAATTATTTTATTTCATTACAAAAGGCTGCAAATACCGTGTATAGAGATGCAACAAAAAAATTACAAAATTATTAAATTTGTTGTTTTTCTTCATAATTATTATTAATTCCGCAGTTTTAAAATAATTTCTTTACAATGCATATTAACAAATTATATTAATATTTACTTTTCTCACAGTGAGCACAATATTTAAAATTATTATTAACTTAATTAGTTTATTTGTCATAAGATAATAGCTGGTTAATTAATAAGTAATCAAGGTTGTGATAGGGTTCAATTCACAAATAATTTAATTGTTCAATAATTAAAATTGTCATAAATATTTTTTTATGAATTTGTTTTGAGTTGAGTTTTAACTTAAAACACCCAAAAAATTTTCCTGCCTTGCATTACGTATATACGTATATTATTTTGCAGCGTTTACCTGAATAAATAAAAAAAAAACTGTCTCGAATGAGCGAGAGTATTTTCCAATAAAAAAGTAAAATTAATCGTCGTTGATTAATATGATTAATAATGTTCATTTTATTTGCTATGCATACCATTGTAAATAATTTTTTACATTTTAGGGCCCCCTCCCCCATCCCTTCATGGTGGTATTTAAACTCTTCTTATATTGTCAATAAATTAAGCCCAGATTTTTTTTACATTTTGGGGGACACAAAATGGTAATAACAATTTTTGTGTAATTTGTATTTACCTTTTAGGTAGTTTTTAAATTTTTCTCCTGTTATGAATAATAAAAAAGTTAAGGTCAAAAAAAACATTTCACCCTCCTTTTACCCCCTTCCCCCATAATCGATTTTGCTCAAATACGAACTTGTCCAAGATAATATAAAAATACATTAGCATACCAAATTTCAAGTCTCTAGCTCAAAGCGACATTTTATGAGAAAGTAAGTAACAAATAAACCTCGAAATAAACAAATATTTTCAATTTTTTTTATTTTACACGTAAAAAAATTGTATGGTATATTTTCTTGATCCTGCTTAAAAAAAACTTGACCTACAGCAACTTTTTATATTAAATCTCCACCTCAGACCTCTAAAACGCATTTGTGGTTTATTTTCAGGTCCCGCTCGAGAAGTAGTAGCACATCCTCAAGTTCCTCCACCTCCCGCGACACCAGCTCCACCAGCTCACCAAAATCAAGACGGCAAGCCAATTCCAACCACCAACCTCCAACCCATTCAGACGACAGGCGCCCTCTAGCGATCTGCGTAAAAAACCTTCCGCTGAGGTCCTCCGACACCTCCCTCAAAGACGGGCTTTTTCACGAGTACAAAAAACACGGCAAAGTCACCTGGGTCAAAGTGGTTGGTCAGAACTCAGAAAGGCACGCGATAGTTTGTTTCAAGAAACCGGAGGATGTGGAAAAGGCGCTGGAGGTTAGTTACGACAAGCTATTTTTTGGGTGTAAGATCGAGGTGGCCCCGTACCAAGGATACGACGTGGAGGACAACGACTTGAGGCCGTACGAGGCGGAGCTGGACGAGTTTCATCCGAAAGCTACGAGGACGTTGTTCATCGGAAACCTGGAGAAGGATGTTACGGCATCCGATCTACGAAAACATTTCGATCAGTTCGGGGAAATCATTGAGATCGATATTAAGAAACAGGGTGTTATCAGTTCGTATGCGTTTTGTCAGTACGCGGATATAATCAGTGTGGTTAAAGCGATACGGAAGATGGACGGTGAACATCTCGGGAATAACAGGATAAAATTGGGTTTTGGCAAGTCCATGCCCACCAACTGTGTGTGGGTGGACGGGGTGGTCGACATTGTGACGGAGAAGTACCTGAAAATTCAGTTCGAAACGTTCGGAGTGATAAACAAAGTGCACATAGACCGAGAAAAGGGACAGGCCCTCATCTTCTACGAGCAAGTGGTGAGCGCGCAAACAGCAGTGAATAAAATGAGGGGGTTTAGTTTAAAGAGTAGCAAGATCCAGGTGGATTTTGCCAGTAGGGAGTGTCAGGAATCTTTTTTCGAGCATCTGGAAAAACAGGGAACTGTGCTGGACAGGAGCGTGTTCGAGGAGAGACGAGACTCCACGTCCAGGAGTTTTGACTCGACGAATAGGTTCACCACAAGGTAAGACTTTCTTCTTGTAAAAAAATATAAGAGCCAGCCATAAGTATCACGGACTGCATAATGACCAGGGCCCGGGAGACGTGAAACCCAGGCCGTACTCCCCGTAATCAAAAATTTAAATATTTTTTTGAAAAAAAAATACGTTTAAAAAAAAGTACTTATTTATAGCATAGGATCCTCGCAAAAAAGAAGTTGGAAGGGCCCGCATAAAAAAGGTTTTTTTTTTATAACAAGGGCTCGCATAAAAAAAGGTTTTTATTTTTTTACTGATTACAGAAGAAAATAGCCAAGGGCCTCTTTTTAATCACATCCTTTTTAGAAAAGAGAAAAATTATTTCTTTTGCGGCCGTTTCACACACTTCCTTTGAACGTTTTGGGGTTCCCCTTTAAGATAAAGCTGAAGTTTGCAACGTTTTTTTGCAACGAAAACTCAAATAGTATATAAAAAATACTAGTTTCAAAACACAGGTTTTTAGCGCACGAGTACAAGTTTAGAAAGCAAGCCGCTTGCATCGATGTTTCTAAAGTACTAGTGCGCTAAAAACGTGTTATGGAATAAGTGCTTTAATATACTATTTAAATTTTCGATGCAAAAAAACTTCAGCTTCATATGGTTTCCACAATTTTCCGAATTTTTACAATCAAAACATATACTATTTGATATTTTGTAGGTCCTCCAAATAAAGTTGTCTTACATACCTAAAAAAATCAATAAAAACCATTAATTTTTCCGAGACAGTAGGTATATAACCCCTTAAACTATTAACGTTTCGCAGACCCCCTTTGACCGTTTCGCGGTCCCCCTTTAGACCGATTCGCGGTCCCCCTTTAGACCGATTCGCGGGTCCCCATTTGGCCATTTCGCGGACCTCAGAGGACCTTGCCGGCCCAGGCCCTAAGTAAGTGCATTTTGAAAATATCATTTTAGTCCAGTCAAAAATTGTTTTCTTGTTTCTTGTTTCAAATTACATTTTGAGTTATTAGCAAAGTTTTAGATCATAAAATTCTCTACAAATCGGTATATGGCAATGTTTTATACAATTAACCGTTCTCGAGATAGAGCGCTTATCCGTATATTTGATAACGCTAGGTCAACTGTGGAATTCAATACATAGTACAGTTTCTAAAGTTAATTATTTACTAAAAATATTATATTTATTATAGTTATAAACTGTACTATGCATTTGATTCCACAGTTGACCTAGTGTTATTATATACTGTGCGGTCCAAAAGTCAACCACCCACCCCTCTTAACTTTTGGACCAAGTGAGATATAGACTTTAAATTTGAAACACTTAAATAAGAAAACTTAAACTATTTTTTGGCATTTATTCGATATTTGTAATTTTTAAACTGTGGTCAGGGGCGCAAAGGGGAGTATTTGTATGTGTCAAATAGAAAATGTAATATGCTTTAAAATGATGTATAACACGACCCCTTACTTTACCTTAACTTTATAAACTGTACTGTATAAACTGTACTGCAATTCCACAGTTGACCTAGCGTTATTAAATATACGGATAAGCGCTCTATCTCGAGAACGGTTAATTGTATAAAATATTGTCTTATATCAATTTGTAGAGAATTTTATGCTCTACAACTTTTCTAATAACTCAAAATGTAATTTAAAGCAAAGAAAACAAGATAATTACAAAAAACTGTTTTTTTCGACTTTGACCTTGAATATCTTGCGACGCGGACACGAGATTCTATGAGACTTTTGAGCTAACTTATAGAATGTCAAAACGATACAAGTTTATAGCTTGTTATCTTTTATTCCGAGGTTTACCACTTTTTTTACCTTAAATGACTGTACTATTTTTATTTGGCGGTTTCCGTTTGAACCCACATATAGCTGAATCGGACAAAAATAATAAACAGTCGTCAAAATCCAAAATAAATATTACCTCCCACAAAAACCCGAGTTAACTCTCTCATTAAATTTAATTGGTGCAATTTTTTTATTTCAACGCTGACATAAATATTTTACCTTGCCAAAATTTTATATGCTTAATTTTCAGAAAAAAACAATATCACCGGATGTATATAAATTATTATAAAGTTTTATCTTAATCTAAAATTCAAAGTTTTATTCATTCACCTAGTAAATTTTATTACATTGGCACAAATATCGTAGTATTGCATTCATGGGTTAAAAAGTCATGTTTTAGGTTAACCTTAAAACCCTACCCATGTTAAAACATACTTATTTACTACCCAGGTTTACTCCTGTTCCCCAGCACTAGTCTACCACTGGACGTATTAAAGTCAGCTGATCCTAAATCTTAAATTTCTTTACCTTATAAGACCTCGCTCTTGTTAAACAACCAAAACCTATTATGGGAACAGTTTATATTGGGTTACACCTGTACCCCTGGGTAGAGTTTAAGGGTTAAGAAGTTTTTTATGTTTTCGCTTTCCTGAGTTAAAATCTGCATAAAAAAACGTCCGGACGGTGGTCGAATGAAATTTTTTTTGGAAAACAAATTTAAAAAATTTATAAAAAACACTAAAAAAACGAATTTTTAGACACATTAAAACTTAAAACCCTCTATAAAAATCATATAAAATCCTCTCCGAGATAAGCTCTGGTAAAAATCTGAACCCTTTAAAAGAGCCGGAAGTTATCGTGTCCATGGTCAGAGAGACGGAAAAACTTTTTTAACATTTTTCTACGAATTATAAAAATATAATATAGACATAAAAGTGTAATTGAAAACGAGTCTTCATCTACGAGTTTTACGCCTTCGGACAAGGTTTCGATTTTTTTTTAGGGATACTTAAGACAGTTTTCATAGGTGCCGACTCTGGAGGGCTCGGGAGCCATGCCCCCTGGAATATTGTCTATATTTTTAAATATTATCAATATTATCCACTTTAAATAATTTTTTTTTAATCTATTTCAAATTTTTTCTTTTTAAATCAGTTGTATTATTAACACCTATATGAATTGTCATATATTCATATCAGTTGCTACCATTATTGTATAAAGAAACACTCAATTAACATTTTTAAAATAGCGCCACAATCAATTAGAACGTGCATTTTTTATATATTAGTGAGTCTAAATCAGGTACGGATCAAGAGTTAGTTTTCGTATGTGGCGATTTACAAAAAAAAAAGTAAATACATTTCTAACTTCAAATTTTAAAAATATATTTTTTTATTTTTTTTATACACGGTGTATTTGAAATAGAGTCGGAAATTTTAACTGATGATTCTAAATCATAAAATATGACAAAAAGTTCCTATAAACATATGTCTAAAAATGCGTCATAAGGGAGCTACGCCCCTTTGAAAGTGGCTAAAAAAATCGGTTTTTATTTAATAACTCAGGAACCCTTTGAGGTATATCAACGAGGTTTTGCACGTCAACTAATCCTACCAAGGCCCGTTTTTATGTGTTATTTTCATGTACTTATTTTAACCAGGGGTGTGCGAAACGGGGAGGGCTTATCAGTTTTTTGTCCCAAACTTTTTTCTGTGTAACTTTTTTGCAATTTTATTTTTGAAATATGATTCCTCAGGTCAAAATACATAAAAAAGGTACTCTTGTTGTAATACTGTAGGATTAACCGTTTTCGAGAAAAATTCATTTGAAGGTGAAATTCTACGGTTCGAGGACGAAAAATTAAATACTAAAATGTTGAAAACCAAAATTTTAATGATGCAATGTTTTTCTACATCAAAAACTAAGAAAAAAAGTTTCCATACATGTAGGTCGAAAAAACGATTTTAAAGCTACCATAGCGCTTTAAAAATGGTGCATATTTAGGAGACCATAGCTCCATTAGGATTGATTTTTGGAAGTACCTGTATATGAGGTTTTTTTCTTAGTTTTTGATGTAGAATAACATTGCATCATTAAAATTTTGGTTTTCAACATTTTAGTATTTAATTTTTCGTCCTCGAACCGTAGAATTTCACCTTCAAATGAATTTTTCTCGAAAACGGTTAACCCTACAGTATTACAACCAGAGTACCTTTTTTATGTATTTTGACCTGAGGAATCATATATCAAAAATAAAATTGCAAAAAAGTTACACAGAAAAAAGTTTGGGACAAAAAACTGATAAGGCCTCCCCGTTTCGCACACCCCTGGTTAAAATAAGTACATGAAAATAACACATAAAAACGGGCCTTGGTAGGATTAGTTGATGTGCAAAACCTCGTTGATATATCTCAGGGTTCGTGAGTTATTAAATAAAAACCGATTTTTTTAGCCACTTTCAAAGGGGCGTAGCTCCCTTATGACGCATTTTTAGACATATGTTTATAGGGACTTTTTGTCATATTTTATGATGTAGAATCATCAGTTAAAATTTCCGACCCTATTTCAAATACACCGTGTATAGATAGAAAAAAGATATCAATGTGAAATTTTGTAAGTATATCTATTTATATAATATAAAATATAAATTATATTCAAAAAATACAAAAAAATAGATTTTTAAAGTGCCATTTTTTGGCCATAATTGGTTTTTGAAAAAAAATAGCATCAAAAAACGGTGGTCGCCATGAGAATCCGGCCGTTTGGATCGACTGAAAAAAAAAAACGGGATATTATTCAGTACTGAAGTCGCTATAGTCCGAACTAGATGATTTTTTTTTGGCCAAAAAATAATAAAATGGTGGAGGTTTTTAAAGTTTAAAGAAAACGTCCGCCATTTTATTATTTTTTATCCAAAAAAAAGTTCGGGCTATAGCGACTTCAATACTGAATAATATCCCTTTTTTTTCAGTCGATCCAAACGGCAGGAATCATGGCGACCACCGTTTTTTGATGTTAAAAAAAAATGGCACTGTAAAAATCTTTTTTTTTTTGTTGTATTTTTTAAATATTAATAAACATACCTACAAAATTTTACAATGCTATCTGTGGCTTGGTTTTAGCAGCGTTTTCACGTCAACAAAGTGACATTGGCCCTTTTAGAACCAAGCCACAAATATCTTTTTTCTTTCTATATAAAAAAAGATTTAAAAAAAAATATTTTTAAAATTTGAAGATAGAAAGACCCCTTAAGCATATTTTTGAATTTTCATTTGCGATTTTAAATATATATTTTTTAAATTTCCCATTTTCGGAGGGGTGCTTCGCACATTACCGCTGAAGCGGTCTGGAAAAAATTAAATATAAAAAGTTAGAGAATTTAGCTAATCAGGGAAATATCTGGGAAATGTTAATTATACAAATTTTCTGGAATTTTACCAAAGGGCATTACAGTAGCCGGGAGTCTCTGCTTGTAGCTGATCGTTTACTTTTGTTTTCACAATCACCGTTCCTACTTGCGTTAGTCCGTTCCTCGGTCCGTCCCTACTTTTATTTTTGACACCTGATTTATATTTGCCACAGTTGATACGTCCCTGCTTGCAGCTTATTCTTTAATTTTGTTTTTTACACCTGGAGCCTGGATCCCCGCAGCTTACATCGGAGTTAGTCCACTCCCGATGATTTTATTTTTGACTCTGGTTCATGGTTGTTAGTCCGTCCCGATAGATGATCCTTTAATTAAATTTTTGACACCTTTAGCGTAGAGCTCCACAGTTCCCATCTGAGTTAGCCCGTCCATACTTTTATTTTTGACACCTGGTTCATCGGGGCCACAGTTAGTCCTTCCCTGCCTGTAGATGATCCTTTACTTTTATTTTTGACACCTGTAGCCTAGAGCTTCACAGATCCCACCTGAGTTAGTCTGTTCATATTTTTATTATTGACACCTGGTTCATAGGTGCTACGTTTAGTCCATTTCTGCTTATAGATGATGCTTTACATTTATTTGTGGCCTATAGCCTCACAGTTCCCATCTGAGTTAGTCCATCTATACTTTTATTTTGACACCTGGTTCATAGGCATCACAGTTAGTCCTTTGCTGCCTGTAGATGATCCTTAACTTTTTTTTGACATCTGTAGCCTGGAGTTTTACAGTTCC
Organism: Brachypterus glaber; assembly: GCA_958510825.1. Lineage (NCBI taxonomy): Eukaryota > Metazoa > Arthropoda > Insecta > Coleoptera > Kateretidae > Brachypterus > Brachypterus glaber. The sequence continues at coordinate 29,588,210 of OY294051.1, forward strand.
CATTTGAGTTAGTCCGTCCATACTTTTATTTTTGACACCCGGTTCATAGTTAAAACATTTAGACCTGCCTGCAGATGATCCTTTACTTTTATTTGTCACCTGTAGCCTAGAGCCCATCCCATCTGAGTTATTCCGTCCATACTTTTATTTTTGACACCTGTATAAGTGCCGCAGTTAGTCCATTCCTGCCTGTAGATGATTGTTAACTTTCATTTTTGACACCTTTAGCCTAGAGCTTCACAGTTCCATCTGAGTTAGTCCGTCCATACTTTTATTTTTGAAACCTGGTTTGGACTTTTTGCTAAAAAGTGCTACAGTCAGTCCTTCCCTGCCTGTAGATGATCCTTTACTTTTATTTTTGATACCTGTAGCCTAGAGCCCATCCCATGTGAGTTAGTCCGCTTTCATTTTTATTTTTGACATCTGCTTCATGGTTGCCACAGTTAGTCCGTCCCTGCTTGTAGCTGATCTTATACTTTATTTATTGACGCATGAATCCTAAAGCCCTATAGCTCCCATGTGAGTTAGTCGGACCCTACTTTTATTTTTGACACATGGTTCATAAGTGCCAAAGTTAGTCCATTCCCGCCTGTAGATGATCATTATCTTTTATTTTTGACACCTGTTGCCTGGAGCAAAAAGTTCCCATCTGAGTTTGTCTGTCCATACTTTTATTTTTGACACCTGGTTCATAGGTGCCACAGTCAGTCCTTCCCTGCCTGTAGATGATATTTTACCTTTATTTTTAACACCTGTAGCCTAGAGGTTTACAGTTCACATCTGAGTTAGTCCGCTTTTGCTTTTATTTTTGACATCTGGTTCATGGTTGCCACAGTTAGTCCCTTCCTGCTTGTAGCTGATCCTATACATTTGTTATTGACACTTGAATCCTAAAGGCGTATAGCTCCCATGCGAGTTAGTCGTACTCTACTTTTATTTTTTACAGTCCTTCCCTGTAGATGATATTTTACCTTTATTTTTAACACCTGTAGCCTAGAGGTTTACAGTTCCCATCTGAGTTAGTCCGCTTCTACTTTTATTTTTGACATCTGGTTCATGGTTGTCACAGTTAATCCGTCCCTGCTTGTAGCTGATCTTTTGTTATTGACGCCTAAATCCTAAAGCTTTATAGCTCCCATGTGAGTTAGTCGAACCCTACTTTTATTTTTGACACCTGGTTCATAAGTGCCATAGTTAGTCCATTCCTGCCTGTAGATAATCCTCAACTTTTATTTTTGACACCTGATTCATAGGTGCCACAGTCAGTCCTTTCCTGCCTGTAGATGATATTTTAGCTTTATTTTAACACCTGTAGCCTAGAGGTTTACAGTTCACATCTGAGTTAGTCCGCTTCTACTTTTATTTTTGACATCTTGTGCATGGTTGCCACAGTTAGTCCTTCCCTGCTTGAAGCTGATCTTAGACTTTTGTTATTGACGCCTAAATCTTAAAGTTTTATAGCTCCCATGTGAGTTAGTCGGACCCTACTCTTATTTTTGACACCTGGTTCATAAGTGCCATTGTTAGTCCATTCCTGCCTGTAGATAATCCTTAACTTTTATTTTTGACACCTTTAGCCTAGAGTTTCACAGTTCCCATCTGAGTTTGTCCGTTTATACTTTTATTTTTGCTACCTGATTCATAGGTGCCACAGTCAGTCCTTCCCTGCCTGTAGATGATATTTTACCTTTATTTTTAACACCTGTAGCCTAGAGGTTTACAGTTCACATCTGAGTTAGTCCGCTTCTACTTTTATTTTTGACATCTGGTTCATGGTTGCCACAGTTAGTCCCTTCCTGCTTGTAGCTGATCCTATACATTTGTTATTGACACTTGAATCCTAAAGGCGTATAGCTCCCATGCGAGTTAGTCGTACTCTACTTTTATTTTTTACAGTCCTTCCCTGTAGATGATATTTTACCTTTATTTTTAACACCTGTAGCCTAGAGGTTTACAGTTCCCATCTGAGTTAGTCCGCTTCTACTTTTATTTTTGACATCTGGTTCATGGTTGTCACAGTTAATCCGTCCCTGCTTGTAGCTGATCTTTTGTTATTGACGCCTAAATCCTAAAGCTTTATAGCTCCCATGTGAGTTAGTCGAACCCTACTTTTATTTTTGACACCTGGTTCATAAGTGCCATAGTTAGTCCATTCCTGCCTGTAGATAATCCTCAACTTTTATTTTTGACACCTGATTCATAGGTGCCACAGTCAGTCCTTTCCTGCCTGTAGATGATATTTTAGCTTTATTTTAACACCTGTAGCCTAGAGGTTTACAGTTCACATCTGAGTTAGTCCGCTTCTACTTTTATTTTTGACATCTGGCTCATGGTTGCCACAGTTATTCCCTCCCTGCTTGTAGCTGATCCTATACATTTGACACCTGAATCCTAAAGGCGTAAGCTTCCATGCGAGTTAGTCGGACTCTACTTTTATTTTTTACACCTTGTTTATAGGTCACAGTTAGTCCGTCCCTGCTTGCAGATAATCCTTTACTTTTATTTTTGACACCTGGTACATAGAGTATTACATTTACCAGCTGAGTTAGTTTGTCCCTGTTGTTTGTAGCTGTTCATTTAATTTTGTTTTTGACACCTGGTTTTGTGTTCCAGATATGACACTCCAACTCGTCCCCGTACGTCGTCGTACAGCAGCCGATCGAGCGCCACAGCTAGTCAACTGACGTCCGCGATTCCGTCGCCGGGCACGCCGGGCTCCGTAACCCCACGTGGCAGATCGAGGGGGTCCCGATTCGTGGACTACTCTACGAGCGAGTACCCCGAGAGACATTTTCGCAGCTATGACGAATACAGGTAAAGGATACTTTCATACCAGGAGATAAAATAAGATAAGAAAAAATTTTAACCTGTCAATGTTTATATCTGTAATTTTATGTAGAAAATTGTATTTATGTATTTAAAATAGGATGTATAACGTCCAACTTTATGGTAAAATGTTTGTAGATGTGTTGACAAATGAGAGACTTTGAATTTTAATTTGTTCGAAAACGATGGAAAGGCCCTATCGAAACGTCACAATTTAGAGAAAAGACGTTTTTTAATTGAATTCCCCCGATACCCCAAAAACCTAACCTACAATATTATACTACGGGAAAACATCATTTAACTAAGTACAACATGGTATTTTTAAAATAAAAATTAAAAACATATTGTGCTAAAAAAATTATTTATAGAAATTTATGTTTCAACCCATTTCTTTTGGACTAAAAAATATTAAAACTTTACTTTTTAGAAAAACCCGAAAACTCGGAAAAACCTAAAAACAACAAAACAAAAAATACGAAATTTTGGCCAAATTTTATTTTTTCAAATAAAACATTTGTTCTGTAATTATGCAGTCAAAAGAAAAAACATATTTTATAATGTAAAACAATAATAAACAACTTTTTTTTTGGCAACATTTAAGCGTAAATTAGACCGACTTGTTCCATAGTGTTGCCATTTTTATGCCCTCCACGGACACGTCTGTTTCCAACAGACCCGGGAACGGGGGGTCAAGCTGGGTACAAAGTTTCCGGACCCGGTAAAATTTAATTATTTTTCGAAAACCACAATCAATTAAAACTGTGTATCGAAAAATTGTCGGGTTACTTTTAAACTCAACGAGGGCCCGTACAAAAATTAAATATTTTTCAAAGGGTCCCATCAGTCTTTAGTAAAACACACAAATTTCCGAAAAACGCAGGCCCTGGTATAAAAACATTTTTTTCGATGATCTTTACCAAAAAAGCAATGATTAAAGTGCAATTCCAAACGGCCTACTTTTATTCAAATTTAAAACTTATTTTTTTTATAAGTCTCTTTTTTGGGGGCCCGGCGACCTTTCTGCATGCCCTTGTTGGCTGTGTCCTGCACTGGTTCCCAAAAAAAGCTAAAATTGTCGTTTTATGCAGGTTTTTCTCTTCATAATAATTACACGTTCCCACAAAATAAAATAGTGGGTTCCAGACTAGTCGGTTCTTACGTAGGTATTTGAGACGCTGAATCCGAATCCGAGGTCGGAATCCCAAAGTTAGCCCTTGTTTTTTTCATAAAAAAAACATACTTTTTTGGTACATTTATGTTTTTTTTTTGAGGTTAGAAAAAAAAATGATTCGGATACAGCGATTCAAAATAGGGCCGTCCGAACTTTTTTCTTTTGTGGCGCTGTGTCATTTAACAATATTAAACGACATTGTAGATTTCTAAAGCCTTGAAAATAGACGATATAATTGTTTGTTTCGCGCAGGTAGGTGAGGAGCATGCGCATGTAATTTAACTGCCACGGTGCATAAAAGTGTGTGTATAGTGCAAGGGTAAATTGAGGAACCTTTATGTAATCACCCTCTCTGAAGGCCTCAGTGCCCCCCAGTAAAAATTCTTTAAAATATCCTGTTTTTCATAGTAGGTAACGGGATAATCTTCCGGGGAAAAGTGGGAGAGTCTTTTTTTCGATTTTTTTTTTAAATATGTTATAATTATCTCCAAAAAAGTACATTTACTCAAAATAAAATCTGTTGGGTTGTCTATCTGGAAAATTTTGTGACCACAAATTAAAGACTGGGATTATTTTTTGGTAAAAATAGAGGGGCAAAAACTATTACTTTTTCTTCTTAACATACTCTCCTTTATCTTACTTGATTTTTGATTGATTGATTTTTGAGCGTGGTAATAGAATATTTTTTATTATTATTACAGTCTGGGGAGTCCTGCTTCGCATGACGATGTCTACGAGAACGAATACCCCTTTCCGCAAAGCCCCACGCATCTAGACCCTTTAGAGGCAAGAGTGTTGCAGAGCCCCGTAGACCCTCCGGTACCTTTTGCACAACCAGACATGAAAAACCTACAAAAAGAAAGGGTACATCTTTTGGAACAGCTGGAGGAGTGTACTAGTAGTGGGGATGAGCTAAAAAGCCCGCGGAAACGACTGAAGTTAGAAATGGTAAACATACCTAGTGACGTCATCATAGAAGCAAATAGAGAACATAGAAAAGTCATGGAGGTCCGAAGGTTGTCCGACGTGTCGATAAAGCATCACTCGCGTAGACCTTCTGTAGATAGTAAACATATTAGAGATATAGGGCACGATAGGACGTCGTATCTACCTCACGCTGTATGCAAAAGAAGAAAAACAGGAGGCAGCGATAGTTCATCTAGGGTACATCAATACGATCACTCAGGGTCTGAAAGTATAGGAGGTTCTAGGCCAGGGACTCCGCTATGTGATGAAAGACCTGAGAATTTTCAACCTTCTGAGCCTAGGAGGGTACCTAGAGATCGAGATGGACCTTTAACGCTGCCGCTGCCTAGGTTTGCTTCTCAGATTACTAACCGAGGGAGCGTTTCCGTAGCTGGAATCAAAGGGCAAAAAGATTGTATACTCCAAAGCCCACCTCCGGTGACGAGCCCTAGGATATCGAACCCTAGACCGCCTAGTCCGATACACCACGTTCCACCTCCAGCTTCGCCGCCGCCGAGGAGGACGAGTGTATCATCCAACTCCAGTGATAGCGATGGTTCGCCTCCGAGTCCTAGTTTAGATGAAAGAATAAAATCTCTGGATGAAAAGTACGAAAAATGGTCGGGATCTAGAAGTTTGAGCGCTTCCGGTGGAAACGTTTTAGCACTTTTGGATGCCAAAATGGAGAAATTCCGGCAAAGGCCCAAACTGTTGGATAAGGATATCAAGGAGGTTCAACCTTCTGAAATAGTTAAATCTGTGTTAGCAAAGCGGTCGGTTTTTGACGAAGATCTGAAACGATTGGAAAACGTGGGGGAGAAATACGAGCCGAAGGAGTTTAGCTTGTTTCCTAGGACAACACTGACGCAAACTACTGTACCTGTAACAACCATCTCGGTGCCGCCGCCGGCGCTGAAATTGGCACCCGTCACGCAACTACCACCCAAGACACCGACTACGATGTTGTCACCAAGATCTACTGGTAAGTTAAATCGCATTGTTATAAATTTGTATGTTTTTCTATTTTGCGACTCTTATAAACTCATAATCACACGCATTTTGCGTGTTCTTATAGGCCCATAAGAGGTCTCTACTTTTTTTTCTGTTGGGATGGCAACATACAAAAGCCCATCTCTTGACGTTTTGCGTGCAAATGTCAATGTCGATTTAAAGTTTAATTTTTTACAAAATTTTGTGTTTGGGTTATTTTTTACCGTGTTAAAATTGTGGACTGGTTAATTGCAGTGAAAAAAGAAGAGATGACTGTAAAATATATCAAAATATCATTTGTTCTTAGAATTTTAAACATAGTTTAAAATGTAATGCCAACCCAAAACAAAAATCCCTAAATCAGTCATTAATTTAAGAGCAAAATAGAGAAAATTGTATAAAGCACTCGTTTCATAACACGTTTTTAGAGTACTAGTACTTTAGAAAACTCGCCGCAAGCGGCTCCTTTTCTAAACTTGTACTCGTGCGCTAAAAACGTATGTTATGAAACTAGTACTTTAATATACTATTATTTATGTCCACGGTCTTTAATTCGAAAAAAAAGTATGCAGTAGAAAATTCTTAAAAATTACTTCGCATAATTTTAGTTCGCAAACCTTTCGCAAAATCTTTAATTCGCAACAACTTAATTCGCAAAAAAATAATTTCGAAAATGTATTTTTACAGTTTCTTTTGGTAATGTGTTTGTGTCAAAAGTCGACCTTTTATAAACTACAGCGGCAATATTGCTTAAATTTCTTTAAAATAAACAAACAGAAATTTAGAAAAACATTTTTACTCATTTATCTTTTATATTTTAATTAATTTACAATAAGAAAAAAATATATAATATTTTATACATAATATAATGACAAAAAATAATTTAACCAGCACAATACCCAAATCATTTATGCAAAACAAAACATAACCCAAGTTTGTTTAACCAACCCAAACCAAACCCAATCAATAAGTACCTACTTAAATTAACTGAAATTGTATTTATTAAAAAATAACATAAAACGTAGGTATTTAGCTATTTACAAAAAATGGCCCAAAAAACAAATATTGGCCTTTATTAAAACAATTTTTGCAAACAAAAATCTTGCAATATTATGTCGCGCGATAAAATTTTATGCGACATTATGTCCCGCGAAGTACTGATACAATTTTACTAATTGGTACCTTAGCTGAGGCAAGGAGAAGAGAAGAGGTAAAATATTGTGTGTGTTTTATAGGCGACTTTGCATTCCAATCATTCCGCCAAAGTGTCAGTTGGTAAAATTTTAACCGTAATTGCGTAATTGCGTGCGAACTAATTTCAATGTGACTTTTATGTTTTGCGAACTTTTTGCGCGAACAAATATCTTGCGAACTTTTTTTTTTCGAATTATCGTTTATTACAGTATCCAGCCGTCTGGAATTTAAGAGAATTTTATAAGTTTTCCGAAATGATATATTAATACTAGTAAGAACGATGAAAACTGTCCGATTTTTTTCCTATCGTATATAATGGAAACCGTACAATTTTTTAATTTATTATTTAATTAGAACTCGTAATAGGTAATAAATAGCAAATCTTTTTTTTTCGCTAAACACCATGCTATTACTTTTAAGATTTACAAATCTTTTAACCCCGCGTTGACCAAGCTATATTTCGAAGGTAATCCCCCCAACAACAAAAAAGTTATGAGAGGTTAAACTTTTTTAAAAAATGAAAAAACCGAGGGGCTGACCGCGTCTGAAATTTGTACAAAAGAGTTCCTTTTTGCAAAGAGTTCCTCGAAGTTCCTCCGGAGTTCCTCCGGAGTTCCTCCGGAGTTCCTCCAGAGTTCCTTGGGAGTTCCTCCTGTGTTCCTTAAGAGTTCCTCGGTAATTTTTGGCAAATAAGCTGTAGAAATTACCGCTGTGCAAGCACTCCTGCCAATAAGGCACCCTAAAAAAAAAGCTTTTTCCCTGGCGGTTTCAACTTGGCGCCCCTACAAAAAAAGAAGTTGGCGCCCAAAAAAATACCTTCATAAAAACAGCTTTGTCCCTGACGGTTGCTACCAAACTTAGCGCCCCTTCAAATAAAAAATGGCGCCCCCGATTTACCTTCACGAAAAAAGCTTTGTCCCTGACAGTTTCTACCAAACTTGGCGCCCCAAGATTGCCCCTTCGGGAAAAAAAGCTTTGTCTCTGACGGTTTCTACCAGACTTGGCGCCCCTTCAGAAAAAAATTGGCGCCCAAAGGTAGGATGTTTTGTAAAGTTTTTGTAACGGCTCATCTAGTTTGAACATAAGAACGTTAATCCACATGGGTAATAAATAATAATTGTTTCTGACCGCGTCTGAAATTTGTACAAAGGAGTTCCTTTTTGCAAAGAGTTCCTACATTTTGCAAAGAGTTCCTCCATTTTGCAAAGAGTTCCTTCATTTTGCAAAGAGTTCCTCCAGAGTTCCTCCTTTTTGCAAAGAGTTCCTCGGAGTTCCTCCAGAGTTCCTCCTGAGTTCCTCCAGAGTTCCTCCAGAGTTCCTCCAGAGTTCTTCCTGAGTTCCTTTGGCTTGTACAAAAGATTTCCTCGCGGTCAGCCCCTCGGAAAAAACCATCATTTAAAAAAAGATTTTTTTTTTAATTTTTGTTTTTTTTTTATTTTTTTTTTTTAAATTAAAAAAAGTGTTATTTTTTTTGCAATAAAAAAAATGGTTTAAAAAAGTTTAAAGTTTATTTTTTATTTTTTTTTACTGTGAATAGTATGTAATCGAATGCGTAGCAAATATATCTTCACGGCTTGTTTTTACATTTTTCCTTGTCAATGTATGTATATATTATATGCATTTTTTTCAGCTACCACGATACCAGCAGCGAAAGGCTTGCAGTACCCGTTTCCCAGCCATCCTCCGATACAGTCGGCCCTCAGCACATCGACACCCGCCGCGCCGTCGGTGGGCACCATCAGCACCACTACCGCTGTGGCTACGACCACGATCGCCAGCACCACGAGCATCTCGGCGATCAGTACGGCGCGCACGACGGTAGTGGCCGCGCAACCGCATGGTGAAAACAGACTGAAACCGTGCGCGACAGTGGCGCCCTCTGCGAATGCGCCTAGTGATACAAGGACTAGTAGCAAAGTAATTGTAAATAGGTCAACTACGTTAAAAGCTAGTGAAAAGAACTCAACAAACATTCCCCCGGGCGCGAGTGAAAAACCTAGTGATAAAATAACGTGTCGCCGGGACTCGAGTGCGAGCGGCTCCTCGCCGAGGGCCGAGGTCAAATCAAGGAGGAACAGTGATAGTACAGTGAAAAAATCCGCCGACGATAAAATTAATAGTGACGTTTCGGATATAAACCAAAAAGAACGCGAAAAAGAACAACGTTTAGAAAAAGCAAGGCTTGAAAACGAACGTTTAGAAAAAGAAAAAGCAGAAAAAGAGAGAATCGAGAAGGAACGGTTGGAAAAAGAAAAACAAGAAAAGGAAAGGCTAGAAAAAGAAAGATTAGAAAAAGAAAGGCTGGAACGCGAAAGCGAACTAGAAAAAGAAAGATTACAAAAGGAACGAATAGAAAAAGAACGCTTAGAAAAGGAAAAACGTTTAGAGAAAGAACGAATAGAAAAAGAAAAACGTTTAGAAAAAGAACGATTAGAAAGGGAAAAGCGCTTAGAAAAAGAAAAAGCTGAGAAAGAAAAGCGCGTAGAAAAAGAAAAAGCTGAAAAAGAAAGGATAGAAAAGGAACGCAAAGAACGCGAGGAACGAGAAAAGAAAGAAAAACTAGAGAAAGACAAACTAGAGAAAGAAAAACTAGAGAAAGAAAAACAGGAAAAAGAGCGACTGGAAAAAGAAAAGATAGAAAAAGAAAGACTCGAAAAGGAAAAACTCGAGAAAGAACGTCTGGAAAAAGAACAAAAAGAACGAAGAGAAAAAGAGCGTAAAGAGAGGCTAGAACGCGAGGAAAAAGAACGCAAAGAAAAAGAAGAACGTGAAAAGAAAGAACGCGAGGAAAATGAAAGAAAAGAACAGGAAGAAAAAACACAAGTTCAAAAACACGAAGAAGAACGGCCGGAAAAAGAGAAAGAGAAGCCAGAACGAAGACATAAAGACGAAAATCACGAAAAACACAGACATCGCGAAAACCACACTGAAAAACATCGTGAAAACAACGTTCACGAAAAATTGACCAAAGATGAAAAATCCCATGATAACTGTCGAAGGGAATCAACTCACGGTAGTCACGAAAAAACTCGTCATCATGTGATAAGAGACGAAGAACGTAGAAAAGAAAGCATAAAAGAAAATCGTGATAACAATATTCATGATAAACATAAAATCTACAGTGGTGTGGAATTTAAAGAAACAAAAGATAGACCTTCGCTGGAAACGCGCCATCTTTCCATAGATCTCGATAAAAAATCATTCGAAAATTCTATTCTTGGTAAAGAAGTACCAAATAAACGAAAAGAAAGAAATAACAGCCTTCCTGCAACACTCAGTACTAAACGAAGGATGAGTTCACATGAAAGCCTAGACAGCCTCGAAGAAACTAAACGTATAAAACTTTCTCATGATCAGAAAAAGCTTTCTGAAAGACGAGATTCGAAAGATAGCACAAGATCTGACGATAAAAGTAAAAAGCACGAGAGTAAACATAAAAACAACTCCGTCAAACATGATAAACATAACAATACCAAAGAATCTGATGAAAAACGAAAGGAACGGGAAGAAAGACATAAAAACAAACATAAACCCGAAAAACACCAAAAAATCAAAAGCAAAAGTCGAGATAAGGAATCTAGAGATTCGCGAGATTCTAGAGATTCCCCTAGCACACCTAAAAGTCCTATTACTGATAAAGACTTTCTAGCAAGACTTGATCTTCAATCCAACGATGAAGTCGAGAAACAACAGCGTAAGGAGAAGAGGAAAGAAAGTACAGAAGAAAAAGAGGAAAAGAAAGCAATCGTGGTAGAAGAAAGGAAGAAATCTCCAAATTCAGAAAAGCCAAAGACCAGAGATGAGCCTCCCACCACTCCCAAAAGTAGCGAAGAGAGGAGGAAGAAGGAGCACCGAATACGTAAGACAACTAACAGTAGCGATAATAGTGATTCTGACGGACATAAAAAACATTCTATTTTTGATGTAGTTGATGACGAGCCAGCTTATATATCGATGTACGATAAAGTAAAAGCGAGAAGTTGCAAGAACATGGCGAAACAAGAAGAGGAAAAGCGACAGGAGAAAATCAAAGCTAAATTCAGCCAGTTGAAGCAAAGCAGAGCAAAACGGGAAGAAAAGAAGCGATCCACTTCCTGGGACGAAGATTCGGACTCCGAACAAGAACGAGCCAACCCAGAGAAATCCGACTACAAGAAACGGTCGTATAGGCCATCCAAACTGATGATCGTGAGCTCTGATGAAGAAGGGAATTCAAAACACCTGAAAAGCAAGGACATTTACAGCGACTCCGATTCCTACGAGCAGTTACCTATTAAATCTGAACATAACGATTCTTCTAACGATGAATCTGTTAAAAATAAACCAATGCACTATAAACCATGCAAATCTAGAATACCAAGTGATACTTCTGATGATGAAGCAGGTAAAAATTTGAAAGAAAAATCTGATGTGTTCTCTGAAAATGAAAACGATCAAGAATTCGTGAATCCAGAGCAAAAACCGAGCAGTTATAACATGAAAACTGAGTTGGAGCGGTTAATAAAGAAAGAACGACGTAACAGTAAACACCAAGAAGTTAGCGAGGTTATGTTCCCTGATCATCCAGAAAACAAAGAAAAAATCACCAGGTTATCGTTTCCTGAAAATTCGACTGATGATGAAGCAGCTGAACAAAAGGAGAAACGATCTGACCGGAAGAAACACAAAAAGAAGCAAAAACGCCAAAAACATTCGATCAGCAGCGAAGAATCCTGTAAACTGGAACCCGTGGCAGATCAACTTCCAGGGGAAACCACCGAAAAATCAAAACATCACGACAAAAAGAACAAACAACACAGTAAAAAGGTTAAAAAACGCGATAAATCGAAAGATGAGCGAGAAAAGTCCAAGAAATCGAAACGGAACAAATCTGAGGTTAAAACAGAGAATAAACCATACCAAAACCTGTTCGGGTCTCTATCCGAGGACTCTGAAAACGGTAACCAAAAGGACATCACCCAAGAACCAGCCGAGGTGCAACCACCTAAGAACTCGTTCCATAACAAATTCGGTGAAGAATCTGTACCTACTACCGCGTATAACAGCGAATCAGAGCAAGATAACAAACTTAAACAGCAGCAGGAAGAACGCGAAAGAGATCGAGAAGAACATAAAAAGCGCAAGGAAAAGAAACGCAGGGAAAAGGAACGTAGACTGCAAGAAGCAGCAGCTGCTGCAGCTGAAGCTGAAGACCAAAATAACGATAACAGCATGGACTTTGCAGACATGGGTAAACAATTAGAAGCTAACATCAAGGACGAAAGTAATGAGTGCTTAGAACAAAGCAAAATTGAGAATGATGTTGAAAATACTGAAGTTTTTGGTTACCAAGAAGTTAATGATCCAGTAAAAGAAAATAAAGAATTGACTAAAGAGGAACGCAAAGAAATGAAAGAAAAGAAGAAAAAGCGCAAAAAGAGCAAAGAAGAGAAACAAAAGCACCACCACCATCATCACCACGATAAGAACAAGGTGAAAACACCAGAATTTAAGAAAGAACAGCCAGAGTTTAAAAAAGAAATCAAGGAGGAAGAAGAGCCTGCCTCTGTGAAAAAAGAAACAGTAGATGAAATCAAAAAAGAAGAATGCAAAAAAGAAGATGATTCTAATTGTAAACCTGAATTTAAAAAGGAATCCACACCGGTTCCTCCAGAAATTAAAATCGAAGTTGATGAAGCTAAAACACCTAGTATGCCTACTATTGAATTGAGTCCTATAGACAGCAAGAAATCACCTGAATTAGACTATTCTATATCACCAATACGTCGAGAACCTTTATTGAGTCCTATACCCAAAACACCAACGACCTCAAAAGAGAAGAAACGTGAGACACTTATTCCTGGGTTTGGCACTGAAATCGATGAAAAAATTCACGAATCGGCGATTAAATCTATATCAGAATTTGAACCTGTCAAACCTGAAACCTTCAAAGAAGAAGAAGTTAAAACGGAGAAAGTTGTACCTGCACCCGAAGAAAAACCAAGGGTTATTATTTCTCAGGAAGAAACCGAAGATGCTGTGGCAGCGCTTCTTGGTGAAAGCTTCGGTGGTGATCAGTTTGAAACATATAATGAAGATATCAATACCAATAACGAGCAATCTTCCAATCTTGTGGAAGACAGTAACACTCAAGACGACGAGGAAATGCAGAAAGCTGTACAAAGCCTTGGAGCTGCTGAGGATGATATAGATAAGCAACCTGATACTCCTCAAAGCGAGCACGAACTCCAAATTGACACGGATGGTGAAGAACAAGAAGAAATATCTTTACGTTTTGACCAGCCTCCGAAGACACCTGATATTGCATTACATTTGATAAACCCTCCAAAGACACCAGATATTCCGAGTTACTTTCGCCCGAATGCGGAGACTACTACTACCATTTCTCCTTTGGTTATGAAATCTACGCCTAATATCAGATCACCACCGTCTTTGACACCCATAAAATCAGCGATACTGGATGTAAAGAAGAAATTGGATGTCGAACCAGTTAAATCTTTGCCTATGCTGACTGAACAACGTGCTATTTCACAAGCAGATAAATCAATGCCCATTGTATTTAAAAATAATCCAGTTATCACCAAAGCAGAAACCCCTGTAATTGTATCTCAAGCAAAAACTATTGGGGTTACTGACTGCAGAATTACAGCTGCAATCAGGCCTTTCAACACGCCACCTATGGTAAAGATTAACGAACCAACGAACTACCCACCATTGACTGCTTTAAGTAAATCAGAACCGGCGAAGATATCACCAAATCCCGATTTCAATAAATTGCAAATTTTGCAAGCATCACCAATGTCTGCAACTTTGCATAATCTACCTGCAAGGTCACCAGTTCAGACAAAAGCTTGCCAAGAAGCAGGTTTAGTATCACCTAAATCAAATATACCACCAAGTAGACTTCCTATCATTCCCGTTATGGTTTCGAAACCGTTACAACCTAGTACGGTTATTCTACCTCAGCCCAAACTTGTACATGCTTTGGAACCTCCCAAATTGGTATCTACTTCTGATCCAAGACCACAAGAAAGACCAAGAATGATATTTCAAACCGCGACTACGATGCAACCTCAGTTTAATCCTGGTTTGGGTAGAATGATTGTAAGGGCGCCGCAAGGCTTATTGGTACCCACAAGACATACAGCGCCACCTAACTTTACGTATCACGCTTCTAAAACGCCAGTAAGCCAACCTAAGGAAATAGCGACTACTATGACAATGGAAAAAGCTAATATGGATCGTGTGAAACCGTCACCCAATGTCCCAGTTCATACACAACAATCAAACGTCTTTATATCTTCGCCAATGATTGTAACGTCAGTACCAGTTTCGCAACCAGTTATCCAACCGGTTGTTAATAAACCAGTCGAAAAACCGGCAACACCCGACAACAGTGTGAAGGTAATAAGTGAATCTGTGAAGGTACCCATATCTAGTCCTGTAATAGTACCTCCCGTTACAAAGGAGGTGGTTCCAGAAACACAACCAAAACTTGCGGATATTGCTAAACCTAGAACTCCTGAGGCTCCACCAGTTAAACTTGCAATTGAAGCAGTTACAGACGAGTTAAACATTTCATTAAAGAAAGAATCTGCGGAAAATAAACTTAATCCCAAGGAAGTAGAAGAAGACCTTAAATCAAAGGAAGTTAAAGATGTTCCTCCACTTACAAAAGAAAATATCAAGGCAAGTCTAGAAAATGACAGCTGTTCAGTCATAAGAGAAATTGAGAAATTTGACGATGACAAATCCGAGTTGGAAAGCATTACTTCCGACCTTAGTAAGGAAAGATCTAGTGCTGATATACTTTCCAAGGACTCTCATGATCCTTTAGACACCAAAGAGGATAGCGATTATTGGTCGGCCAATAACGATAAAGTTAATATTGATCTAGTTATCAAAACTCTTGGCTCCTCTGACGAACTTTCTGATCAGAGCAGTGATGTTGGTAAAGACGAATGGGAAGACACTAAACCAAACGACAAGGTGGTTAAAGAGGTTGAAAACACTCCGAAAAAGAAAGAAACCTCGTTAAACGAGACCAAATCTGATGATGAAAATGTCGATGAAGGCGTTGAACATGAAGAAAAAGAGGTGCCATTATCTGAAACAACAGTCCGTGGTGGACGAGGTAGAGGTAGGGGAAGAGGTAGAGGCAGAGGACGTGGAGCAATAACCGTAGAAAGAGGTGGAATACAAACGAGGCGTGGTGTTAAAGTACTACCCGTTAAAGAACCTCCACCAGTAGTCACCAACCCCAAACGTGGTCGTGGAGGAAGACCAAAAATTGATCGTAAAGTCAACAAATCTGAGTCTGATAATACACAAGCTTCTACTGACGTCTATGAATTTAGAGATGATCCGGATGAAAGTAGCAAGGATCGTCCAAGACTGATTCTCACTATTAAATCGCCTCAAATAGGTGGTGTTAATGCACAGACTGCAGTTGTGAAAGAAGTTCTGAAAGATGGCGTTAAAGAAATTGTAAAAGATCTAAAAGAACCCACAATAGTACAAATCAAACAATCCGAAAGCAAAGAAGAGTTTGTTTCACCAGCAAACACGAGAAAATCACGCAGGTTGCAGGAAAAAGATACTTTTAGAAATACCGTGGATGATACTATTGAAGATGTTGTCAATAACGCACGACCGCAAAGAGCAGCAGCTCTTGCTGCTCAACAAAGGAGGTCTGGTAGACAAGTAACGACGAAAACAGCTCCGGTTCCTGAAACGCAAAGAAAATCACCACGTGGTACCAAAAAGAAGGATCGCAGACCCTCCGAGGCCAATGACGATTCATCTGATGTAGAAAAGACCAAAGATCCCGAACCGTCAAAGATTGCAGTCCAAGAACCAGTCAAAGTTGTAGCGAAACCCAAAGAAACAGTTGTTGAAAAAGTTGCAGAAACACCAAAGGCTGAAGCGTCTAAAGAGGCTTTGCATGTTGGACATACGTCGGCTTTGTTAAAACGTCTTAAAGGCGAAAATAACTTGGAACCGATGAATCTGATAGACCCTGTCACGGGGCTTTTGAAACCAATGAGAGAGTGTGCAGAAAATAGATATATTCCTCTGCAGGATAATGCAAACAATAAACTTGCACAAACAGGACAACCAGCAGTTGCACAACAACAAGCAATTTCACAACCAGAAATTACAAGTGTACAAAAGCCTGTAAGTACACCACAGTCTGTGAATACATCCCAACCTGTGAGTACACCACAACCTACAATTGTACAACCACCTGCAAGTACAATGCAACCAGTCAGTGTACAACAGCCCGTAGGTGTACAACAACCTGTCAGTGTACAACAACCTGTCAACGTACAATCACCTGCAACTACACAACAAGTTGCAGTTGTTCAACAGCAAATAATAACAAAACCAGTAACAACTACAGAGGTTAAAATTATTTCAACTTCATCTACCCAAACATTACAACCTCAGCAAGCATTGACAGTTTTACAAGCTAAGCCACACAGCTTTAAAGCTCACGTATTAGCATCTCAAGTTGCTAAAGCTATAGTGACTCAACAATCTACAACATCCAAACCACAACAAGCTACTATTAGTACTCCGACATCTTTGGTGATAACGAAAACAACGGTGCAACCTATTGTTGTCTCAAAAACAACGCTGCCTATTCAGTCACCTGTTGCCACACCTATGGTACAACCTGTTGCCACAACTAAACCTATGGTACAATCTGTTGTCACAACTAAACCTATGGTACAATCTGTTGTCACAACTAAACCTATGGTACAACCTGCTGTCACAACTAAACCTATGGTACAACCTGTTGTCACAACTAAACCTATGGTACAATCTGTTGTCACAACTAAACCTGTGGTACAACCTGTTGTAACAACTAAACCTATGGTACAACCTCTTGTCACGGCTAAACCTGTGGTACAACCTGTTGTCACAAATAAACCTATGGTACAACCTGTGGTGCAACAACCAGTGATCAAACCAACAATACCGATCAATCAACATTTGAATGTTAATGTTTCCATGCCTGTAAACATAGTGCCTGCACATCTGTCACCAAGAACTTCTAATGTTGCCAACCTGACGAAAGTTGTTAAACCTCCACATATGTCCCCTAGTCAAATGGTTCAACTGACGCCACAACAAAAACAACAGATATTGCAGACGGTTAAGCAACAACAGCCACAACAGGTTTTACAAGTTGTTAAGCAACCACAAACAATTTTGCAGTCTACTAAACAACAAATACTACAAGCAACGGGTAAACAGCAGCCGCCTCAGATAAGTAAGGCCCACATGGTGAGCCAAGCGCAGATTTTGAACAGTCAGTTGGCCCACGTGAAGCCTCAACAACAGGTGATTAAGCAACAAGGCATCATCACCAAGGCTGGTAAAGCCCATGGCATGCATCAACATCAAATTATAGCTGGTGCGGTGGGAAGTCCGCCTTTGAGTAAGACTCCGTCGCAAATGGCTACTGCTTCTAGGCACATCCAAGGAGTCATGGAACCACCTAAAATTGATGTAAATCTTGGGAACGTTATCATGGGTTCAAGGTCTACGTTATCACCACAGGGTTCGAGACACATTGGCGTTACACCGTTTGAAGCATCTATGGTAAGTTTATTGTTTATGGTTTTAATATAGTCCGATTTTCTTTACTAATATTTATTATATTTACTAATTTGGGTATTTTTATTACTAACATGCAGCTCGGAGATAGAGGATTGTATGACAGGAGTCGGAGCCCACCGCCGGCTCACCAAAATGGCCCGTCTCCTCAGGTGATTTTTTGGTGTTTTAATTTACAACTTGAGACAGGCATAAATGGAAAACTTTTTTTCTGACTGAGATAGGTTATACAATCAGAATGATTCTGATAATACCGTATTATTTGTTAACGATGCGTCGTTACCTTTACGTCGACGTAAAGGTCACTAATTTCACATTTTATTTATGATATCCTGTACAGTTAAAGTGTTAATAACTGTAGTAGCTACTTGAATTCCATTTAAAGTCCAGTTACTATTAATAATTACTATTAATAGTAACTAATTACCATTACTAATTAGTTACAAATTAATTACTATTACTAATCACTTAATAATTACTATTCCTGATTACTATTACTAATTGCTATTACTAATAACTATTACTAATTACTATTACTAATAACTATTACTAATTACTATTACTAATTACTATTACTAATTACTATTACTAATTACTATTACTAATTACTATTACTAATTACTATTACTAATTACTATTACTAATTACTATTACTAATTACTATTACTAATTACTATTACTAATTACTATTACTAATTACTACTACTAATTACTACTACTAATTACCATTACTAATCTAATTCTATTACTAATTCCTAAATATTAATTTTACAATAATTTAATGTTTTTTTAGGGAGAAACTATGCCACCACATTATCAGGCTGGCGTAACTCTAAGACCAATGCACGATATAAATCAACAGTTCTTGTATCACCAGTTTCTCAGGAGTCATCAAAGTTATCATATACCAAGGTATGTATTTTTAAACTTGAATTGAAATTGTACACGCGTTTTCAAAATTCGAATCAAATTGAAAATTTATATTTTGTGTGTTTTTTCTAGATCACCATTGATGGCAGGCAGCTTAGAAAAAGCCGACAGTCAGGAAGGGGAAGAGGCACCAGTAACGTCTCCGCCCTTGGAATTAAGAAGATCTGCTTCAGTTGGCTTAGCTCATACTGGACGTGGTGCAGTCGTACCACATAGTCTGCATTCACCACATGATAGGTCTACTGGTAAGTACAGTCTCACCTGTTGTTCACACTTTGCTACTGGGTTACACGGTTATACGGACCCAAATTAGAAATTGAATTCCTCTTAAAATTTGTATTTTTTGCGATGTTTATGAAGAAAGTGCATCCAGTAATCCCCCTTTTGTGACTTGTGATGCATTTTGTAAAAGCATTTCAAAACGATCTTTAAATCGCTCGAGGAGTGGAGTACACATAAAGGGTTGTGCAAAGTAAATCGTTTTTGTTTTAGCATAAAACTTTTAATTATTTAAAACAAAAATACCTATATTCCATATGTATTCTTATGAATTGTGATAATTTAAAGCTAAAAGTTACAAAAATTAAAAACACCTATATTCCATATGTATTTTTTTTCTAATTGTGATAATAGAAGTATAACTATTATTAATTTTTTGTATTTTTCTTATTCATATTAGTCTATAGCACAAGCCTGTTGCTTATTTTGAGCTATTCATGCCTTTGTATGCAATAGTATATTATGTCTATATAAAATTAATTAAAAAAATAATAATAATAATAATAAAATATGTTATATTTAAATTTCCCCCCAAATATCCATCAAAAACGTTGTTAACAATAACAATAACAAATATTTCTTCTTTTAGATTCACCACAAGTAGCCCAAGTGTACAATATGCATTCCGGCAGGATACAACATCCTTACCACCCTACCCAGAGGTACTACGACCAAGCAGAACCTCCACCAGCACATAGACCTATGACCAGCCACTCTTTGGCCGCTCTAGGAGGCGAAAGGCCCATTCATATGACATCTATCGCTAACCTAGCCAGTGAACGAACGCATATACCACCAGAACGACCCCTAAGTAGTCATTCGGCACTTGCTGGTCACATTAGCGGGTTGCCTAACACCGATTTGCCTTTGCCTGCTCATAGCCTAATGAGCGCGGGATTAGGAGCGGCTGGAAACCTTATGGGGGCTGTAGCGAGACACGTGGGGGTTGAAACCCCGACGAGTCAGAGAATACAAGCTGCAACGCCGCCACATGCCAGTCAAGTCCCACCACAGGCCGACAGTCTTTTTACAATCTTGAAGGTAAGAATTTGTTTGGTTTTATTTTTAAACAATAAGTATTGTGATGACTTATCTTGCTAGTAAAACTTTTGAAGCATTATATGATCCTAAATTCAGCACCTTGATATTGCTTCTAATCAGGTACTTTTAAATTTTGGTCCATGAACAGTGTTTTTCTTTCAAACCATTACTTAACCCTGTAAGGTTCACTAGTACTTTTATAAGGACTATAATTACCAAGTTAGGGTATATGACTAATTATGATCACCTAAGTCTATGATTAAATTTTACATTAAAAAAGTGATATTTTTAGTTGTAGCCATTTGGCAGCATTATGACATAATACATCGTTAGGCCTTAATATATCCAAAATAAATATGTACATAATATGCAATAATTGTTTATTAACTAAGTTATTCACATTTTTTTTAGCTTGAAATATTCGCCTTATTACGTACTAAAGTTATCAACATCAAAGCATCAACACCTGTTGCACCAAACTCTAAACAGCTGTTAGAAAACAAATTAAAATTTGCTTTTGATTTTCGCAAATATATTTAACGTTTATAAGAAACATACTTTAATTAGTTAAATTAGGTTGTGTCCATATGGTTACACGGTGCCTTAGCGGCTTAACCTGAGTTTCTTCTTGTTTTCAGGCCTACCCATGCATGTGGCAAGGCTTACTAGCCCTGAAAAACGACCAGGCAGCTGTACAAATGTACTACGTATCCGGAAACGACGCTGTTGCCAAGTGCAGCTTACCCAAAAACACAGACGGCTCCACACCTCCATTAAGAATCTTCCAACGGATGAGGTTGGAACCGCCGCAGGTAGAGGGCGTGGCACGAAAGATGCAAATGGAGAACGAACACTGCATGCTTTTGGCCCTTCCCTGCGGCCACGATCACATGGACGTTTTAAAACAATCGACGAATTTGATGAACGGATTTATCACGTATTTGCAACAGAAACAGGCGGCTGGTATTGTCAACGTGGCGGCTCCCGGCACTACACAACCGGTAAGTTTTTTAATTTAAGAAAAGCACTTTACTTCAGGGTGTTTTAAAAGCAGAGGTACTAAATTTAAGTGACGATTATACACAAAAAAAATATGAAAAAAAGTTTGGTCCGGAAATAAGCCATAAGAAAGCTATGGCCCTACCAAGGTGTCGTCCATAAAATAAGACACACCTTATAAACCACACCAACGAAATTTTGCACATGCCTTAAGATCAATCATCATTTAGGTGAATAATTTTTATTTTGTAACTTTAACCAGGAACGTGCAAAATGTGAGGCGTGTCACTTTTTTACCCGAAACTTTTTTGTTTGTAGTTTTTTTCACATTTGTTTAACCTTTTCGCTCCGGGACTGGTCCATGTATGGACCAACAAGAAAAGCCAACGTAATAGATGTTCATAAGGTCAACTTAATGTACTAAATTTAGGAAAAGTATTAAAAAAAATCCTGGTTACTTCTTTGACCTTCAAAGTTAATTTTGAAGATCAAAGAAGTCAAAGGAGTAATTAAAATGCGTATTTGTGATTGAAAATTGGTATACCTACGTTTTATGAGCCGCTGAATACGATAAAATTAGTAAAAAAATTCTGGTGACTTCGTTGACCTTGAACTTTGAAGGTCAAAGTATGAAAATGCGTATTTGCGCTGGAAAACTTGAAAATTGGTGTACCTAGATTGTATCTGCTATAGTAAATAAGAATATTAGTAAATAAGTCTAACTATCTCAACGACTTTGAAGTTTGAAGATCAGGTTCTGCAAAAAATTATCTTATCTGAAAATCAATAAACAAACGTTTTTGGTACGCTGAGGTGAGACTAGCTCTATCAAGATCGTCTTGTTTTGGACTTTGGAAAGTTCAAGGTCAAAGAGGTGACAAGAACTTTTTTTACTTTTATCGTATTTAGCGGTGCATAAAACATAGGTATACCAATTTTTAAGCTCAAATACGTATTTTCATTATTTGACTTTCAAAGTTCAAGGTCGAATATGAATCTGACACTTTTTTCACTATTTTTATTGTAATCAGCACATCAAAAAACATTGAAAAGCCCTTTTAAACCTTTACTTATAATTTTTTACATAAGCCTTAACTTTCTCTCCGGGAGTGGTCCATATATGGACCAACACTCCGAGTGGCGACTTGTCATAAGAAGTTCATTCATTTAAGTCATGAAATTCAGCTAAAATGCGAGGTCAATTTTAAAGGAAAAATCCCCGGAGCGAAAAGGTTAATAAAATATATGTAATACCGTAGGGCCAATGGTTTTTAGGAAAATTGCAGTTAAAAAGATAATTTTACGTTCTGGGCATTAAAAATAGGAACTAGAAAATGCGACAATAAAAAAATTATCACTGCAGGTTGATTCTACATAAAAAAAAACTTAAAAAAAGGCTATCTCATTTGAAACCGATTTGTGTTTTATACATACAGCCTATTCCAGAACTCGCGTACCGAAATTTGAGGGTATATTAAAAACCCTCTGGAAAATATGAAAAAAATTTCAAAAAAAATCCATCTTCGTTCAATTCAAAAATAGGACGCTTTAAGTGGACCAATACTGTTGTTGATTGTAAATTACCATTAAAGGTTGAATTTGTAGCTATGGAAGCAAATTTAATTATTGCAGGTACATATTCTGTAGGTTGACATGGTGATTAATGTGACATAAATATTTATTAATGTCGTAAAAAAATATCAAAACTTTCATGATGTTTACTTCAGAAGAGTATTGCGAAATGCTAATTTTATATGGCGAGTGTGGCCGGAGTGCTTCAGCTACATCTGTAGAATATTCTATTCGTTTTCCCAATAGAGAACATCCTAGCAGAAATGTTATTTTAAGATTGGTGCAAAGGGCAAGAAATTCTGGAAATTTAACTCCAAACAAAAAAGAGATTAGAGGCGCTCCGCGAACTGCAAGAACTGTTGATAATGAAGAAGCTGTCATTCAGGCTTTTGAAGAAGAACCTGAAACAAGCCTTAGTATCGTGGCTAGAAATCTTGATATGTCTAAGACCTCTGTTCAACGAATTCTAAAAGATGAAAAAATGCATCCCTTTCATTACACTCGAGTACAATGCTTGACACCAGAGGACTATCCTTTACGAGTCAAATTTTGCACATGGCTGTTGCAGAAACATCAAGAAAATGAAAACTTTGTAAAAAGCATTCTTTTTACGGATGAGTCTGGGTTTCAAAGAGATGGTTTTTTTAATTCAAGGAATTCAGTTATTGTATTTTTATTTTATTAATTTGTATTAAGAATTTATAGCCAGTAAATAAATTAAAAGATCTGAGTTTCTAATAAAAAAAAACACTACATTCAGCGCGCTGAATGGAGTTGCAGCGGCAGTTTGTTGCGGCAGTTTGTTGCTGCCGTCTAAGACGGGTATCATAAAACCACCGCCGGATGGAGTGACCCTATAAAAATAGAATATTTGATAGCCTCTGTCGGTTTTGTCAAAATATAATAACCTAAAAAGATTCTAAAGTTGAAAGTCTTAAACAATGCACGAGTCAACCATTAAAATGCAACCATAGTTACTAATAAGTAGGAAAAAACTAATTTTTAGGTAATTTAACATCAGCAACAGGATTGGTCAGATTAAATAGCTTCCTTTTTAATTAGTATTGAAGATGGATTTTTTTTTAAATTTTTTTCATATTTTCCAGAGGGTTTTTAATATACCCTCAAATTTCGGTACGCGAGTTCTGGAACAGGCTGTATAGCAAATCTTTTTGATATTTTGAGATGGGTCATTCCGTCGTTACGTACGTTACATTCGTGCACTTTAATTTTGAATCTCAGAAAATTACTCGATAGTTCATTCATTTATATTTCAGGTTATAATCCTTACAGGCACTTTTTGTTTTAGTTTAAGTATAAATTTAATAATCAATTAGGCAATAAAAATAATGCAGCTTATGTGCGCGTTTCGTATGTTACAAAATTTGGAAGTACACTTACGCAATTAAGTAAATAAAAATCTGCTAATCTGATTTGATTTTTTTATTATGTTTGCTTAATTTGTGAAAGATTTACTTTCTAATATGGGATAATAAAAAAAATAAATATGATTTTCAGAAATTATTGTAGTTGTTACGTATGATAGCTGAGGGGTTTTACCAAATTTCAAACTGAATTTGGGAAAACTTAAATTATTTATCTGTAGGGCAAAATACAAAAAAAAATTGCAGTTGATCGTGGTTCATTTAGGGGTCATTTAGGGAACCTAAACTTTCAATTTTGTCTATTTTACAAGTTTTTTTGGACTTAATATTTCATCACAACAGTTTTGGAAATGCTGGATGAATTTTAAACTATAACCATACCCAATATCTAAATAAATACAGGGTGTTCCTTAATATCATGTCAATATTAAAGGAGGTAATTACTTGGCCTATTCTATGACTAAAATGTGATATAAACATATGTCTAAAAATGCGTCGTAAGGGAGCTACGCCCCTTTGAAAGGGGCTAAAAAATCGGTTTTTATTTAATAACTCAGGAAACCTTTGAGATATAGCAACGAGGTTTTGCATGTTAACTAATCTTAATAAGGCACATCTTTTTATGTTATGATCATGTTCTTATTTTAACCAGGTGTGTGCTAAACGGGGGGCAGTTTTTTGTCCCAAAATTTTTTCAGTGTAATTTTTTTGTCATTTTATTTTTGGAAAATAATTTCTTAGGTCAAAATACATAAAAAAAGGTACTCTTGTTGTAATACTGTAGCATTAACCGTTTTCGAGAAAAAATCCCTTCACGTTTTAAGGAAAAAAAATATGCTGTAGGGTTATTCTTTATCAAAAACTAAAAAAAGGGTTTCCCTTGATGTAGGTCGAAAAATCGCTTTTAAAGCTACTAAGGCGCTTTAAAAATGGTGCATTTTTAGGAGACCCTAGCTCCCTCAGGATTGATTTTTGGACGTACCTATATATGAAGTTTGTTTCCTAGTTTTTGATGTACATCCACCCTGCATCCTTGAAATTTTAGTTTTCAACATTTTAGTTTTTCTCGAAAACGGTTAATCCTACAGTATTACAACAGAAGTACCTTTTTTATGTATTTTAACGTGAGGAATAATATTTCAAAAATAAAATCACAAAAAAGATACACAACAAAAAGTTTGGGCACACCCCTGATTAAAATAAGTACATGAAAATAGCATACGACAATGGGCCTTATTAAGGTTAGTTTACATGCAAAACCTCGTTGCTGTATCTCAAAGGGTTCCTGAGTTATTAAATAAAAACCTAATTTTTTATACCCTTTCAAAGGGACGTAGCTCCCTTACGACGTATTTTTAGACATATGTTTATATGACATTTTAGTAATAGAATAAGCCAAGTAATTACCTCCTTTAATAGTGACATGATATTAAGGAACACCCTGTATATAATAATTTTAATTTTTTATGCGGTAGCAGTTGGCGCGGAATGACCCAGAACGACATTTGTAAATATACATATAAATACTATTTATCCAATACATACAGATAATAATACAATTACCAGCTTTATTTTAAATAGATAAACTCAATAATAACCCCCGCGTGGCTTTTACTTTATTGAGTGGATAATTATTTATTTTACCCACTCAACTGTTACTTGTCAAATTATTTTCTTAAATGTCATTAAAATTTTTGATAAAAATATGAATTCCTAAGCTATTTATTGGATAAAACCTTGTATGGCACTCATGGGTAAACCGATATTGCCCTCTCGAAAATTAATTAGGTTAATTTTCTCATGGGCATTATCTTACTTTACCCACTAGTACCATAAATAACTATTATTTATATACGAATAAATATATTTATTTGTGATTATAATTTTAATGATTTTGTGATTTTATTTCAGCCTGCTTATGTGGTACATATATTCCCGAACTGTGACTTTGTGAACGAAAATCTGCGACGCTTCGCGCCCAGCCTTTTAGAAAGGGTTGCGGACATCGCCCATTTACTCATAGTTATCACAACAGTATGAAAAACACGGCGAAGCTACTGGTTTGTGATCATTTCTACCTTTTCTATTTTAAATAGACTACTATTAGTAAATCACTATTCTTTGGACTTTAGATAAATATATTCCTTGATATGACCTTGTTTAACCAAAAATATACGTACGATTCTAGCCAGGTTAATTTTGGTAAATATCTCGAAATGTCACTAAAAAAAATACTTAAAAATTTAAATGATTGTAATATTTAAAATAGTCTTTCGGCATAGCTAAATGATTTTAAAAATTGCTAATTTAATGTGAAAATATATAACTTGACTTCGTATAATAAGGATAACTTTTGGATATTGGTCCATTCCAAATTTCGGGTGCTATTAAAACCCAGGAGGCGCTCAAATTTTGCATTTTCTTCGATTATGATCTGATTTATCAAAATTATTAAAATTAAAAGTTTGTTCACCATTTTGGGTCTTAAAAGCATCTGAGTATTTTTTTTTGTGGCCCAATATCTTTAAATGTTCCGTATCATAATAAATTTTATATAAGTATTTTTACTTAAACTACAGTTTTTACACTTTTCTAAACATGCCGCCGGACTATAAAAGTCTCACTGTGATTTTGAAGATGAAAAATAAAAATACGTTATTACTATTTACTAAAAATTAAATATATTAAAAAAAATAACTTACTACCTATTAAGAGATCTCATAAAAACTTAGTTATATACATTTTTTTTTTATTTAGAAGATTTTTATTTTTCATAAATATCTTGTATAAAATTAGAGTTACTCGAAATGCATGGTTGCAATATTTGCAATTATGCTATTTGAAGTTGAATTAAAATTAAAAAAAAAGTTTTTTTTTGGTATATAAATTTAGAATGTTTATTTTGTTTATAAGACTTTGTGGTTAAGTCGTTTAATAAGTTTATTTCTTATATTTAGGTATATCTTTCTGTTGTTTATTTATTTATTGAAACTAAATATAATAATTCAAACAATTTTACCCAAATTAAAATATAAATACCTGAGCAGAATTTTTTATAGTCTATCTAGAACTTTCAAATGCAGGTATATTTACCGAAAAAATAGTTTTTGTATGGAATATTTAATTATTTAAAAGAAGTATCCTTAATATTTTATTAATTACCTTAAAATTTTATTTAAAATAGTCGGCGTTTCCACATTTATTATTTATTTTGGATATAATAGCCTTTTTGACAGAAAATATTAAGTTAAAAAAAAAATACTTGACTAGAGTTGCACAGTAGTGTTCCATCTTTTTTTGCCCAAATAATATGTTTTTTAAATAAACTAGACGAGAAGTATATATTTTTATCTTCAAGCTACTGCAACTCTAATGAAAATATGTTTTATTTTTAATTTTATAGAATAATATAATGAAAAAGAATACGTTTTAAGTGTATTTTTTGAGGCATTAATATTAATTTTCCTATAAAAGATACTGAGTGTGTATTTCAAAAACAATATACTAAAAAAAACACTTTAACTTAATTGAAACTATCGTTTCCATTATATTAAAGTTAGAAAACGTAAATTTGTTTGAATTTTTTCCTGATGTTGTCTACGATATGTTTTGATACTTTCTATTTCTAGTTTTACGGTCAAAGAGTTTTTAGTTTTTTTTGTTAATATTATTTTTTAGTTTATTTTGTAGGAAGTGTTAAAACGTTAAAATAGTAGCGACTTAACCTCAAAATTTTATTTACAGCAACGGCGGACGTTTAAAAGAATATAGTCTTTTGCTGTTTGCTGTAAAGTGGATAATTTTATTTTAAGAGAAACTAAACTAAAAATATTGAGTTATAAAACTGTTTTTTTGCTTTTAATATATGTTTTTGTTAGAGATTGGTTTACCCAATATTTAACATTAAACTAAGAATTTAAACAATGAAATGTTAGATTTATTTAATTTCACCGGTTAAATTCTTAGTTCAGGGTTTAATCTTGGGTAAACCAATCTTAAAATGTACATTAGACCTGGACTACATATTAAAAGCTTTAATTAGTTTTATTTTGCATTTTTTCTTATAATAGGAGAGCTGGTGACCATTTTTATTTCATTACGTTCTCTCGGTTGTATTTTATATATGTCTTACATTCAAATTAGACCCCATTTCACCACCTTTTCGGAGGTTCTAGCTTCCAAAGGAACGCGATCCAGGACCTGGCGATTTGCAAATAGCTTAATTTGAATTTACTTTATTAAAGTCTTAAAGACGTATATAAAGTACAGCTGGGAGAAAACAATGAAATAAAAATGATCCCCAGCTCTTAAACTATTAGCGTTTGGTTTCTTTTGAAACACAGATATCCAGATATAAAATAAAACGTTACCCACTGTAGAAATTATGGCTATTATAAATATTAAAGCATATAGACATAAATAATATATAAATATGTAGCATATATAATTATATGAAATCAATCATTTTTTTAAATTACAATGTAATATATATGTGAATATATAGTATTTAGTTTGTTATTTTAAGCTTTTTGAGTTACATTTAAGATGTTCTGTACAGTGTACCTTAGCCTGTAAGTAAAAAAAATAGCCAGCGTTACAAATAATAATATCCCTAAACAGTTTGGAAAAAAATTGCTTTAAAGAAAGAAACGAAGAAGCTTCATTGAAAATATAAAGCCTCCAAAAAAGCCTTTTTAGCTTTTCATAATTTTCAGTTTCAAGTTTTAAAGGTTTCTTCATTATTGATTAAAAGAAAATGTCACGGTTTTTTTCAGATCCCGGGTTGCTATTCATCCTATATTAACATCTTTTTCACTAGGCATTTTAGACAGCTATGTTTAATCAAATCAAAATAATAATAATAGTGTTTTTGTAGAAAATTAAAAATGCTTTTTGTCAGTGCAATAAATCTTCTTCTACTATCATTAATTGTCAAAAATAATATTTTTTACAATAAAAATTTTACTCCCATGCCCTACCAGCCCAATTGGGCTTATAGTTGGAGAGCTGGTGACCATTTTTATTTTATTATTTTCTTCTGGCTGCATTTTAAATGTCTTAAAGTACATTCAACTAAGGCTATTTTCAAATTGATAGGCTCCGTATTCGGTTCCTTTGGGTGCTATAAGCTTCAAAAGCTATGGCAATGAGTTACCAAAAAATCTATTTCTAACTTGCTGAGTCATATACATTTCATTTAATACATTCAGATTAAGCTATTTTCGTAGTTATACCTAATAATTTTGGGACCAAGGGGTAAGAACAGTCTTTAAAAAGTGCCGTTTAAATATGTGGTACTTAACTTTTTAAAGAAATGAGAATTTATGAAATTACATTTTGATTGAATGGAATTTCTTTATTTTTTATAGTGTTGACATATCGCTGGGTTAAAATTATAAGGTTCTATGTTCTATAGAAACCCCATATAACATAGAACCTTATAATTTTAACCCAGCGATATGTCAAATCAACTTTTTAAAGTGTGTTTTTGTTACTTGGCCTGCTGAATAATTGTGTAAAACTGTGAAAATAGACTAATAAAAATGTAATATAATGTATTCGACTTGGTTAGTTAAAAATATATTTTTCGTAAACCCCATTTCACTACCTTTGAAGCTTCTAGCATCCAAAGGAACCAGATCCAGAACCTGGAGATTTGGAAATAACCTAATTTGAATCTACTTTAAAACATATATAACATACAGCTGGGGGAAAATAATTAAATAAAAATGGTCACCAGCTCTTAGACTGTTACTTAACCTGTTAAAATGTCCTATGCACTGACCACCATGGTGGTCTGTGATCCTATGATAACCTTCGGAGTTTTTTTTAGATATAAAATCTTTAAAAAAAAAATAAAAAGATTAATAAAAGCTGTAAAATGCATTATTCGAAGCTTTATATTTTTATTGAATCTTTTTCAATCTTCGTTGAAGCATTTTAAATTCCAAATTGTTTAGGGATTAATAATAATAATAGGGAACATTGTGATGTCTATATTACTGTAAATTTTGTACATATATAAAAATACTGTGTATTGTGAGTATACATTATTATAACTATTACAATAAATTATATTTTATTTCTGGACCTTCCTATAACTTTACTTAAATTTATTATGGCCTTCAGTTAAATAAATAATTTATTTGAAACAAACTATTTTTGGAATAATGTTTTTTCATCGGAATGCTGTTTTTGGGTCCTGTTGGATTTGGATTGAAGACCCTCTTTAATCTAAATCCGAATGGTTGTAGTTGTATATGATTTTATCTTATACAATATGTCTTTTATATTTTATAATCATGATTTTATTTTAAAAAAAAAATTAAATCATGATTTTATATTTGTAAAGCTTATAAATATATATCTTTACAACGTGGTTGTACCATTGTTTAATCATTATGATTTAGCACTTTTAGTACTTTTAATACCACTAGTGCAATAATTATTTTTCTAAAATGCCTAAGTATACATTTAATATTATTATTAAGTTTTATGATAGTTGTAGATAAAATCTTGTATATTATACCTACATAATATGTACCTACATATTATGCAAATCACAACATTTATCTGGGGTTTGCTCAGCCCCCCCCCCGGCATGAATTTGAGCACTCCCCCAGGGGGTGCTCAAATCGAAACAGAAGCTGCCTTACATTAAAAAATAATAATACTGTAATGTAAATTGAGGCGTAAAGGGAAACTGGTCAGTAAATTGTTTACTTGGGAAAATTTGAATGTTGGGAATTTGTCAGAGGTGAGGACCTTTTTTTTAGTCATCAAAATTTTATGGTCAGGGGTAAGCTGTTTTTTTTTATTTAGAAAATTTATCAATTTTTAAATTTT
The DNA here is from genome assembly GCA_958510825.1 of Brachypterus glaber. Lineage (NCBI taxonomy): Eukaryota > Metazoa > Arthropoda > Insecta > Coleoptera > Kateretidae > Brachypterus > Brachypterus glaber. Next base: position 29,619,035 of record OY294051.1, read on the forward strand.
GTTTGGGAAATATTTGCTTTGCCCCAACCCCCAACCAATTGCTTCGGAGCACCACTGAAAATATTATAAAAATTTCCTGTCAGGGGGTGCTCAGCACCTATATATTTTTTTATTACCTTGATCAAAAACAATTTTTGAAAAAAAAAAATTCTTTGTTTTAAAAAAATATTCATCTTCTCAAAAAGAAAAAAAAATATATATATTTTGAAATTTTTTTTCTTCTCATTTTTTTCGTGTTCCAAGTGACCTGACATGAAAGTCCTGCAGGCGCTTTAAGTAAAATATAGTTTAGTGTCCATTTACTTTGTTTTAAATTCTAATTTTTGAGTCCCCGCGAAATGAATACCTCGATTCGAGCTTTGCTGCATAACCGGTATCTGAATTGTGAAAACTTATTAAAATTACAGTATTAACAAGAGGCGCATTCACCATTGTTTTCTTTCACAGATTTTTACACAGATGTCGCGATTTTAAACACTTCGAAGCAATGGCGCCAAAAGCAGATGTCCATTCATTTGAGTTCTGCAGGGGGGCCAGCCTTAAGTAGGTGACCTTGCAACACAGCTAAAATGGCCGCCATAGCATCGCAATTTACGTGCTAGATGTCGCTAGCGTTATTTTTTGAATTTTTTAACAGATAGGTTTCTTTTATCTTTTCATGTAAAGCTTTACATTTATCGTGATAGATGGCATCGTATTGAAAATAATAATAAATTGAAAAATAGTAAATATTTTAAGATAATATTATTAAGAATGATTCTATATTGCATATTGACCATATTTAAAACAAAATCCCATTGAAAGTATTAGGCTTACTTTTTTGTAAAAAAAATATATATAAAGCGGGGGTTTCCGTGTTTCTAACCTCAAAAAATCTAAATCTTGGATTGGTGTGCGACGAAAAATTTTAATAACTTTGGAAAAGGTAATTATTTGAATAAATATACGTACACAACAATTAAAACTAAATAATAATGATGCTTTCATGTGTTTTTAGTGTTTTTGAAACCAATCAGTGGCGATTAACCAATTGGTCACACTTTTGAAGAGGGTCGAATGTTTCTTTCCGTGAAGCTTTTAAAAGTAAGTAATATACATACGTAACAATTAAAACTAAATATTAATGATCCATTCATGTGTTTTTAGTGTTTTTGAAACCAATCGGTGGCTATTAACCAACTAGCCACACTCTTAAGAAGGGTGGAGTTTCTGTCAGCAAAGCTTTTAAAAGTGAGTAATTTATATATAAAACAATTAAAACAAAATATTAATTATGCTTTCATGCGTTTTTAGTGTTTTTGGTAACAGTCAGTGGCGATTATCCAATTAGTATTACGAGTACGTACCCTAGTTTTAGTTTTAACTCATGTGGGTAAAAAGTTTTAATACCTTCAAAGTTATATTTTTGGTGAATGCGCATTTTTTTTCCTTATGGATGCCCCTTCTCCCCTTAAAATAAAATAAATCCGACCCTGCCAATATCCATACAGAGTGCTATTTAGTTTACGCACTGTGACGTGCGATTCGTGTACGAGAATATATTCTCTCATAAAACGGTGTATAATAATAATAATTATAATATAATAATATAATTATTTTTATGTTGTAAAAGCTGAGGGTGATAAAAAAAAAACAATTTTCGGATTTCGTTTGGACTTTTTTTCATTGATTTGATAAAAAATTATTCTTTATGTATAGGTAATTAAGAATTATTCTTGTATGTACTTTTTTTAAATGAAATAGTTTTATTTTTGTTTTGCATTTTTATTTAAGTAATAATTAAAACACGTTGAAGGACAATGACGCTGTCCAGCGGTACGTCTGCGAAAACGCAGGCAAACCGCTCGACAGCGTCATTGTCCTTCAACGTGTTTTAATTAACAATTTTATTAAGAATTTGAAATTGGCGCCATCTCTATTACTTAGAATTTCCGCTAGATGTCACTAGGGGTTTTTACAGAGACCGACTATACCGACAATAGTCCGCAATTTACGTGCTAGATGGCGCCTGCAACCTTTTTGTAATCTGTGTTGCCTACGTTTAACACGGAAGCTAAAGTTCTTATATATATTTTCTTTGGTGTTCTGTGTGTCCATTTACATTGAAGTTCAGCATTTATGGCTAAATTATGGTTTAAGTTAAAGATAATATTATTCAGGTATTTGCAGTTTTTCGCATTAGACTCCTATTAATCATTGTAAATGTTTTTACGTTTTATAGTAAAATTTTCGACGTAGAATTTTCTGGTTCTCAAGAAGTTTTAAAGCATTCAGAGATCGAAATTGAGTATAATTCGCTTTTAATTTACAAAAATTTAATAAAATCGACAATGTTCTCTTAACATTTGTATTAATTTATTAAATACTTTTTCAATCAACATTTTTGATTTCCCACAGAAAAGAAAAATTTCGCTGACGTCAATCTGCGCAAGGGGTTTGCGCAGCGTCGAATCTTGAACGCCGCACAAAATGGTCGCGTGAAGCACAGAGCTTGGCATTGCAACTTAAATCAACGTTTTTACTGTTCAGGTAAGTTCTATTGTTGTATTTAAACCTTTATTATCACTTCAAAGATATTTATACGTTTTCCTGTAATGTTTTTCTTCTAATTTTGCATAATCGCAGCAAAGGCTTACCACAGCACATCATTGTTTTTCTCACAGCTAGGCTTTTCTAAATGGGTGGGTTTTCTGTAGATTATGCGTCTTTTAGGAAGTTTTAATGCATTCAAAGGTTGTATATTAGACTGTAATATTCCTTTTAAGTTACATATATTCAATAAAATCGGTCTTTTTTTAAGCAGACTTTAACATGCGCAAGGCGTCTGCGCAGCTTCACTTTTGTGGGCGGCCAGCTCTTCTCGATAGAAGCTAACACAATATAGCATTTATTTCCAAATATCGTTTAAATTTACGTTTTTTATTATTCAGGTATGTGAAATTTTTGTATTTGGACTTTAATTAACTCTTTTTAAATGTTTTTACGTTTTTCCGATATGTTTTTCCTTATAATTTGGTATCACTGCAGCAAAGCTTTGTGCACAACTCTTGTTTTTCTGTAGTATTCTGGGTCTTTTAAGAAGTATAATTGCATTCAACGGTTGTATTTTAGATAGTAAGTTGACTATGTTTGTTTTTAAATTATATAAATTCAACAAAATCGATTTTTTGAGTGTTTTGAGGCAAGCGGGGGGTTCTGTCGTGACTTCTCTATATAGTGACGCATATATATGCAAAGGATTGGAACAGCTTAATTTCTTTTGTTGCAGTGTAAAGAAGCTATAGCTTGTGTACATTGCAACAAAAGTAATGAAGCTGTGAAAATTCTTTTCGCATATATGCGTCACTATAATAGAAACGTCAACGCTTGCCTCAAAACACTTTCAAGAAATCGATTTTGATGAATTTATATAATTTAAAAACAAATATAGTCAAATTACTATCTAAAATACAACCGTTGAATGCAATTATACTTCTTAAAAGAATACTACACAAAGCTTTGCTATAGCATAGTGCAGGCTGCACTGTGCAGCATTCATAGCTAAATATCATTTATTTACAATTTTATTATTCAGCTTTGTGCAGTTTTTGTATTTGGGCCCTTATTATTTTTTTGTAAATATTTTCGGATGCTTTTTTCTTTCCTATTTGCGTTATGTGGGAAAGTTGTTTTTTTGCAAAGTATCAGTTCTTCAATTGCCATGAGTTTCCCTTTTTTTTACCAAATATAGGTATTCTAATTTTTTTTTGGGCAAAATATATTTTAATTTTTTTAGGTTCATTGTTTTTATTTTGGTGTTTTTGATTTTTTTTTATTCGATACTTATTTCGATTTTGATCCAAAAATATTTTTAAATGTTTAAAAAAAAATCTTTAATTTTTTTTAGTTTGAGTTTAATTTTTATGAAAGCTCGCTTTAACTTAGTTTCATTTTTTAAGAGTTCTCGAATTCTTTTGTTTTTTTTCGGAATTTATATTTCGGACCAAATATATTTTTTGCTCATTGAGCAATTTAATTTTAGCTAAATGATTTTCTTCATTTTTGCGCGGTTTTTTTGAATTTTTATTTTTTTACTTTTTTTTTTCTTGAGACGATTAGTCTCATAATTTTTGTGATCGCTAGCTTTTGTTAATACATGGGTCAAGATTTTAGACTATATATGCAGGGTTGTTTGATTTTGTCCGGATGGACAAAACTGGACGGAAGTAATCAAATTTTGGACAAAATAAAAAAAAAACTGATATTGTCCACAAACTCTGGACAAAATTGGACAAAATCAAAAGAAAATTAAATATTAAATTTTAAAACACGTAACCATTTTTATTAAGTACGTATTTATCTATGTAAACATAAAAAAAACTCAATTGCAATTATGTTTAAATATTTTTAATATTTTCTTTAAAATTTGTGTATGGGGGTTTTTGAGGTCGCTGTCCCCGGCGGACATGGGGTAATTATTTTTAAATATTTACAATATGTTTTAGTGAAAATTGCTATACAGGGTTTTTTTAGGTTTCTGAACTAATTAGTTAAGTTTTGGAATAAATATTTTCTTACTCCATCCCGGGGGGGTAAAAGGCAATCATTTTAAAATTTTTTCGTAAAAATTGGTATAAAAGTATTTGAGTTGAATTTGTTTTAACTTCACCCTTGCGGGGCAGTAATAATTTTCAAACGATTACAGTATTTTCGTAAAAATTGGCATATAGGGGTTTCCGAGCTCGCTGAAATTGTTTCTAGTCCAACACCAACAACACCCCTCGGGGTGGTGGTCTGTCCGGTAATTCTTGTGGGCACGATAACTCAAAATAACTGTGAGGTAAGAGTTCAACTTTAGTACATAGCTTTCTTTCTCGGTTAGAATTCTTTTTGGTAAAAATCGGGATGGGGCAAATGGGCAAATAACCTATTTTAAAAGGGTTTATCTAAAGAAAGGGATGTTAAAGGCAGGGCCGAATTTAGAGGGAAGCTTCCCCGGGACCTGGGTTCGAGGAGTGCCCGACGTCGACAGTTTATTTTAGTTCATACTATATTTAATGAGCAAGAAAGGACCTTCATTCCTTTCTAATCTTCAAATTCGTAAAAATGTTCGCCTTTGTACTAGTGCTTTTAACGAGGCTTTAAAATTTTCTTTTTACAGTAATTAATTAACGTCAATTAACAGAATTCGTAAAAAAATGTCGCCTGCGGCGCTAACTTAGTTGATAGCTGACAACCATTTTTTTGTCGTCACTTTTCTTTCATTCAAGTTTGTTAAACTTAACGTTAAATTTAAAAAAAATCGCTCGATGTGTTGGAGCTTTCTTGCATTTTTATGAAATTTTGAATTGCAACACTGTTTTAAAATTCAAATACACCATAAATTCTAAAATTTTCGCCTCCGGCGCCTAGGACTTTCTTGAGTTTTTTTTTATTTAAGATTGTAAAACTTACAATATTAAATAAAAAAACGTCGGAAATAAATGGGTTCGTAAAAAAATCGCCTGCGGCGTTAACTTAGTTAATGAGGGGCTGACGCCCATTTTTTTAGTCGTCACTTTTTTTTAATTCGATTTTGTAATTAAATTAAAAAATCACCCGGGCGCCACTTCAGCCCCCTGTACAAGTAACTATAGTTATTATTTATAAATTATGTTTTGGAAAAAATAGGGAATCCGGATAAAAACTTTCTCCGGGGCTTCGACTGGCTCGGTCTGGCCCTGGCTAGAGATAAGCGCTGTAGAATAAGGATTTAAAATGGAAGATTTGTGATTTTTTGTCCAAATATTTTGTCATAAAATGCCTAAAATTGTCATAAAATCATAAAAAAAATCTGAAAATTTTCGGTTGAAGCCTGCATGTGTTATTATAAGGGATAATTTTTGGTTTTGTCCAGTTTTGTCCCATTTTGTCCGGTTTTGTCCAATTTTGTACAGTTCTGTCCAATTTTGTCCGGTTTTGTCCACCGGCCTGGACAATTTAAAAAAGTGGACTTTTTCACTTCCCTGTTAATTTGTTGTATTTTTTTTTCAGATTTAGTTTCAGGCATCCCCAAAAAATCTTCGCCAAATACGGAAAAATGGTTTTTCATCAAAAATTACAGGTGTTTAAAATGGTAGCTTCCCTGAAGGACCCTCATTGATGTTACAAGGCCTCAGTTTTTACGTGGTAAGATATAATAATATATTTTTATAATAAAAAATACTAACTAAAGAAATTTTTGTCTGTCCGCAGAAACTTTTGACGATAACTCGAAAACAATTTGAGCTAAAGACTAGGAGTCAGCGCTACAAAATGTATAAAAATAGTATAGGACGGGATACGTCAGACCTAAGGGTGCGAAAATTTTTGCGGCGTGACGCTGCGCCTGCTAAAATTATTTTGTTAAAGAAATTTTTAAGTAAAAATAGAAAAATAATTTTAAAGCTTTACCAAATGAATCATTTTAAGTTACTTTCAGACGGCGCGCTGCGCGGGGCCGTAAATTTGGCTGCGCGCACGCACACCTTTAGCCAGACCCCAGTTGGTTGTTAAAATATTTTTTCCGTGACCATGTGTTATTATAAGGGTTAATTTTTGATTTTGTCCGGTTTTGTCCACCGGCCTCAACAATTTAAAAAAAGTGGACTTTTTCACAACCCTGTATGTATGTTAATTTGTTGTTTTTTTTTTTTTCAGATTTAGTTTCAATAAGCAGAGGAGCAGTCGAGCAGTTGGGAGCAGTTTACAAAAAATGCGTTTTTATCTTTTTTGTCAGTAATTAAAGGCATCCAAAAAAAAATTTCGCCAAATACGGAAAAATTACAGGTCTTTAAAATGGTAGCTTCTCTGAAGGACCCTCATTGGTGTTACAAGGCCTCAGTTTTTACGTGGTAAGATATAATAATATATTTTTATAATAAAAAATTGTAACTAAAAAAATTTTTTTTTTCGTCTGTCCGCAGAAATTTTTGACGATAACTCGAAAACTATTTGAGCTAAAGAATCGAAAATAAAATACCTACTAAAAATTAAATTTTCTCCTGTCCGGAAAAATTTATGACTGATAACCCCTAGTGCTCTCTATGGAGAGCATAATAATTTCTATAGACCTTTAATAACCACTGGTCGGATCAAAGTATTCATTTACCGGGGACAGGTAAAAATTGGAATAAAAAAAGTAAATGCTGTTTACTAAATAGGCACTTTAAACTATATTCCACCAACCGGGTTGTCATTTCGACGCTATTTTTACAAAAAAAAAACATTTTGTAAAAAAAAATTTAAAAAATACATTTTTTGTTTTCAAATAATATTCCTTTTTTCGAAGAAGTATTTTTTAAAACCAAAAACGAAATATTTGTTTTTAATTTTTTTTACAAAAATCGTTTTTTTCATGTTCTAATTGAATCACTATGTAAAAAGAGCGTCTACACGACAGTCAGGTTGGTTAAATGTAGTTTAAAGTATTTATTTGCTTAAAAAATTGTATTTTTTTAATTCTATTTTTTTCTTTCAAAAACATTTTGAGTTAAAGACTCGAAAACAAAATGCCAACTAAGAATCTGAATTTTTGTCTGTCCGGAAAAGTTTATTATCATGATAGCTGACTAACTGAAAACGATTTCAGCTAACTCAATAAAGAATCCCAATAAAGAAAGAGAACTTCTAAATATGGTCACCGTTGGTATATTCGATTTTTTTTTTTAATTCTTCGTGTAAAAAATGTTGTTTAAATTTTACTTTTCCATGTGAAAGTTTTGCGTTAGTAAAAAAAATGTCTCGTAAAATGTTGCGTCTTTGTTTTATATGCACTAAATATGTTGTCAGAAAAAAGAAATCTGTCGGTCTGTCCGGAAACATTGTGACCGATAACTCGAGAACGCTTTTTTCTGCCTAAACAAGTATTGCTAGCTCTGGTAGAAATCGGGAAAAAGTACGGGAATTTTACCAACCCGAAAAAAAGGTGGGTTTATTTTATCAAATTTTATTTTTAATTATTTTAATTTTTACTTCCGTAGAAGTGTTTTATAAATATTTTCTTTTTCCGTAAAGTCTTCTGTTAGACAAAAATTTTAAAAATAAATTATTGGTTTTTAAAACCCTTAAAAAGATGATGTTTGCGAAAAATATGTCTGTCCGGGAAGTTTTGTGACCACGATATCTCAAAATCGCCTTTAGCGGTTCTGTACACAATGTTGAGCTACCTCTAAACATCAATCGTGTTGGTTCATTTTTGAGCTGCCATCGTTTTTGACAAAGGAGCAACTTTCAAGCAACAGCGTTTTTGATTTCGAAAATCGGGATTTTTTTTTTGACATACCGTAACTTGCAGCTGCGAGTATACTCTAGAAAGCTGCTTTAAGCATGATGTATCTTGTTATAATTAATAACAATCCTTATAATAAATAACAATGCTTATTTTTTGTAATATTGTTTGTTTTTTTTTTCAGATTCAATGTTCATTATTTCAAGAAAGATTAAAATGAAACTGGAGTAGATATTTCGCTGCACAACTATTTAGTATTATTTACCTGGGACACCTATTTTATCACCTAAGCAGCTATTTTTTTCACCTAGTCCAACTCCTATCAATTTTTTTTTATATTTTATGTAAAATTTATATGTGGATGTAATATGTAAAAAACTGTACAAGCCTATTCCTTACTAAATTGATGGACATACATCATCATATTCCAATGTAAAACGAGAAGTCACTCAACAGGACAAAAAAAAGGTGGGTTTATATGATCATGACAATTTTGAATTGGGGTCTTTGAATGAAGTGGCATTATTTTTTTACGAAAGATTAATTTCGCTTTGTTCAGAGTCCCTAATTTAATTACTGTGGTGATTGTATAAGTCCACTTAAAGGTAAAAAGTTAAAACAGCAGCTTTTGTGAACAATATTTAAATTTGCATATTCTCTGGCCAGTAACTGGAGGGTGATAGCAATGGGTTAACTTTGTGTTCAATGAATTGTAAACGGCTAAACTCTCAATAACCCAAAGTAGCACAAGTATCTTCATTTTTATTATTTATATTATTATTATTATTATTCTCGTATATCATTAATGACATCTATTGAGCGGCGAGATCGTCGAAGTATTCCGTGTCAATAATTTACGTATTGAATTGCTTATACTGGGGGCTTGCTAATAAATACATTTTATTGTCAAGTTCTTATAAAGATACTTGTTCTTTTTTGGGAAACATGCCATTGGATATGGTACTGGTTGAGTGCTAGACAGGACCTTCCGACTGAGTATGATTCAGTCCGTAGCGCCTTTCAGTACACAGTATATTTAATTCATTGGCGGCGCATGCAGGTGGGCAAACTAACCTTTTGGAATAGCGTCGTATTTCCATGTACTTGGAAGCGTACGGCACCTTTCCACCCGCTCAAAAGTGCTTCGGTGCTTTTGGTAAGGTAACTGGGGATCGCAGAGGCGATTGTGGCCTGGATAGGGAAAATTGGTGCCTTTGTGATCACGAAATCGAGGGTATGGGGTCAACTTATTGGAGGACCCTAAAATAAGGCTTCTGCTAGAATGTTCCAAAACAATTTTGTAGTTCTTCCGGAAGGAATATTATGGAATTTTTTGCAACACTTTTAGTAGTTGTCTTAGTTTAGACTTCTGAGAATAGCGACCGGACACCGTGGTAACATTCGTGACCAAATCAAACGTATCAATTGTGTCAATTTCTAATCGCCCGTATGGGGGAAACGGTTGTTTTTGATGCCTATCTTGACTTGTTTTGCTTCAGAGGAAATGCCTTATAGTGTAAGTTTCTCGCCTGTGGGGGATTTTCTCTGCAGAGGAATTCAGGTTTTAGTCACTTTTGCCTTTTGTCGAGATCCTTAGCCAGAACCGTTATCTTCCTCAACGGGACGAGGGACTTAGACAAGGAATTGTCATACAACATGGTATATCTAGTGTTTATCCAGTGCACATCCATTTCGCATGTTCATTAGACAACCAAATGCCCGACTTTAACAATTTACCAGACAATTGATGGATATCTCTTGGAACTAATTGATTGATCCATCAGATCTACATCAGCTGTCTGACTGGGCATTTAAATGTCTAATGCATATCTGAAATGGAAGTCGGTTCATTAATTTTTTTTAAAATTTATTTAGTCATACATTACAGGTAAAGGTCTACAGAGCCTTAATTACAGGGTGCCCACAGATCGGGGAAGTTGGGAAAATCAGGGAATTTGGTCAAGTTTAAAAAATTAGGAAATCGAAATTAAACTCAGAAACGAGCAAAATAAATATTTAAATTTTAAATTTTTGAAAAAACTTTTTATATTGATCATAGTGAGAAATATTCTTTTGTTTACAGCCTTATGTTTATGTTTAGCTCCCTTCACGTCTTTAAAAAACTTTTTTGTATGTAGGTATTAAAATCAGGGAAAATCCATCCATCATGGAAATCTGGGGAAATTTTATTTTGCAAATCCTGTGGTCACCCTGCATTAGATGTACCGTGATTGTTTGTGTTGTCTAGGTTCATTTTCCCTCTTTTGTGGTTGATAAAGACTGCAAACTGACTTGTCCACTTTAGCAGCCTGTGGCCTTTCTTACCGAAGCTTTTTATTAAAGACTCCGGGCTTCTTTAGTGGTATGGTCGACCTGTAGTCCGTAAATTTACTTATTGTTCACAGTTTTAATTTTTTACCTTCTGTTCCAGATTCGATTTATTTTACTATCTAAGGACTTAATTGTACAGAAAATTGCATGATTGTGAATACAATTTTTTTTGGGTTTTGTACTTCATTAAAAATAAAGATACTAGGATATTAAGAATTTCTTGTTTTAATTTTTAAATATGAATATATCCGAGGTGGTAGATTCCTTAAAATTAGTTTAAATCCACCTACTGCCTCCTAAGCTGAAAAGTCCTATCTGTACTGCCTAGCACAGCAGTATGTAGATAGGACCTTTTAGCCTAGCACGGCAGTATGTAGATAGGACCTTTTAGCCTAGCACGGCAGTATGTAGATAGGACCTTTTAGCTTAGACCGGCAGTATGTAGATAGGACCTTTCAGCCTAGCACGGCAGTTAGATAGGACCTTTTAGCTTAGGCCGGCAGTTAAACCTATGTAGATAGGACCTTTCAGCCTAGAACGGCAGTATGTAGATAGGACCTTTTAGCCTAGCACAGCAGTATGTAGATAGGACCTTTTAGCCTAGCACGGCAGTATGTAGATAGGACCTTTTAGCCTAGCACGGCAGTATGTAGATAGGACCTTTTAGCCTAGCACGGCAGTATGTAGATAGGACCTTTTAGCCTAGAACGCTAGTATGTAGATAGGACCTTTTAGCTTAGACCGGCAGTATGTAGATAGGACCTTTTAGCTTAGACCGGCAGTATGTAGATAGGACCTTTCAGCCTAGCACGGCAGTTAGATAGGACCTTTTAGCTTAGCCGGCAGTTAAACCTATGCAGATAGGACCTTTCAGCTTAGCACGGCAGTATGTAGATAGGACCTTTCAGCTTAAACGGCAGTATGTAGATAGGAGCTTTTAGCATAGCACGGCAGTATGTAGATAGGACCGTTTAGCCTAGACGGCAGTATGTAGATAGGACTTTTTAGCCTAGACGGCAGTATGTAGATAGCACCTTTTAGCTTAGAACGGCAGTTAAACCTATGTAGATAGGACCTTTCAGCTTAGCATGGCAGTATGTAGATAGGACCTTTCAGCTTAGACGGCAGTATGTAGATAGGAGCTTTTAGCATAGCACGGCAGTATGTAGATAGGACCCTTTAGCCTAGACGGCAGTATGTAGATAGGACCTTTTAGCCTAGAAGGCAGTATGTAGATAGGACCTTTTAGCCTAGAAGGCAGTATGTAGATAGGACCTTTTAGCATAGACGGCAGTATGTAGATAGAACCTTTTAGCCTAGCACGGCAGTATGTAGATAGGACCTTTTAGCTTAACCGGCAGTTAAACCTATGTAGATAGGACCTTTCAGCGTAGCACGGCAGTATGTAGATAGGACCTTTTAGCTTAGAACGGCAGTGTATGTTAAACCTATGTAGATAGGACTTCGCTTATTAGGACCAAAATTGGGGCTCGATCGGGTAAAACTCCCGCTTTTACTAATTGGGTACCTTCTTCTGAATCCATATTTGCTTTTGTTGGTGGAGAAAATCTTAAAAATTATTTGGGACTGATATCAAAAAATACTGCCAGGTTGGCAGTTTAAAAAACAAGTGGTTTTTATGATAGACATTTTTATTAGGTTTGATGCAGCAAAACAAAATGTCATAGACAAAAATTAAGGTACATACGTGTTAAATAACTTGTACAAAAAAGATTTCAACTCAAAATTAGGTACCTAAATTAAAAAGAAGCTTTTTTAAGGAATAATGTCCAGTATCTTCCAGAAGTCGTGTGCTGATTTTTATGGACTAATAAAAAAAATTAAATATATATTTATTTGTTCTTAGCCCCTTCCGCTCCAGCCAGTTTTTTGGGGTACAGGTTCCTACACCAGATAAAAATGTATATGGAAAATCCCGTAAACAAATATCCAACTGTGGATATTGTGGTATATTTTGCTATATATATCCATAGGTGTTATACAATGGAGCGGAAGGGGTTAATATACGAATTTACCCAGTTTACTTTGAGTTTTACTTTTTAAATCATAAACCAATCAAGTTCTAGTTTTTAACTATCACAGTTTTAAACTATAAATTGAGGTTTCTTATATATTAAAACACTAGTTTTATTATAGACTTTTTTGACGCACGCGTCCAAGTTTAAAAAACGAGATGCTTGCGGCGAGTTTTTTAATAGAAAAGTGCACGATAGTAACGAAACGAGTATTTTATACTAGTTTGTCCATATGACTGGTTAAAAAAATATGCATTTGAGGAAATTTAGATTTTTTTGTCAAAAATGTAAAACTGTAAAAACGTGATTTTTCATAGTTTTTGGCCTACATTTATTATTTTGACAAACAATAAGCGATGTTCGTTGGCTGTTGCCAAGACAAGAAAAAACAAATTTGTAAAAACTTTAAAATTGCGTCTGTATATCTGTCTTTAAAAACTGAACGTTAATTAGTGAAGCAGAGTAAATTACCCTTAATCAACTTTTTAGAGTTTTGAAGAAATCAACCAATTAGAGACGCTGTTTTCAACTATTTTAACCATAATTAACTGACGTCTCTTAAAAGTTATTTTGACATTTTAAAAATTGGAATTGGCGCATTTTTTAAAAAACCGAAACATGCTTGATGAATTCATAAACTGATCGAAAAAAGTTGAGAATATTTTGGTTTCTCTGAGAAAAAATAATCGAAAAAACAAAAAATGGCCCGCCGCTGTGATTATCTTGTCTGGGACATGCTTGGTAGAGCAGTAATTGATCGTCAACCAAATTTTCATGACGTAAGGAAACTAGCAAGTTCTTCCGGATTTATGCGATGTCTTAGACCAAGATCAGCTAAATCGCCTAAAGTATTCATCGGTGAGTTGAAGCGTCTTTAGCCAACAGAGGTAGACTTACCGGCTATTAATTAATTTTCAGTTTTCAAAAATAATTTCTCTTGTTTCATTAAGGAAAACATATTGTTAAATCCCGAATATAAATATTTTTGAATTGATTAAATTTATTTGTTTTTTAGAAATGATCAGAGAATATGGAATTTTTATGTTTTTTTTCCTAAACTGTTCCCGGAAATTCTTAACAATATCCTTAAGTTTTTTCGATCAGCTTATTATGAATTCATAAAAAGTAAAACAAAACTGGGTTAATTAACTTGTAGTTGACTAGAAACAGCTGTTACAAGATGAATTTTCCCAATTTTAAGTATTAATTTTTAACAAATCACCAATCAAGTCTCAATTTTTAAGAAATTAACCAAATGCAGATACAGTTTTAATTTTTATTTAAGAAACATCAAAATAATTTTTCAGAATTCAAAAATGTGTAGTATAAAACTGCGTCTGTGAGTAGATTTCTCAAAAACTAAAACTTAAAATAAAACTGGGTAAGTAAATTGACCTGAAATATTATACAAATCAATATATCAGAACTGGGATTGATTTATTTAGAGAACTAATAAAAATATTTTTTAACTTTTTTTTTCAATTTTACCAACAGGTTATGGGTCCAGCATATAAATTCGTCACTCCAGTTCTGGAAAACCGTGCATTAGAGGTTATATATTATTTTTATTACATTACACATATTTTTACAGCTTACTTGAAACATGTTTGAGATTTTCAAAAATGTGATTTCTAATATCACAATCTAAATATACATTTCTAAGAAGGCCAATATAATTTTTGAAAAATAAAATGCTTTATCCAGAAAAAACTTAAAATAATATTTTTATGTACATAAAACTTACATATATTGAAATACTAAGGGTTTTTAGTAATACAAATATTGCGAAGAAAAAATAAACTTAAAAAATTATGAACAAAGTAAAAATAAATGCTTTACAAAAATCTTAATAACTAATAAATACTTTGTTATATACATTTAAATAATTAATTTTTCTGAAACATATTTTTTGGGGAATGTTTACTTTGGTATATTAGGTTGGTAAACTTTTGTTTGTTTATATAATTAACCCAAAAAATGGTTAAACCTTATTTTGAAAACCCATTATTTACAGTTTTTTTTTAAATTTTCTGGCTTAAATAACGTATATATTAAATATATAGAATAACCAAAAAATATACCATAACAAAAACAAATTATTTTGGGTTTGTTTATTACTTTTAGCCAACATTTAAGGGAAAACTCGAAAGGACAAAAATTATAAAGCGCAAGTATTTTTTTTTTGTTTTTTACATATACTTTTTAGAGCACTTATTATTTAGGTGCTTTATTTTATAACTTTTAATTATACTTAAGTATTAAACCTAAAAAAATCAATACTGCAATGTACTTTTACCGCACGCTTTCTCTGTCTATTTCAAGTATATATATTTTATTTTTTCAAATGAAGACTATTTTAACCGTAAAATATAAAAAAAGTAAATTTGTAAAACTATTTTATGCTCTATTTGAGTAATAATTGGCTAAAAATTCTAAATTAGCCCATAAAAAGTAAATATATAATATTTACTATTTTTTATAAATATTAATAAAGGTTGATTTTAGTTTAATGAGTTAATTATATAAATTAATAAATATCTTAAATTAAATATATAAAATCCATTATAAGGTAAAGAACATAAATTTATAAAATTTTTAAAAATATATCACAAAAAACAAAAGAAACATATAGTACAAAAAAAAAACTGTGATGTGATTCATTTTTAGTAGTAGGTATATACTTATGTGCGCAAGAATCTAATTGACATACAATTATCTATTTTTATATGCTATTAAGATGTAAAGGTTGATTATAAATAGTAATTATATATTTTAAATATTAAAATAATAATTACTAATACAAACTTAATTCGAAATTAAATTATTCAACGAAACAGAAATTAAAAAGAAAGCATTTAGAGAAATTCACACATTGTCAAATAACAGAGATAGGTATTATATTTCTTATATATATATATATAAGAAAATTTTTAATTTTTCTATTTTTTTATGCTTATATGGGAGATCTATCGCTGTTGTAGTCCTTAAGAAGCTCTCTCAATCGGAGAATTTCTTTTGTTGCATTAGCAAGGTCTCCTTGCAATGTTAGCTCCTTTTCTCTAAGCCGTTTGATGTCCCTTTGACAATTCTGAAACAAATACAAAGATTATAGTCAATTACTACTTAAGTTATTTATTTAATTTGCATGTTTTTAGCAATTGGTCAATTTTGACGCAAAAAACTTACATATTACCGAAATTGCACTAGCCTTAGTCTTACAGAAATCATCTTTCTTATATTTATGGCTGAAGATAAACTAAAAACGGTGTACGTAGGCTTGGAGAACACATAAAGGGTTATATGAGGTAAATCGCTTAACTAAAATCATATGATTGATGTTTTTATGTAACATTCGACATCTCTTCTAATAACTTTCCGAAAAGTCTTTCCAATTTAAAATAGCAGAATTTTAAATAAATACAAATATATTATGGTACTTACCACATTCTGTCTTAATAAATCCAACTTATCACACTTCAATCTTGTCACTTCCTGCACCAGGGCCTCTCCCGTGGTGCTACCAGGTCTATCATGGCAAACGCTGCAGGCCTTCGCCGCAGTCTCAGCGCTGGACATGCTTTCCAGCCCGGTGTCGCTATCGATGTATCCTCCAGGGAGGTTCTCCAGGTCTTCGCTGGTAAAGGATGAATCATCGGAGGCCTCGGAAGGAGCGGCACGGTTATGGATGTGCTGGGTTAGATCTGGGGATGAAGCTGTGGAGTTGGTGCCGCTTTTCTTTCCGTTGGATATTATGGAACCTTTGGATAGAGATCTGCCACTCTGGAAATAAACAAATATTACAAATTTTGTTACTAAATTGCATGGTTTTATAGAACTAAGCGTTTTAGATTTAAGAAATAATACAATTATTTTAGGAGATTGTAAAATAATTTAAAATCCCAATTTCACTTGCTATCAAAATGCAAGTAAATAAAGACAGAAATTTTTTAATTTTAAACAAAATTATAAAAATATTAATTTATTATTCCATCAATCTAATGGCTATATTCCTTTTGCGAGTAAAGTCTAAAAACGTTTTCTTAATCAGCGTGCAGAGTTGACTCTTGGTACTGAAGAGGGCCAGCAGCCCGAAACTGTCAGTCTACCAATATCACTCTGTACGATGATTAGAAAATAGATTGATGGAATAATAAAGCAAGTAAATAAACTTCTCATATAAGACATGCAATGCGTGTGATGTAAATTCTTTGAGTTTTTGGCATAAAATTTTTGTTTTTATTTCTTCTAGAACTAGAAGCAATTAATCTGAACCTAACTAACTGTCATTCAATCGATAGTAAACCCTTAGTAAAGCAATACATTTTATTATTACAGCAACACAACACACTAGTAAAATTTAAACTGTCGGTTTTCTAACCAGAGGTTTATCAACGATTGAAATAATGACTGTAAAAAGACTAAACTAGTGATACTAATTTGGTTTTGTGAAATATTTTAAAATGTTGTTATTGAGTTTGACCAAAATCTATATTAATATTTAGTAATAAAAATGCAACACTTACCGATGGTGTAGATTCCGAGATGGTGGCCTGACTATTCTTCTTCGAGATTCTGTCATGCCCATTGGCCAAGTTAGTATCACTGGGGCTAGTTTTCACTCTAGCACTACTCAAGGCTTTTTTGACGGTATCAATAAACCTCGAAGCAGGTCCCGTTTCGCTTTTTGGCGTACCAGGTACGATGATAGAACTTCCTCCCAAAAAATCTGTGGTCTTTTCTTTGAGTTCTTCGGTGAGAGTTTGCAGGAGAGATGTGCGCGTGCGCAGTTCCAATTTTGCGAATTTTTCAGCTTTGTAGCATGCGTTCTCGGCGTTTATCAGTTTGGTGAGCAGGAATTCCTTAAATTCCGCACCTTCTCTGAAAACGGCCGGGGTGGGCAAGGTGGGGCCGAAAAATGGAACATCGTCGCGTGCTGTCACGCTCACTTTGTATCTGTAAAAAATTAAGCATGTTTAGTAAAAATAAGAAGCTGATGAGACCTAACGAGGTCTTATACAGTGTGCCCGTTTTTCGAGCTCAAGCATGGGTATCTCGGTTATTATAAGAGATACAAGATCGGTTAAATTAGGAAAAAGTTGTGAATTTTTATGCTGATCAATAATATGAAAGAAAATTTGACCTATCATTTTTTGTATTTTAATAATTGATAAAAAAATAAAAATTCTGAGTTTCGTTTTTATTTTTTTGAGCGAAAACCGACAAAGCTAGAAGTTTTTAACTGAAACATTGTTAAGGTACTTTTTTGCAAGGAATCTAAATCTGATACCATATTTTCAATGGCATTTTGGATGCAAGAGCTACAACACTTAACTTCTTTTACATTTTTGAATACAGTTTTTTTTTCTGATTACGATGATGTATCACACGAGATGATCAATGGCGATTTCTCCCGTTAGATTAGACAGGGACAACAGTTCTACCCAAAAAGGATAATAGACATACATACACTCCCACTTCCACCCAACCAAACAAATTCTGTATTTGTTCTTTGTTGAACAAATAAAATATTTACTTGGCCGGGCGAAAAGTGTAACTATATTATTTTTATTAAAGAAATTACAGGCGCCATCTAAATTTTAGTAGAATTATCTTATTCTACAGATTCACATTAGCTATGTTCGTTCGTGCGCTCAGTGCTACACTTTCCGGCCAACCAAATAAATACTGTATTTGTTGTATGAAAAACAAATACAGTATTTATTTGGTTGGCTGGAAAGTGTAGCACAAATGAGATAGAGATAGGGTAGACGTCTTTTGTTTCATAATTCTAGTTGTAGAGAGCTCCATTAAATGTTGAAATAATATAACAAACTTAGGCTATGACTAACTGAGAGACTTCCAAAAAGTCATTTGTTTTAAATAGACAGTTTACCTTTTACTTCTTTGCTTTTAGTATTTATTTTCTTGTTCGAAAAAAAAAAAAGAATATATTAAACAATTACTATTACTATTTACCACCTTGTTTAAGGTATTAAATTAAATTAATTCAACTTATTCCGAATTGGATATACAATTTTTTAATTTACTCAAAAGTAGGTCTTTCATTGAAGATGCATAACCTAAATCTTTTCTTTAATTACAATGTATATCTTTTTCGTAAAAGATCATAAATAATTAATATGATATAGGTGATTAAGTGTTTATATTTTAGTTTTACGAGGATATATAAATTTATACGACTACTTAAATAAATAAATAAACCCAAACTCAAATAAATATTGCAAATATATGAGATTTTATAAAAATAAATTATTAGTTTTATAAAAATAAATTATTAGTTGTGTCTGCTGAAGTTTTTTCGATACTATCGATGTATAGGTTTTATGATCATAAAATCTATACCTATAAAAACATCGGCCCGAGAGCCAACCCTGACCGGGGACAACAATATACGGGTCCATTATTTAAAAATTCAGATTTATTTTTTTTTAAATAATATTTGATTTTTCACATAACATAAAGTCAATAAAAATTTTAACTACAATCATTTATCAGAGTTATTCAGAGCTATTCATACCGGACAAAATGACTTTAAAAGTTATGCAACAGTTTACGAAAGTTTTGTGATAAATATAATCGGATCGAACCGGGGCCCCAAAATTTGTACATTTTGTCCCACTTTTAACAGGCCATTCAATTTCCATGGTAAAAATTCGGTTATTTTAAATTTAAATTTTGCGAAAAATATTTTTTTTTTAATATTTAGTGTCCTTGAAATAAATTGCTCCCCTAGCAAAAATCTGCTAGTACGCCGCTGAATCTAATTATACAAATACTCGTTAATATTATACCATTATTTATTACGTTTTATTAAACTATAAAATACCCTTTATAGACTATGAATACTTGATTTTATCGTCTCTCTATTTGAACTGAAACCGATTTTTCTCATCATACGAGGTACAATCGATATTATTATAGTATCCACAGCGCATAAGTTGAATCTTTTTATTAAAAAAAAAATTACCGTCTTTCAAAAAAAAAAAAATATATATATATTTTTTTTTTAATCAATTTTTTTTAAACCTTTATTCAATTTTTTTTATTTCCGAAAAAAGAAATTGTGTTAAAAACAAAAAAAGACACCTATAGAAAATAATCAACATTTATATCTGTGGCTTGGTTCTAAAAGGGCCAATGTCACTCTGTCAATAGCAGCGTTTTCAAAATATAACATCACAGTTGACGTGAAAACGTTGCTATTGACAAATTGACATTGGCCCTTTTAAAACCAAGCCACAGATATATACCATGTTTTATAAAACTGGAAAAATAAATGTATATTATTAACTCCCAGCAAAATTGATGGCAGTGAAGTAAGAAAATAGAAATTCTGACAGAGAAGAAAATAATATTATATTTTTTTATCTTAGAAATAATGGACTGTATTATTGCTAAAATGGATAAATACAATAAATATATGGCGTACTCAAGGGACTCCCCTCGTACTAAATACGATGTAAGCTAATAATTGTTGGTTCGAAACATTAAATTCAAAAAAACGTATTGCATGCGATAGCGTGTGGTCATTATTTGACCTTGCACTAATAATCTAGCGCTCTGTGTAATTTTAAGATCAAAGATAGGGAAATGTATGTACTTGGTTTCAGCATTAAAGTATCCATTCTGAAAAGTAATTTATAGCTTATGAATCATAAAACAAATTTTAATGTAGAGGGATATAAATTAAAAAAAAAAACAAAACTTTCTGAGTATATGACCAGCCAACGTCAAAAGTCAATGGCGATTTCTCCCGTTAGATTAGACAGGGACAGAAGTTCTACCCAAAAAGGATAGAAGACATGCATACACTCCCACTTCCACCCAACCAAACAAATTCTGTCTTTGTTCTTTGTTGAACAAATACAATATTTACTTGGCCGGGCGAAAAGTGTAACTATATTATTTTTATTAAAGACATTACTGGCGCCATCTAAATTTTAGTAGAATTATCTTATTCTACAGATTCACATTAGCTCTGTTCGTTCGTGCCGCTCAGTGCTACACTTTCCGGCCAACCAAATAAATACTGTATTTGTTGTATGAAAAACAAATACAGTATTTATTTGGTTGGCTGGAAAGTGTAGCACAAATGAGATAGAGATAGGGTAGACGTCTTTTGTTTCATAATTCTAGTTGTAGAGAGCTCCATTAGGCATTATAATGTACCCAGATGATCAAAAATGACAACGTTGAAACTCTCTGCACGCTCTGTATAACGTGAACTAAGGCTCAGTTACTGAGCTATTCAGTTAATGCTGCACCACAGAAAACTCCTCACTAAATCTATGCTCGCTCAGCGCCTTCTTGCGGTATTTATAGCTCTAGTACACATTACAATGGGGAGATTTTATTTACACGTACAGTATATTGCAAATAAAATGTGCTAATTGGTCATTGTCCATAATATAGAATTCCTATACGTTAGGTATCGAGTCGAAGAAAAATTTAGTGGTTTAGGCGCTGAAAAAAGTAGCAGTAGCTTATGAAAAATAATACCTATAATGAAAAGTAAATCCTAATACCTACTTATTATATTATTCACGGCGCCACGGTAGTTTCGAATTTTCAAAAAAAATCAAAAATCGTCCTAGACAAAAAATTCTTGGATATAAATTTGTTTCATGAAAAAATAAGCAACTTTTTTTTTCAAATGTTCGTCTGTCCATCCGTCCGTCTGATCTCACGATTTTTGTAGACACGATAACTCAAGAACGAATAATCCGATCGTATTGAATTTCAATAAAATAAAAAAGTTTGGACTTTTTTCTTCATGTTTATATTTTATAACTGAACACACTAGTTAGAAGTGATCTATTTTTTTACAGTAAAAAAATGAGTTCGTTGTTGTACGCCGTAAAAAAAAGTTAGTAAAACCACCACTGGCGGCAGCACTCTTTGACTTTGATGACAGTCATACTTCGAACTTGTTTATTATGTAAACAGGTGGTTGACTCGAGATTCTGTGCAAAAACCTTGTGTGAAATTGATTAAAAATGATTGAAGAAGAATATATGGTTTATACACCTATAAATCTCTCCGAAATTGCAAATGGTACATTAGACAAGTTACCATCGAAATCGCGAAAAGTGTACGATTTTGCCTACGAAAAAAATTTAAAATGAGCTAAGGAAGGTTTAAGTTTATTTCGAAAGGGTTTTATTGGCCTATTAAAATAAAAAAAAATACATACTTTATTACTGAATAAATTAAATTCAAAAATTAATGTTTAAAAAAAATATATAGGATGCTTGAAGAAAAAATAGTATGTTTCACTCAGAGGAAAAGTGCTTTTGTTACTCGTCTGTAAATTCTACAGACTAGTAAAAAAAGCTTCACTTTTCCTCTTAGTAAAACAATATACTATTTTTTGAAGTTTTTTTTTGAAAAAAAATTTTTTTCAATAATTTTTCGTTTTTCAAAAAAGATTAAAAAAAATTAATTTTTTTTTTGTTATATATTTTTTTGAAAATTATTTTTTTTAAGTATTTGGGAAATGCAATATAGTATTTACTGTGAATAATATATAATGGAATGCGTAGCATTACATATCTTCACGGCTTGTAATAGTTTATTTTTGGAAGGCTTATTTCGTCAACAAAATATAAAGAACTGTGTGAGTTCTAAATTTATATTAGCAATAAAAAAATTACACAAAAGTCCAAGGTATAAAGAAAAAATTTTACAAAGCGATTATTACAAAGCAACATTTAATAAAATTTTCGTAATAAAATCGTTATAAATATTATTTACTTTTAAATAGTACTAAAAAAATAATAATTCAAAGCGAAATAAATTCTAAATCTTGGTTTATTTTTGGTGTTCTTATTATTTAAGTAAACATAAATTTCTAAAAACCATTTTGACTCCTACGCTAATGCCGCGGCGCCTCAAAGACTATGCCGCTCTCTTTTGCATTGGAATTTGTCAATTGTTTTCTATGTTTTCTATAAATTCAATTTTATGCAAGTCCCAGACGTAGAGGAAATGCGCCTAATTTCGGATGGTTTCCAAATTTCGGATAGTAGTGTATTTAAGATACTGTCTGCAAAGGTAAACAGAAACCTACTTTTATGCGAAGCCAAAAGTCAAACTAAATCCGTCCTGTAATATGATAACGGTAGAGCTTCTCCCCTTTAAATGGCAGCACAAATCGTTTATATTGCAAATGGCAGTTTTGTGCTCAGTTGCATTATTATGCTTGTTTATTTTATGAATAATCGTTATAAAAGTTCGTGATTCTGTCTTGGGTAAGTTATGATGTTAGTTAAGTTGATCCACTATTCATAATTAAGCAATTTGAAAACGTAAACATTCTACAAATTTCTAATCTAAAAAACAGAAAGTTGCCTAATTTTGGATAGACCATTTTTGTGCATTTGATTCCCAATTTCGGATATCCGCAAGGTAATTATTATTCAGGATAACCAACCATTAATTATTATTTTTATAATGATACAACAAACTAAGATACACAATTTTGAAAAAACGAAAATTACCTAAGATACTAAGATATTCGAAATTGGGAATCTAAAATTATAGTTCCTATAGTATTTCGTAGAAAATCGCTTAATGATTAAATTACGTCTTAAATGTGAAGGAATAACAAGAAACATAAGCAATGGGATCAGGATCTACTCTTGAAAAATTTTTTTCGGATATATCCGAAATTAGGAGCCCTTTTTCAAATGCACAAAAATGCGCTGATTTTTTTTAACCGTGTTTTTTGGAAAAAATAAACTGTAATAAAATTGCTTTTATAATAAATCATGGTTCGCTATAATAAGTTGTATCTGGTTATATAAAAAAAATATCAAAAAGTAATACCGAGTATTAAATATTGAATACATTGTAAAAGGTATCCGAAATTAGGTGACTTTCCTCTACGGTCATATTTCGAGAACTAATTGGAAAATTTTATGCACTATTTTTTTTTGTTGTATTTATTTTTTACTTTTTATGTGCAAAAAACCTATTTACATAGGTCCACAAAAAAAAATTGTCTGTGCTGGGGATGAGACCCACCTATTCTTATGCATTTTGGGATGCCGAACACGAATCTGTCATAAAAAAGGCGCTTCATGGACTCATTGTTTTGCTACACTGAAATAATATGAAATTTTTACCATTTTAGACACTTTTTGCAACCCCCTTAAACTTTTTCTAAATTTTCTAAAAAATAATGTGTATACAATTTTAGGTCGATAGCTCAATGTCGTATGGAGCCTAAAAAGGAGACGTAAAACATATTTTTAAGGTTGTAAAAGCCAAACGGTACGTCTTATCAAAAAAATGCAAAAGCAATAAAATTTCATAATAAAAAAATATATTTTTTGAAAAAAATTTAAAAAGATTTTTGATTTTAAAACATTTTATATATTTTTTATCCTAAACATTTTTTGGTCCTTGTATTTTTTCAACAGAATGTACCGTTTGTTATTACACAAAAAATTTAGAAAAAAATGGGGGCATCCCAAATAAATCTATTTTTAAGGACCACCCTCTGCTGCTGTACGGAAAACATAGTTAATATTTCATAGAAGTTCAAACTATTTCTAACTTTAAAAGTCAGAGGTACATGATATAAATGGCAATACACGGTTTTGAAACTCGATAGCAATGCATAAAATCAAATGCTCTTTGAGCCTCAAACTTTGAGGCAATATTGAAATTCTACTTTATGTGAAAATATGGCTTTTCTCTGTTTAACGTGTTTTCCATGTGTGTTGAAAAAAACTATGAATTTTATACCAGATGTTTAACAAGCTCTTGTATAAACTATAAAATATAAAAAACTGATTTTTTTTTTATTTTAAAATCATTAAAATAATTGCATCAAGAAAACATTGTGCCAAATTTCAAGGTCATAATATGTACATATAATATTTACATATTATGTAAAGTTTAACTAATAAATCCTCAAAATTAAGACGAGACGAATATCAAGTCGCGTCGTCGAGAGTCAAAACTATTATTCAGGATTCGAGACTTCTCAACACTTGATTAAATTTTTGTAATTTTCAAACACCTTCCATTTAAAAGTTTTAAGTTTCCTACACTGAGAATCGATTACTGTATTGAATACCAAACGTTTTTGCATATATGGAACCCCAGGAAAGTAAACATTCACTAGTTGTTACAGTAATACTTAACGTTGTTATAGTTCTAGTAACCGCAACAACGAGTAAATGTTTATAACTTATCTTTCGTGGGGTTCCATATATCGTCTTGTAAATTTCAGGACGTCGTATCTCAAAAAAGACAACTTTACAGGAATGAGAAATAACTCTTTTTCGCATTATTCATAGGTTGAAAATGTACTTTTTTAATATAAACTTAATACATTTTTAATGATTAACTTACCTTAAGTCATTTTATTGTGTATAAAATAAATGAATACAAATAAAAACCTAATGTTTATAGATACGACATTTTGATGCTCAAAATTAATATTTTTTTTTTAAGATACGAGCTTTGAAACATTACTATTAGCGGAACGCACCTCTTGCATCGCATGCACAGTGTTATTCAAACTGTCATTTTGCCAAGGTTGATTTAAACACCGATCAGCCGATCGGTGGATTCATAGAACAAAATATATATGCAAAAGGTGCGTTCCAAGTCAGTTTACTAGATTTAAGAGATACGAGGTTTTAAAATTTATTAATCATCTAAGATACGACGTTACTATTTTGCTTATATTTTTGTTATTTAAAAAAAATAGCAGGTGAAACTTATTTTTTAGATGTAAATTAATAATATAAAGCGTTTAAATCCAAAATCTCAAAATCGAAAAAAATTGAGATACAACGTCCTGAAATTTACAAGACGATATGCAAAAAAAAATCAGTACACACAAGTAATGGAAATGTTTATTTTCAATAATAAAAACTTCTGGGGATATTTCAAGGCGCGAAACTAGGGTCAACCAATCCTGCAGAAAGTCGAGAATGAAGATTTTCGAGAAACGAGACAAAAAGTTAAACTTCGGCAATTGGTCAACACGGAAAGAACCTATTTATCCCGAAAATCGAGACTTTAGAGTCTAGACAGACAAAAAGTTCCGTTTCTCGACTCTAGTAAAACTCTAATCGGGACTTTATTGTGCTAAATTTCAAGGTTCTAAGGTAAAAATTCCATCATAAGATTTTCATCAATGAATAAATAACAAACAAACCAATAAACTAATACGAAACTAACTAAATAAAAGCATGTAAATATAATTTTTGGACAAAAACTCATAATTTTAAAAAATTTAGGAAAAAAATTGATCACTGAAACTTAAGGTTAAAAACATTTATGCGAACATAAGCAAAAAAAGTAAACTTACGAATCGACTAAACGTTCCCTACCCAGCGAAATATAAAAATTAAATCTGTAATTTATTAGAGAAACAAATGCAAAACGAAAAAGAAAATATAGTCGGATAATCCTCAAAGTAATAAATGTACTAGCGAAAGGACTGGAGAAGTTTTTAAAGAACTTGATATATTACCTATTTAAAACTTTATTTCGGTTATTTTTAAGTGCACAAACTATAAATATCGGCTCAAACCAGTAGAACGTCTTCGAATATACAGACTGTATAATACAGTGAGTCCAAAATACACGTTTTTATTTGAACGCGAAGTCACACACGTGCACATTTTTATCACAGACACGAACTTGATAAAACTTGCTTTATATGTTTTAAATTTGACAAATAAATAACCTTACTTTAAAAAATCATTTTTACCTATCAAACAAAATCAAACAATGTTGCAAAATTTACGATTTTAGTGCCCACCTTGATAAAATCTATTAATGCTTTTTAAAAAATTTCGGCAGACTTGTCGAAGTTTACTGAACCTACTGGTCCACTCAGAACGTCTACTACGTATATTACGTCCTCTACGTACAATAAAATAAAATTACGCCTCACATTGAACTGTTTCAAATGTAAACATTCTACTATATCAATGGCGTTTAGTATACTCATATTGTTTAAAGTTCCCAAAACATTAAAATTAAAAATAAAATGCTGTTAATTCCTATAAAATTAGTTTGGAACCTAATTATTAATGAAAATAGGAAAATTAAAAAGGGCATGCCATATTAAACGCTCTTTATAAATCAGCAAGTATATCTTCAATAAATTTAATGACCGAATGCAGTGTTGGAAAACGTATGGAAAACGCTTTAAATATTAACCCCTTGACGCACCACTTTTTTTCGAAGAAGTGGTTAATTTTTCGCCAGTTCGGCAAAATATAAGTCGCCCGAGTTAACTCGGGTAAGTGGAAAGGAGCCCGACCTACTGTCAAAGATATAACTCGGGTGAGTGCGTTAAGGGGTTAAAGTTAAAGCGGGTAAGCGCAAAAGAGCCAACCTATTGTAAACGAGTTAACTCGGGTAAGTGCGTTAAGGGGTTAAAGACATGTAAAACATGAGTGGTTAAGAGACACACTGTCATACAGGGCGGCTACATTTTACTTATTTGTCTATTTTTATAACTGAGGTTAAACAAAATTTATAGTATATTTTTATCAGTAGGTATTCAACGATCGCACGAAAGCATGAAGTTTACTCTTGAAAATAGAAATAAAACAGCCAATTTGTGAATACTCAGATACGGGCCTTACATATCAAAAGCTTTTCATAAATCAACATGTATAGCCCCAATAAATTTAATGAAACTCGAACTTTTATTGATGTAGTAGGTCTCGGAAAACAAATATAAAACACTTCAAATAACCAAGACGTCTACAAATATGAGTGGATCTAAGAGCCTGTATATTTGTTTCGTAGCCTACTTTAGAAATTCGCGAAATTTTAAAATAACATCCCGTCTAACAAAAAAAACAAGGCCCGGTTTGTTTAAATTATTTTCGAAATTGTTTATCTAACATAGTTTAAACAATAATTGTTCATAAATATTAATAATAAAGTTATACATAACATTTTAAATTTGTTACTTTTGCGTAATACATTTTTTTCTTAGTATTATTCTGTTTAAAATTTAATGTTTGCTTTTACTTACAATTATTTTGTCATTTGTTCAAGCAAGTATTACAAAACAACGTATTAAAATAAAATATAAGACGTATTTTCACGAGATTGCTAGAAGTTTACAAGTACTTAAGTTGTGTGAAATAAAAAAGAGATAAACTATATCTGTCTTATCACCAAACACAAAACTAGATTGAAGTAAACAGACAAAAAATGTAAAAAGATATTAAACTATACACTCGAAGAAAAATCATAGTAAAATAAAAAAATCATATAATTTGAAAGCAAATCAATATGTTTTTGTTTGGACAGTGATTTTGTTAAATCAAAAAGATATTTTTTAACCCTATAAGCTTTTGTCACAATAAATATACTCATTGTAATTTTTAAAATGTTTTTTTTTTTTAATCATTCGTAATTTATGGATATTATTTTATTTAGAAACCATTTTAACAAAAAAGTAAAGGACAATCCTTTTGCTGTATAATACAATGTTATTAACCTTTTCGCTCCGGGGATTTTTCCTTTAAAATTGACCTCGCATTTTAGCTGAATTTCATGACTTAAATGAATGAACTTCTTATGACAAGTCGCCACTCGGAGTGCTGGTCCATATATGGACCACTCCCGGAGAGAAAGTTAAGGCTTATGTAAAAAATTATAAGTGAGGGCTTTTCAATGTTTTTTGATGTGCTGATTACAATAAAAATAGTGAAAAAAATGTCAGATTCATATTCGACCTTGAACTTTGAAGGTCAAATAATGAAAATACGTATTTGAGCTTGAAAATTGGTATACCTATGTTTTATGAACCGCTAAATACGATAAAAATAGTAAAAGTTCATGTCACCTCTTTGACCTTGAACTTTCCAAAGTCCAAAACGATCTTGATAGAGCTAGTGTCACCTCAGCGTACCAAAAACGTTTGTTTATTGATTTTCAGATAAGATAATTTTTTGCAGAAACTGATCTTCAAACTTCAAAGTCGTTGAGATAGTTAGACTTATTTACTAATATTCTTATTTACTATAGCAGATACAATCTAGGTACACCAATTTTCAAGTTTTCAAGCGCAAATACGCATTTTCATACTTTGACCTTCAGTGTTCAAGGTAAACGAAGTCACCAGAATTTTTTTACTAATTTTATCGTATTCAGCGGCTCATAAAACGTAGGTATACCAATTTTCAATCACAAATACGCATTTTCATTGTTTGACCTTCAAAGTTAATTTTGAAGGTCAAAGAAGTAACCAGGATTTTTTTCAATACTTTTCCTAAATTTAGTACATTAAGTTGACCTTATGAACATCTATTACGTTGGCTTTTCTTGTTGGTCCATACATGGACCAGTCCCGGAGCGAAAAGGTTAAAGAACGTAAAAAGAAACAAAAAAATTTATATCAGATCAAGAGTTTTTTATATGCATTTTGGTAAAAATTGGAGCGTAGTAACTTGGTCAAAATGAGGTATTTTCTTTGAATGCAATTTTTTTTCTAGCTATTAACGGTTTATGACGTAAACTCGGACATAAAACACGCGACTTATCTCGAGAAAATACGTCTTAAATATTAAATATTACAGTTGCATACAACGAACTAATAACTTTTTTCTCTAGAATAGGCATTTCATTCGTTAAAACTGACAAAAACGTCGGCAACATAAACATTCGTCTGTCTTACTCGCACATCTTTGTTCTAACAGAGACAACAATACCGGTTACTGGTAACTGTTATTGTTCAGGCCTGAATATACCTACTATTTGTTTACAAACAAACCGAGATGTTGGCGATACTTTATTTTAACGGTATGCGTATTCTAGAAAGAAGAGTTATTAGTTCGTTGGTTGCATATCGTGCTAAAATATTTTATCGCTTAAATATAAAACATAGAAATGATCGATTGGAATAGTTTAAACATGCGAATCAGGCACGAAATATAGTGAAAACATTTTTGCAAATGAAGTAAATTTACATGAAATTTCATTTTTCTTTTTTTCTACAATAAATAAGACTGCAGAAATAACGAGGAAAAACTTTTAGGAATTTATACTCAGGACATTGTAACCTTTATTATGTGCATTTTTTTCATATAAAAAATATTTATGTTAGGAAAGAATTTTATAAATTTAATCAATATTTTATTGTATTGTATTGTATTGTATTGTATTGTATTGTATTGTATTGTATTGTATTGTATTGCATTGCCTTTATTGTATATAATAAACGTACATGTTTATATTACAAGAATTGGCAATTCAGTTTAGTATAACTAAATCCTATATAAAAAAAATATAATAAAATGTTAATAAAAAAAAGTTTAACTTAAAAGCTACAGAAGGGTTATTACTTTAATGTAAATGAGTAATGTTAATTAGATTATTTGTTGTAAAAAAAAATTAATTAATATAATTCGGAAGTTACTGGACGTTAAATCTTAAGATCAATTGATATGACTTTTTGTTTTTGTGGAATACTTGATAGTTTTAAAATAAATTGTGAAAAATTTGAATATAAATAAATCAAGGCTTAGTTCTAAGAATAATTTATGTGATTAGCATTTATCAAAGTTGGAATTTTTCCAATTTTAAGGGTTCAAAAACAAATGAAATGGAAATAACTCTAAACAATAAAAAACCTTGTAAAAATGTGATGTTCATGTAAATAAAAATATGTAAATTATAAAATAGTTGTGTTGTTTGACTAAATATTCTTGAAATCACTGCTCGCTACAAATTTCTTATTGCTGAATTAAATCTTACCTTTTATTTGGTGAATTGGCGTCAATAACCTGCACCACGATGAACGCATGTAAGAAATGCGACGCAATCATATCGGGCGAAAATGGCGTATTTTCCTCCTGGAAAACAATAGCAACGATGTCGTTGCCAATGTGTCTCTTCCTCTGCAACTGTTGTGGATCATGTTCGGTAAACGGCAACAGTGTAGAAACGTGGAACATTATCTCCCGATCTTTGAAGGTCTCGTAGACCGCTTGATCCCCCGTGTGGCCATTTTGAATGTCCAGGCCTCCGCGATAGCCTTTGTGATCTTTTAACTGAATTCTTTTGCCTAAGAGGTCCAGGAAAGAAGCAAATGCTGGCGTTGTGACGTCGTTACAGAACAACTCCTCCTCTGTGGATTGACCGTATTTTTGGTACAAGACTCCAAACTTGAAATTCGACACTAAAACGTGTTCATCGTAGTTGGCGATGAGATTTGTAGCTTTCGGGTATAAAATCGGCTGAAAATTGTCGATATTTAACTGATCGTTTAGTAGTTTCGCCATTTTAGCTGGTGATGGAGATGTACCAAGGCAGGAAGATGGTACTAGTTCGTGCATGGTTCCCGATTTTAGCCTTAGAAGTATTCTGGTCTGTTCCTGGTTAGCGACATTTTCGGTTTTTATGGATAATAATACTGGACCCATAATATCGTCGTAGCCAATCAGCGATGAGTGTTCCTGAAACAAAAGAAAATTATGATTAACTAGGGACAATGGAAGTAATTAACAAGTTATAACGGTTGGACGGTTTAAAAAACATTTGACAAGAATATGTATTATTTCGCGCACCAAATGAATCATATTTCTAGATCTTGTTTTAATACATAATCATAAAAGCAACTATAAAAATGAAATAATATCAAACAGAAACAAACTTTTTACAACTAGAGATTGAGATTTTCCTAACTTTATACTTAAGACTGCGACTTCCCAACTTATTACACAATATTTAAAAAATTTCAAATTTTTACACGTAAGACCTATCCAGAAGCTTGCATAAGAACAAAAAATATAAGAATGCGGTGCCGTGATTGGCTCACAAGATACATAGCGGCACATCAAGCCAATCATGGCATCGCATTGTTATGTACTATGTGCGAGCCTGTGGATATATATTATCTTATTTTATTTAAGGGTTATATTTTCTCAAACTGAAAAGCTTAAGTATTTATACTAGGTTGTTACTTACCTAAAGGAGTAAAAGCTAAAGTAACTGGCGCCCCTAACAACATTAATCAATTCTTTCTATTTTTCCCTTGCCCATACCCATTGCTCCGCTGTCAAAACTAGCCGTTGGCAGTGAACGTATTAATTACGGTACACTAATATTGGCTATGCCCTTAGCAAAAAGCTTATAACCAAAATAAAGGTCATCGACTCCAACATTTTCCCAACGTAAGACCTATCCAGAAGCTTGCATAAGAACAAAAAATATAAGAATGCGGTGCCGTGATTGGCTCACAAGATATATAGCGGCACATCAAGCCAATCATGGCATCGCATTGTTATGTACTATGTGCGAGCCTGTGGATATGCCCTTAGCAAAAAGCTTATAACCAAAATAAAGGTCATCGACTCCAACATTTTCCCAACGTAAGACCTATCCAGAAGCTTGCATAAGAACAAAAAATATAAGAATGCGGTGCCGTGATTGGCTCAC
This sequence comes from Brachypterus glaber, assembly GCA_958510825.1. Lineage (NCBI taxonomy): Eukaryota > Metazoa > Arthropoda > Insecta > Coleoptera > Kateretidae > Brachypterus > Brachypterus glaber. The sequence goes on from OY294051.1 coordinate 29,651,081, forward strand.
AAGATACATAGCGGCACATCAAGCCAATCATGGCATCGCATTGTTATGTACTATGTGCGAGCCTGTGGATATGCCCTTAGCAAAAAGCTTATAACCAAAATAAAGGTCATCGACTCCAACATTTTCCCAACGTAAGACCTATCCAGAAGCTTGCATAAGAACATAAAATATAAGAATGCGGTGCCGTGATTGGCTCACAAGATACATAGCGGCACATCAAGCCAATCATGGCATCGCATTGTTATGTACTATGTGCGAGCCTGTGGATATGCCCTTAGCAAAAAGCTTATAACCAAAATAAAGGTCATCGACTCCAACATTTTCCCAACGTAAGACCTATCCAGAAGCTTGCATAAGAACATAAAATATAAGAATGCGGTGCCGTGATTGGCTCACAAGATACATAGCGGCACATCAAGCCAATCATGGCATCGCATTGTTATGTACTATGTGCGAGCCTGTGGATATGCCCTTAGCAAAAAGCTTATAACCAAAATAAAGGTCATCGACTCCAACATTTTCCCAACCCCATCATTCCTGACAAAAAGTAAATATACTTTTTCTTTAAGCTTTCTAATAAAAATATCAGATGGAGCATTTTTCAACTTTTATAGATGAGCACTATTAAAAGATTAAGTAAGATTTTGCATGATCGTACAACAGTTACACCCTGTATGTATTTTTAAATTTAATTTAATTGCACCTGCATGCATATTTTGACCAAACCCCTGTTCTATTTTGAATACGCTAAGGCAATTTTAAATTTGCAGTATATTATTAAGCGGAAAATAACACCGGCACACAAAAAAAAATTCGAGTGCGGCAGACCAGACTAGTCAATTCTTACGTATTTTGGGTCGCTGAACCTGAATCCGAGGTCAGAATTTAAAAGTTAGCGTTCACTTTTTTTTTAACCTCAAAAAACATACTTTTTTGGTAATTTTTGTGCTGTAATGAAAAAACGCGAGTTAGTTTCGAAAAAAGTCCAAACCAAAATTCAAAATGGCGGATGCAATATGGCGGATTAAATTTTTGAAAGTTGCTCAGATTTGCTTGAAACTTGGTACTCGTGGGTTTTTGGGGTCGCTGATTACGAATCGGTGCCAGTTTTTAAAAGTTCAAAATGATTGATCCAATATGGCGGATTAGATTTTTTAAAGTTTCTCGGAAAATTTAATCCGCCATATTGGATCCGCTATTTTGAATTTTGGAAAACCGGCACAAGATTCGTATTTAGCGATCCCAAAAACCCTCGAGTACCAAGTTTCAAGAAAATCCGAGCAACTTTAAAAAATCTAATCCGCCATATTGGATCCGCGATTTTGAACGCTAACTTTTAAGTTCTGACCTCGGATTCAGATTCAGCGACCCAAAATACGTAAGAATTGACTAGTCTGATCTGCCGCACTCCAGATTATTTTTTTTTGTGTGTCGGTGTAATTTATTATATGTTTATAACCGTATTATTAAAATTATATAATTTGCCATTATGAATTATTACATATTAGAATGTATCGCTGTTTCTTTGCACTTTACATTTGAAAAAAATAAGATAGAAACTACAACATGCAAGTAAGGTGTTTAATTTCACATAACCCACAATGAGAATTAAATACCATTTTTATACACAGTGTTTGCAGTCTTTGCGCGGAAAATTACATTACATGTTTGTTTAACCTCGTACTATTCTACTTGATTAAGCATCCCCCAAGTCCAGCACTTGTGTGGGCTAGTAGTAGAGGGAGCCACCGGCTTATACTGACTTTCGAACCTGTTTTTATAGGGGGTGTCCGCTTCACTTACGCCTTCGCCAAATTTTAGTTATTAATTAACTGAAAAAGGAAATTCGGCGCCAGTGAGAATCGAACTCACGCTAGTTGGCTAGTAGACTTGTCATGTACAGACTCGGTAGACCACTATACCAATCCTCCCACTGAAATAAAGGGGGAAATAAAGGGGATCATTCTACATCACAAAACATGAAAAACAAACACAGGAACATATGTCCGGAAATAAACCCTAAGGTAGCTACGGCCCTTCGAAGATGGATATACTGAAAGGGGAACAAAAAAAGCACCAATGCTGCTGGGCGATTCTTTATTTAAAACTAAGCAAAAAAAAGTATTCTTTACCGAAACACCTAAATTTAATATTAAAGGAGTAATAGCCTTTTAAAAAGTAAGATTTTTGGTGGCACAAAATATTACTTCCTCTTAAATTGCATTTTTTTTTTAAACATTTTTTATGCATTTTTACTCAGGGAATCGATATTTTTTACTAAGAATAAAAAAAAAATACACATAAAAAAGTTTTGGGCAAAAATATGTAAAGCCTCACATATTTTGTCTGTCTAGGCATGCTTCTGGATAGATAAAAATAAACTGATTGCCGTCAATACTAGTATACATGCAAAAGCTCGTCGCTCTAGCTCAAAGGGTACCAGAGTAAATTAATAAAAACCTTAGTTTTAGACCAATTTTAAAGGTCATTACTCTCTTAGGGTTCGTTTCAGGACATATGCTCCTGTGCTGGTTTTTCATGTCCATGAGCAGCATATTAAAAAAAAAATAAGATGCCCATGGCACCCGATGTCACGCGGAAATATGGTTTTTTATACTATTAGCTTACGCCTAGTAGGTATACTTAATACTAGATGTCGCCAAAACACGTTTTACATATTTTAAATGGACTATAACTGTGTGGCTGGACTATTCTTGTGTGAAATTAAGGTAAAATATCGTTTGATATTTAATACGGTAAAAAATTCTCAGTGCATGCCTTACGACGATATAATATTATTTGGTATTTTTTGCATTGTTTAAAACAAATCAAATTACGAATTTTTAAGTAGAGCTCCTCAAATATTAAAAATCGAATATTAGTTTTTAAGTATTTACTCTGAAATAAAATATTTAAAAATGATTAATGCATTTTACCTGTATAAAAATTCAGAAGATTTAAAAGTTTTGAAGTAGGCGAAAGAAATTTTAAACAGAAAAAGTTTTTCTTTACATATAGCCATGTTTTTAAGCTAAACAAAAAATTAAATGAGTCATGACCCATGCATAATTTTAAAGTTTGAACTTTAAACATAAATTTAAAAATATAAAAATAAAAGGAAAGTAAGAATTTATTTGCTGTAATATTTATCGATATGTATACAGTGCGTGCATTAAGTCTGGAATCACCCGATTAACTTTTTAGTTACAAGTAAAACACAAAAACCCTCGGATAGGTCGATTTTTATTTTTAATTTTGCAAATTATGGCGTAATAAAAGTTATTAAAATTTGCACCCCCTTGCACCCTCACCCCCCAACTTTTTTTTTTCAAATAGCAACCTACCCCTTGTGACACTTCGTTGGAAAAGTAATTTAATAAGCTTTCCAACGGTGTATAATAAAGCCTAATTTGGTAAAGGGCTAATGATAAAATGCACAATTTAGTTTATTATAAAGACATGTAAAGTATAACTTTAGTTCACTATAAATGTTCAAATTGATGTCCTTCAGTGGACAGTAAAAAAACGGGATTAAAATCGATTAAATAGTATACATAAAATTGGTCAATAAAAAGAAAAAAAATTGCATTTTTCAACAGGGTATAAAATATTACAATAAGTTTAAAACAACCTTATTTAGATTCTAAGGAAGGTGCCAAGTAGGAAATAGGGCAACAATTACCATATTATGCGTAATATTTCACACAAACAATGTTTAAATAAAACATGCGTTTTTTCATAGACCCTTTAACAAATTAGGCTTTATCATACACTGTTGGAAAGCTTATTAAATTACCTTTCCAATGATGTATCACAAGGGGTAGGTTGTTATTTGAAAAAAAAAGTTGGGGGGTGAGGGTGCAAGGGGGTGCCAATTTTGATAACTTTTTTTAGACCAAAATTTGCAGAATTAAAAATATAAATCGACCTGTCTGAGGATTTTTGTATTTTACTTGTAACTAAAAAGTTATTCGGGTGATTCCAGACTTAATGCACGCACTGTATAAAGGGTTAAAACTTTATTCAGGAGGAACAAAAATTTAGATTTATTTTTTGCGGAACCGAAATAAAAAAAAACTATATTTAAAATATTATGGTAGTTTGGTATTGCCTACATAATTTAAAAAACAAGTACCTAACAATTAGGTACTTATTTAATAAGAGAGGATAAAAGCCATAAAAAAGTTAAATCCGATGCCAAATTTTAAAATTTAAAATGGCGGATCCAACATGGCAGACGTAATTTCCAAAATTGGATCTATCTTTACAAAAATTAGTTTTGGTGAGTTTTGGGATCGCTGAAACTATTTTTTTTGTTAAAATTATAAAATTCAAAATGGCGGATCCAATAAAAAATGAAGCTAATCGTAAAAAGTCACAAAAGAAGCTTATTTAAATATCTATTTTTTATTGGCCCACTAGTTTGCAAAATATAGCAGCTAAAGATTTTGAAGTATGTAAAAAACCTATTTTACAAATTCAGCTGAAATATTGTTATTTTGGCATATTATTAATTTCTGTTTAAAATAAGCAAAGAAGTCCTTATCGACTGGACTATATTATTGTATACAATTTGTATTGTATTGTTTTAAGCTTATGACCAAAAATGGCTACAATTTTTATAAACCTACGCTTTGTTTTCGGTACGTTTTAATCTGATTTAAGCTGATTTGAAAATTCCGGTAGCGTTAAGAAATGTATTTTGTAAGGATTTATTCCATAAAACTTTCGAGATTTAATAAGATTTACTTAATTTAAATAAATTCTTTTGATATCAACTTCAACAAATTCGTGCTTAAAACGCTTATGTGTTATGATATTTTAATACCATATAGCTAGGTAGTCATAACAAGCTTAGAACTGGGAAGGTTTTATAAACCAGATGGAAAGTTGGTCAAACGTTTTTTTCTACAAAAGTTAAAAAAATAAAATAAAATAAAAATAAAAAAAATTTGATATTTAAAAAAACGCCTTATTACTTTTGATATTTAAAACATTCCTTTAGGTGTAAATGCGAAAAACTAAAGGATCTTCTAATTCTGTTTTTCTATTTTGCGACTCTTATAAGCACATAATCACACGCATTTTGCGTGTTCTTATAGGGCCATAAGAGGTCTCTACTTTTTTTTCTTTTGGGTTGGAAACAGAAAAAACTCTATCTCTTGACGTTTGCCGTGCAATTGTGAACGTCGGTTTAAAGTTTAATTTTCTACAAAATTTTGTGTTTAGGTTATGTTTTACCGTGTTAAAATTGTGGCTTGCTTACTTGCAGTGGAAAAGAGAATAAATGACTATAAAATTATTCAAAATAATATTCGTTCTTAGAATTTTAAACATGGCGAAAACTGTAATGCCAATTCGAAACAAAAATCCCTAAATCAGTCATCAATTTAAATGTAAGTTTTTTAAAATTTTAGTTCAAAATATAAAAAATTGTATAAAGCACTCGTTTCATAACACGTTTTTAGCGCACTAGTACTTTAGAAAACTCACCGCAAGCGGCTCGTTTTCTAAACTTGTACTCGTGCGCTAAAAACGTATGTTATGAAACTAGTACTTTAATATACTATTGTAGGTACAAATAAATAGTTTTCGAGAATTAATTACTTCGTATTTGCAGAACATAATTTCAAGGAATAACAAGAAACATAAGCAATGGGATTCAGATCTATAGATATAAAAAAATCGGATATTTCTGAAATTAGGAACCCTAGGAAATGGAGTGGACAAATTCACAAAAATGCGCAAAGTTTTTTCAACCGTGTTTTTTTGGAAAAAATAAACTGTAATAAATTTCATTTTTAAAAATGCAATGTACCACACTGTGAATAGTATATAATGAAACGCGTAGCATTATATATCTTCACGGTTTGTTTTAAATCATAAGTCATGATTCATGATGTTTAAGACTTTTTGCTTAGTTAACGAGAATGGAGATTTCTCCCGTTAGATTAAACAGGGACAAAAGTTCTACCCAAAAAGGATAGAAGACATACATACACTCCCACTTCCACCAACCAAACAAATTCTGTATTTGTTCTTTGTTGAACAAATACAATATTTACTTGGCCGGGCGAAAAGTGTAAAGAAATTACCGGCGCCATCTAAGTTTTAGTAGAATTATCTTATTCTACAGATTCACATTAGCTATGTTCGTTCATGCCGCTCACTGCTACACCTTCCGGCCAGCCAAATACTGTATTTGTTGTGTGAAATACAAATACAGTATTTATTTGGTTGGCTGGAAAGTGTAGCACAAATGAGATAGAGATAGGGTAGACGTCTTTTGTTTCATAATTCTAGTTGTAGAGACCTCCATTGCGTTACTCGTAAACCTTAGGACCTTATCATTTTTATATTGCGTAATATCCTAGGATCCTATCTAGGATAAATCGAATTAATACAAAAAGCATATTATACACTAAACGAATTCTTTGATGAAGAAGTATTCTAAATTTTTGTTGTCTCTCTTTTGTTAGTATCCCTGGTCACAGTTGTTTACTAGTTATATATTTTTTACATTTTCTAAACTTATTTATTACTCTATTTGTTTATTTATTTATGTTGTTACTATTTTAATGATCTTCTATGTATTTTTTTGATAGAAAATAAATCTTATTTTATCTAGTACTGTAACTTATGACAAAGAATAAGTTCTTAATAATTTTATGCAGAAAGAATGCAATTATTAAAAGCCGTAACTCTAGAAAATAATATTTGCATTTTTTACTGGGCATGCCCGGGCAGGCAAACACAATCGCGTCTTAGGTACTATTAATAGAATAAACTGAAATCTTCCCACACGTAATGTTTTGTGTTCTGTACCATTACCATTATATGGGTGTAATCTTGTGGCCAAGCCCTTAGACTGTTAGAACCAGTGACGTACCATATGGTACCCGAGAAATTTAAAAGAAGCTATAAAATTAATGGCTTTGGGAACCGTCTCAGCGTTCAATCTATTAACACACCGCTATTATTTATAGGGGGCAAACAGAAAAAAAAACAGGGTGTTGGACAAAATTATTAAACTTTCTCAAAAAATAATTATATTGTTTTAATTACTTTTTTCTTTATTTTAAATAAAATATTTTGGGATTAAGTTCAAGAGAAAATTCAGGAATGTTTTTATGCTACACACTGATAAAAAGGATTTATTTGGATATGGCCAATTAATTTATTTGGTTGTAATAAATTTCATTTAAGTCAAATAAATATTTAGTTCATATAAACAAATAATTTAATTTCAAAATGATTTATTAATGGGAAAAAAATAGTTTATTTGATAGAAATAAAATTTATTTGTCACAACTAAATAATTTAATTGGCCATATCCAACCAAATATTTAGTTGACACAAATAATAGTTATTTATGGTACTAGTGGGTAAAGTAAGATATTGCCCATGAGAAAATTAATTTGCGAGGCGTCAGCCAAGCAGGTTAATTTTCGAAGGGCAATATCGGTTTACCCATGAGTGCCATACAAGGTTTTATCCAATAAATAGCTTAGGAATTCATATTTTTATTAAAAATTTTAATGACATTTACAAGAAAATAATTTGACAAGTGACAGTTGAGTGGGTAAAATAAATAATTATCCACTCAATAAAGTAAAAGCCACGCGGGGGTTATTATTGAGTTTATCTATTTAAAATAAAGCTGGTAATTGTCTTATTATCTTTATGTATTGGATAAATTGTTTTATCAGTGCAGTTTTTGCAATGTCAAGCTTCCTAGATTTAAGTTCTGGGTTTTGCACTTGATGCCTCACTATTTTATTTACTTTATTACAATTTTACTTGTAAACACGCAATAAAAATAGCAGAGTCAATTTCACAGCTATACAGACTGACACCATATTGCTTCAATAGAAAAAACAAAGATTTTATAGCAAGTTTGTAGGTAGGCATTTACAGCCAAGTGAAAAATATATTAAATTTAAAATGAACTTTTTCTACTACTGCATTAGAATTTAAGCAAATACACACACTTTTCAAACACAGAATGAATCCATTCTAGCTCTAGATACGGTATGAATATTCCGTATCGAGTGTTAGAATGAGCACATGTAGTGCCATCTCTTGTTTATAAAAGTAAAGAAAACTGTAGCATAATTAGCAAAAATATATATTTTTTACCATGAAATATTGAATAATTTAATGCAATTTAAAAATATGCATTAAAATTACATAATGTTTATTAGTTTTTTTTTAATATTGTACAAGTATTTTATCAATTTAGTTCAAAAAATTAAAGCTGCTCCATCTATTGTTAAATATTTAAACCTGATATCTGTCACAACAATCTGACATAACCTTCAATTTTTGCATTATAATTTGTAAATATGTGCTAAAATTGAATAAAAATCTTTTTTAATTACTGATTTGATAAAATTATTAAGTAACATTAATTGCTTTATTTAAAAATATGTGTTTTGTTGCATTTGCAATGTCCAATCACAAAAAAACATTGTTTTTAACCTTGTCCGCAGTTTAAAGCCATACAGTGTTTCATATTTGCAGTCGAAGAAAAAGTATAGTCTACAACACGTATGGAATAGTCATTCCGCCTGCCTGCCGGCTCGTATGACAAACTTTCCGCTCACGCGGAATATTGTCTATTCCATACTAGTTATAGAATATATGTACTATTTTGAAATCAATACAAAAATTCTGACATTTATATATTGACACATGTGTTGTTTAAAGTATTGCCAACTAGCGTCTACGTCCTAAATGCAACTCAGTCTTTCGCGCTGTTGCCAAATTGTACAGATATATTAATCTTTGGTTTTTGGTTGTTTTGATGTTTTTTTGTTGCAAAAAACAACCAAAAACCAAAGCAAAAAAAAAACACCAAAACAACCAAAAACCAAAAATAAATAAAATTGCACAATTTGGCAACAGCGCGAAAGACCGAGTTGAATGTGGGACGTAGACGTTAGTGTATTGCCACGGTTTAAAATTAACTTTTTTGCATTAATATACAAAATTAAATTTGGTGTTACGTTATGTTACTTTTAAGAAGTAAAAAGGGCCAAGAAAAACGTTGGTGCTTTCAAATAATAACGTAATTTTGTACTATGAAACTGAATTACTTATTCTAACAGGTCAGAAGTAAAAAAAATATTATTATTATTATTATTATTAATACGCTTCTCTGAATGTTCCCACTCATCTGCCGTTGATAATTATCATCCATGCGAAAGAAAACAAGTCATGAAATTAATTAATTGCATAGCACTGCATAGTGTACTCTTTGCACGTAAGGGCATATCCACAGCCTCACATAACACGCATAGTACATAAGAATGCGATGCCGTGATTGGGTGAAGTGCCGTCATGTATCTTGTAAGCCAATCAAGGTATCGCATTCTTATGTACTATGCGTGTTATGCAAGGCTGTAGATATGCCTTAATTATTATTAGGGAACGTTCAAGTATTACGGAAAGAAGAGAGCGCAAATGATTCCTCCCCCTTTCGTCGGAGACTTTTTTTTTTCATGCGGAGAACTATAGTAAAAGTGGTTTTCAGGGACGGACTACATAGTTTTTTCACCCGTGAAACGAGCAACATGTACTTTTGGCAAGAATTAGGTAATCCGTTAATCGCGTTTAATTTTTAGCATCAAGTGTTTTAGTATAGTTATTTATTTATTTGCTATCTTAGATATGCACTGGATTCGATTTTATATATTTTATAGTGATTGTATGGATGATGTGCAGTAAAATGACGAACAAGTGATTATATTGGAGTAAGAACGGAATTTTATGTTTTTTAATAATTTATAATGCTGATAAATTTGGATTTGGAAGCAACTAACACGTGAAGAAAAAACAGCCTTGTCAACAGCTAACACAACCAACAGCAAACACGAAAAGGGAAGAAGGAATATGCGTGTTATGCAAGGCTGTAGATATGCCTTAATTATTATTAGGGAACGTTCAAGTATTACGGAAAGAAGAGAGCGCAAATGATTCCTCCCCCTTTCGTCGGAGACTTTTTTTTTTCATGCGGAGAACTATAGTAAAAGTGGTTTTCAGGGACGGACTACATAGTTTTTTCACCCGCGAAACAAGCCACATGTACTTTTGGCAAGAATTAGGTAATCCGTTAATCGCGTTTAATTTTTAGCATCAAGTGTTTTAGTATAGTTATTTATTTATTTGCTATCTTAGATATGCACTGGATTCGATTTTATATATTTTATAGTGATTGTATGGATGATGTGCAGTAAAATGACGAACAAGTGATTATATTGGAGTAAGAACGGAATTTTATGTTTTTTAATAATTTATAATGCTGATAAATTTGGATTTGGAAGCAACTAACACGTGAAGAAAAAACAGCCTTGTCAACAGCTAACACAACCAACAGCAAACACGAAAAGGGAAGAAGGAAAAGAAAAAGAAAAGGTCTTACAGAAGACTGGAAATTTTCTATAATCAAAACAGGAGTGGGCATGGTGCCAAGCCACAGACAAGAACCACTCTTGGTGAATTGAGTAACTAAGAGGGATCTGGCTAATTATCTCACTGAGAAAAGGCAAAAAAAAGGAAGTAGAAAAAGGGACGAACTAATCGGCTGCAAATCCCTGGGTTTTACATTACGAAGTGCCCCTATCGCGAAGAAAAAAATTAATATACATACAACATATTGCAATAGCCACTTTTTGTTGAAACCTAGTAATTTCTAGTTTTAAAACAATTAAACCGACCCAAATGCAATAGACTAATGCAAACGTGACTAGTTTCGACAAAATTGTCTGTCATTATCAAACGTAAAAACGCCTAAAACGTTCCAAATTGTATTATAATTTTCCTCCGAACCGACGAAGATTGTAAAAACGCGTGACAAATTATAGCGATTATTATTTTCAAATACATATTCAAAGGCTCAAACCTATAACCATAATATTATTATTCAAAATGATAGATCAAAGAACAATGAATAGTGTGTAGGAACTGCTTGCGAGATAAAAGTATCCAGTTGGCGCCTGCGAAACTATGCTCGATGCGGGCCACTGATTTCACTGTTAATTTACAATGGCGTACCCTTTAACCTCTTGAAGGAGGATTTTTTTCTTTAAATTAATTTAGTAGAAAAAATTAAAAATGTTTATTGTAAAAACAATCCTAAATTTCTATTTTTTTTATCATTCCAAATCAGCTTCCAATTGTACAGTGAGTTTCAACAAAACTGGAAAAGTGGGGTTATAAAAAAAATTACATCTTTCATTTGACAAATATTTGTTTACTTGTTAATAAATTTAGTGTCAATATTGTTATTGCCACATCAATGTCAAAGTCAAAAAATGTTGGTGTATTTTCTTAAAATTGGGAGAGATAAAGCAGAAAAACAAGAATACTCGAAGAATACTGGTGTAAAACCCATAATTATAATTTTTAAATTAAGGAACTATGAGGAATACCTAGTTGTAGGAGACCAATATACTAGTAGTGTTTTTTTAAAAATAAAGGTATTTAAAACAAGTTTATTAGATACAAAATATATTGATAAGGCGATTTATTAATAGACATTTTAGAATAGGGATATTTTAGAGCAGAAATACAGTAATTAACAATAGAGATACGCTTCAAAATCAAAATAGTATTTACTAAACACAAATGCACAGAATAACATATGATTTTTGACATGGTTAAACTAACATTATTTTTCAAACAGGCATAACCCCATTTAAATAATCCACATTCACACAACTAAATTTTATGGAAAACATGAAATTTTACTTAACCCCACTTTTCCAGTTTTGTTGAAACCCACTGTACTTAGCTTAAGGGTTATTTTTTGTTACTTCTTTTTATTCTTGTATTATTTTGTAGTTCGTTACCTAAACTAAATTCGTGTTTGTATGTATATTTTTATTCGATTGATTCTAAAAGCGACACTTTTTGTTCATGTTTTAAAGGCGAAAAGTTGAACTTGAAGTTTTTTTCGCCCGCTAACTGTTATTTTTAAGCGTTTTAAAAGAAGATGCTTTACCTTTACTGTAATATTTATAAAGAAATATGACCTTTTGGTCACTTTTGGTCTTGAACTAACCGTTCTTTTTGACCAGATACAGTTATTATAATCATTTCATACAAAATAAAAAAAATTCCATAAAATAACCTTAAAATATATGTCAACTGATTAATCTGTATTCACCCACTAAAATAAAAAATAATAATAATAAAAACACAAAATTTCAATTGTAAAATCACTTTCAATATTTATAATATTCATAGAACGGTTTCACAAGTATTATTTTCACAACAGACACATTTTAACATTAATCACCAAGCTATAGCTTTTTTTAATTTGAAAATGAAACCGCAAGCAAAAGAAACAATTCAATTGTTTTTGTAGCGATTTGATTGGACAGCAATTTATCATGGATAACTAGATAAGTAATAAGACAGAAAAATAAATATTTTTTTCACTTTAAATTAAGTATATTTTAATAATTTATTATAATTAGTAACAATCGAATAAAAAATATTGTATAATACACGGGCAAAAAGTTAAATTTCGATTTCGTAGGTTTATTACCCTCGGGCCGGCCCTCGGCTTCTAAAAACCTACTCAGTCGAAAAATTCACCTTTTCGCCCTTGTATTATAAATAACTATTTTTAAACGGTTCGTTCCTGTTCCTATATTATTCCGAACCAAACACGTTTGAAACACTTCGTTCATGATAAATTTATGAATGCAAATTTTCGTGACTTGTAAACGACAGTCTTGGCTGAATGTCTATTGGTTTGACACATCTTTTGTTTTCCTAAATAACAGTAGCCGAAAGAGAAACAAGCCGTTAAGATATGTAATGCTACGCATTTTATTATATACTTTTCACAGTGGTTATATTGCGTTTTTCCCAAGTTAAAATTATTTAAAACGCAAATAAAATATTGCTACCTAGGGAAAGTTCAAGTATTACGTAACGGAAATTTTGATCATTTTGGACCCCCACTCCCCCCCTGTAACGCTATTTTCCTATACCATTAACATGCGCGTAACACTCCAAAATGAACCCCACCCCCCTAGGAGGGTTACGTAATACTTGAACGTTCCCCTTGATTTAAAACTAAAAATAAAAAAAAAATTTAAAAATATTTTTTTTCTAAAAAAAATGTTTTTGATAAAAAATATAAAAAAATGATTATTTTTTAATTTTTTTAATTTTTTGAAGAACGAAAATAAATTTAAAAAAATAACTAGAGAAATATTTATTTTTTTATTTTTAAGCTTAACCCCAATGACTTTTTTATTTTTGGAAGGATTATTTTCAAAAAAATAGGATCTTCCTCTCATAGATTTTTCCTCAAAATTTCGAGTAGATCGGATAATTCGTTTTTGAGTTATTGCGTTTACAAAAAAACGTGACATCAAACGGACGGACATTTTCAAAGTTGCTTATTTTTTCAAAAATCACATTTTGTGTCCAAGAATTTTTGTCCAGGACGTTTTTTGACGATTTTGGAAATATGGAAACTACCGCAAACGTTCTGTGAAGAGTGCAACAAGAGGTCTGTGAACGCTTTGCAAATGCAATTGTTTTGAATATCGATTGTTTTATAAAATTTATAAACGACTCGATTGTGTTTTCTATACACACATAAAAATATCTTCATCCAAGAAGTAAAGCGTTCCTATGCTTAACTCAGTTTCGTTAAAATTATCACTTGTAGATACCCCTTGGCTTCTCACCCCCTCTTATGTTAGTACAATTCTACAAGAAAGGCAAGAGCCTCTTCTAGCATAAGTAAAAAAATTAAACTAAACACCAGACACTTAAAAATAACAATCTATAGTAGTAGAAAATTAATTATTAATAATACAATATATTGTATTCAATTTTTTTTCGTGAATTTGAATAATATTCATTTTCAAATTAGTATTTCGTTAATAAGATTGTGTTTCAACTACTTAGTTGTTTTAGTTTGTTTTAATTCCATTGTTTGTTCGATGCGAATGAGAATTTTCTCACCAGATTTTCTATCTAGAAATTTTATTGCAATACACTAGCCGTAATTAGCTCTGGTTTTATTAATTTCCAAGTAAAATCTTGAGTTTATTTATATTATTATATTAACAACCACAGGGTGGCCCAGACTTATTTACTCATAGACGAATTGAGATAATCAAGTCGGACAAAAAAATATTATACAGGGTGATCAGTAACTGGCATGCCAAAATATAAGAGGGCATCTAAAAAAAAATTATAGAGGTAGGTCCGGAAATGAGCCATAAGGGAGCTACGACCCTTTAAAATTATACAAAAAATAAGGTTTTTAATTAATAAATCTGGTACCTTTTAAGCTAGAGCGACGAGGTTTTGCATATCTAGTATTAATATAGTTTATGTTATTTTTTTTTTAAATTTATCCAGACGGACATTTTCCCCATATTTTTTTATGCTATATCTTTTCTGGATTTTTTTATAAAAAATATAGATTCCATAAAAAATGTCATAGTGTAACACTGTAGAAGCAAACGTTTTCAAAAAAATGCAAAAGTTCAAACACTCATGCAGCGGGACTAAAACAGCAAGTTTAATACCTTGGTATATAAATAACTATTTTTCGCTGTAAAATAAAACTATGCGCAACGTAGGGTTAAGTTTAAAATCTTTTGCAATTATGGCGAAGGCACTTGCACGGTGCAATTTTACATTAGAAAATAGTATATTAAAGAACAAGTTACATAAGACACTATTTTGGCGCACGCGTCCATATCTGGAAAAAGTCCAATTGACGAGTGCGCAAAATGTCTTATGGAAAAAGTTCTTTATCCTATTTTATCTATTTGCGCTTTTAATTTTGCTCACAAAATACTTTAGTTTGGAATAATTTCAATATAACTGATTTGGGGAATTTAATGTAAAATTTTTAATTTGTTTTTTTTTTATTGCAAATTTATAATACTTATAATTTTCAAGTGTATTTTTATAGTTATGTTGAATGAAAATGGACGAGGAAGAGTTAACATTTTTTTGTAATTATATTTAAAAATTATTTTTATTATGTACAGTCGGCTAGTCTACTATGGTATAAAATACTTTCTTGTAAAGTCCCAAAACGACTCTAAACATTTAAATAAAAAAATAAATAAAAATAAATAAATACTCCAGTGTATAAAGGTTTCTCAAATGCTTTCATCCTGCCAGCCAAGCGCCTTCACTTTAGTGTTTGGGACTTACCTGTGAGTTACTTAAATATTACTGACACAAAATCAAACGTAGCCCAAAATCAGAGAAAAAACAACACAAAACATACATATTTATTAATATATTATAAGAATTTTACCTGTTTTTTACATCATTAGATACTGTTTAATACAGAAACCAATATTTTTAGAAATTTCTAATAATTTTTAATTGTTTTTATTACCAACTTATGAACAAAAAAAATCCCCAAAACTCTTTTACACTTAACAAGATATAGCTAGATAATAGATGAAATAATTTTTAAACCTTAGGTATAAATTTTAAACGGGATGAATGAAAAATTCTTTCACCAAACATAACTTACCCTTGTAGTTTGCTTCATGTAAAGTGTGGTTAACATTGGTGTAGGTTAAGGGAGACAAAAGTTCTTGCACACGTGTACTTAAAAAGATTTTTAAATATGCGTTTTAAAGATATTATCACCCGTCTCGAAAGGGTTTAGCTTGTTTTTACTTAAAACTGTAAAAATTGTATATTGTGTAATATTATTACCAAACGTTTGTAAAAACCATAATGAATGCTAAAAACCAATTCCTAAACTGTAAACGATATACAAGACCCTTTCGGACCCAAGTACACATTTATATCCACGTAGTCTTTTGTTACAAACGACCTACTTTTCGTCCTACTGAATGTTGGTCAGATTAAACAAAAACGTATCGATGTTGTATTGTTTTAATTGATATGTACCAATATGTCAGAAAACTTGATTAAAAAGAAAAAAATTATTATTATTTAATTCACATTGTGTTTTAAAATAAATAAAACCGATTTTTAGTACACCGAGAAATTTTTCATAGGTATGTCAAAAACTAAGATTTTGCCGCTAAAATTAAGGGTGTTTTTTTTTTGCAAAATTTATATATTATTTTAACTGAAATAATGTTCATTCCTTTTTTCAGAATAATTGCTATTATTTTTTTTTAATAATTGATAATTATATTAATTCTAATTCTAATTCTATAATTATAATTATTAATTTTCTATTTTCACATATGAATAAAATATCCAGATGTATTGTAATATAATTGGTAATTACAAACACTTCGCAATTACAAAAAAAAATTATGAATATTACAATTTATCTTAGAGATTTCTTTTGCTAAAAAAAAAATAATAAAAAAAACATTCAAACAATACCAACATTTACAAAGCAGAAGAAAACTGTAATTATTTAAATAAAATGTTTCAAAGACCACGAAGGAATCTTACTAAAATCTGATCCATTTATACGTGATAGTGACTCATATTGAAAATATGGGTCGCGCGGGGAACGAAACGTGAGAGGGTAGATCAAGTACCCACAGGTAAGGAAGCGTGAAGCGGGAGGGCGTTTTAAGCATGAGTCACTATGACGTTTAAACGAATTAGCCTATATCTGTACTTAAGGTAAGGTGGGTGACCCAATTATTGTTATGTTCCTAATATTGCTACTCCTCTCTTAAACTTGTTAGTTCGTCCTCTGTGTCATAGATAGCACTGCCACCAAACACGATGTATCTGTATCCAGTTGGTAATGGCGTACACAAAAACGCAGTTCTTGATTCTTCAACTATAAAAACTTTGGTAAGCTGGGTAGAATTGATTATTGCAGGGCAAGAATGTAATAAGGTAGGCATAAACATGCACTTTGTGGCCCATATTGTGTTTCACTTAATAAAGAAGCGAAAAGATTTATTTTTTTTTGAGATTGTTGTCTAAGTGGCTGTATTCTTAATATTGCCATGCGAAGTAGCTGACAACAAAAAACAACAAGAAAAGAAAGTAACGAAGATATCAGGGAGTTCTGAATCTTGGTTCTGCTTTTTATTCAAAGAGAATCGCCAAGGACATATGAAATTGTAATCAATACGTACATAAAGAGTGCGTGGGGCTAACGACAAATTTTTATTTAAGTGCCAAAATTTTACCTAAAAACAGCTGAAATTGTTATTGTGTAACAATATTTTCTCATTATTTTGTTAATTGTTTGTAAGTTTGTTCTTTACTTTTATTGCCAGTACTCTGGCAATATTAGGACATGGGTTCCTAACATTTTTTAAAAAGCAATAATATTTGTTTTCAAGCTCCTGCAGTTTGCTTATTTTTTGCCCATTAGAATAAAGATATGTTTATTGTTACTGTAGTAAAGTTTCAGGTGATTACAAATAAATTTGAATGCAGTAAAAATTAAATGTCCTAACATGGCAATAATTGGCTACCCACCTTATATGTAAATAACCTAAATCCCTAAAAAAATTGTTTCAAGTAATTTGTACACGAACAACGGTCAGAATTTAAAATTTTTAATGCAATGATTAGTTTATATGGTATTTTTTGAAAATATATAGACAATTAAGTTTTAAGATTAATAATCCTGCGCGATTTACCGACTGTTATTAAAGAAACTAATAGGTGATATTGCTTTACCCATTGTTGGGTAAAAAATAACAATGAGATTAACAATAAGATTTAATTCTTTTGTACAACATAACTGCTTCTAATATATTAAAACTGAATGACCTTTTCAGTTTTACGACAAGTTTTTCGTATTCAGTTCATAAAAATAACAGTTATATAACTTATCTCCATATTCGCAAAGAAGCATAGTAATATTGCAGGTATATTATAATAATGTGTATTCCAGAAGTTGACAATAAAAGAGAACAAGAAAACATTGATTTTTCCAATTAAAATTATGTATATGAATGAGCCTGAAAATTAGTTTTATCCAACACCTTCACAGAAACACTTGTTTTGAGCACTATTTTAAATGTCAAAAGTGAGTTTTTTTCCACTAGTGACTAAAAAATTTTTCACCCACTCTTTTACGTACAGCTTTTGATCTCACCCAAAATTAGTTACATACCCTATTAATTAAGTATTATAACTATTCTATAAATAGAAGCACGTTAATAAACCATAAAAATTAAAGAAAACCCCAAATTATTCTTTAGTTTTTGAATAAAATACTGTTTTTATTAAAAATTCTGTCATCACCGCGTCCATTTTGACGTTTGTAAGAAATGTAAAACTAGCAATTGTTTATTTTTAATAGGCATTCTTAGGCCATGGCTACCTATTATTTTAGTATTTAGAAAACTTAATATTTTTGACATAATTTTTCGTAAAATTATAGATTTTTATTTAAAAATAAAAGGTGTTGGATAAAATTAAATTCTCAACTCGTGTATTAAGTGATTTTATCCACATTTATCCTACACTAGTTAAGAAAATAACTATTTTTTATCGATTTTTTAAATATGTATTTGAAGTATAGAGGAAAGTATTTTTTTTTATTGGCAGTATTTTAATTTAATTATTTTACCCACACAGAATAAACCAAATAGAATTAATCGAGTTAATGGTCGATTTAAATTAAACTCAATCAAAACAATTCTTATTAATTAAATTCGACAATGAACCATCAATTAAACTATTAAACTCAGCTGATAATGGGTTAAGCTATTTAATTTACTAAGAACCATATACAGTGCGGTCCAAAAGTCACCCCCTCCCTTTTAACTTTTGAACGAGTTGAGATATCGACTTCAAATTTAGAACTCTTAAATAAGACAACTTAAACTATCTTTTAGCATATATTTGATATTTTCAGCTCTTAAAATGTGAACAGGGGGACATGGGGGACATTTTTTAAATGGAAAGGGGGGTCGTGTGATACATCATTTTAAAGCTTATAAAATTCTCTATTTAAACTAACATTTTTAAATTTTTTAAAAATGTTTTTTAAGGTTTTGATTTTTCAATTTTTTGTGCTAAAACATTCGATTTTTTAAGTTTTTTTTTTTATGTCAACTAAAATTAGTTTAAAAGTATAATTAACATTTCATTATGAGGAAATTAGGCATTTTTAAAAAATTATTTGTTTTTTTTTTTAGAGGAATTTTGACATTAATACCCATTTTCAACCCCATTTTAAAACCAAAAAAAAGTTTTTTTTAAATTTAAAATATGAAGTTAAATGGAGAACTTTATAAGCTTTAAAATGATGTATTACACGACCCCTTTCCATTTAAAAAAATGTGCCGCCATGTCCCCCTGCCCATATTTTAAGAGCTGAAAGTATTAAATATATGCTAAAAGATAGTTTAAGTTGTCTTATTTAAAAGTTCCAAATTTGAAGTCGATATCTCAACTGGTTCAAAAGTTAAGAGGGGGGTGACTTTTGGACCGCTCTGTATGTAGATCCATGGACCTCGCCAAATAAGGGCCTATATTTTCGATTACAGTTTAAGAGATATAAACAATTTTAGAAGTTGCTGTCATTTTTTTTTTTTTAATAACTAAACCCTATCCGCTGGTTAGGAACCACTGGGAAGTGGGAATATTTGTCTGTTAAAAGGGCTTACATATTGGCGCCCAAAAACCATGTATTTTTTTAGCTAGAAACTTGAAATTTGGCAACTCTATGCATATAGATCACACAAACCTTCTTAATTTTATAACCAACTTGGAAATAAATATGTACGCCATATTTGTTTAGTTAAAAAAGTTTTGATGTTGTAAATGAGTCTCTAATATTTAAAATGTTTGTTAATTAATAATAAACATTTTAATGGCTGTATTCCTTTAAACTTAATTTATATATCTAATAATATTTAATGCACTAGCACGCTTTTCTATTAAAAAAAGTTTAAAGCTTCCGCATGAATGTTAATAAAATTAACCTAAAATAAATCAAGAAGAGAAAATAAAATTTATTACCAACATAAATTATAATCTATAAACATATATACGAAAATAGTCGTCGTCAATCAGCCGTTTTATCTAAAAATAATTTTGTCACTCAAATGAATCAAAAAGGATAAAATCTAGAAAGCAATGATTGACACAAACACGGGAAATTTTCGAATGAAAAAACATGAAAAACGTACATTTTGTGCTAAAAATACTGGGCAATCAATTCCTAAATAATACAGGTATGAGAAAATATACAATGGTACACAAAAATGTAGAAAAAATTGGTACATGATAATAATCCTCAAGATAATGTTGATCGTTTTTATATATTAGTTTTAATTCTATTTCTTTCATTTTCCTAAAATTTTTTATTTGTAAGCATTATTCCATTCTAGTTCTGCCTGCCTCTTTTTAACTTCCAGTTAGTTCTCCAAAATATCTCTTGTCTTAGGCTGTGTTTATTAATGTAGGTACAGTTAAAATTTATTTAATGGATAAAGTCTCAGTTAAGAGCAAATTCTGGATTTTAATTGGACTTGCCATGGTAATTACGTGCTAGTTAAATTCAGCTGCACTTGGATAAACTCAGCCTTAGTATGTGACCCACCATTATCTTGTAAGCAGTCCTTTCCCGAAAAACATATTTTATGAAAAGGCTTTTCATAAGGTTTGCTAATTCTCTAATTGTTTCCAATACGCTCTCGTCTGTTAACTCCTAGAGCTAAACTCTATGTTCCATATCACCTTGTAAATTCCAAAACATCGTACCTGAAAAATGGGAGCTTGCCAGAGACTAGAAATTGTTCTTTTTTATGGAATTAGTAGGGTAGTAATTTAATAATTGACTAATTTATATTAATAAGAGCTTATTCTTGTATATACGTAATTAATAAACTTTTAAATAAATACCTTATTAATTGTTGAAAAAGGATAATTTGTTATACCTGTCAAGTGGTCATTTTTCAGATACGATGTATTGGACTTTACAAGGCGATATTCCTTCAAATTCTGCGAATTTATTCGCTGAATGTACAAGCATTTTGCAAGCAAACTTTCGTCTAGTAGTGTATACGTATATACATACAACTACGCAGTTTTTTCACATAGGAAAATAGCGATAAAATCACAATTAAGCGACCGCCTAGCATTCCAGATCTAAGCCAACGCGAAACACGCGTTTATAATCGCTTATTTACCATCTTCAAATGTCACTGGGTCTGTAATTCGTTGAAAGGGTGACACATGAAAGGCTTTTTAACATTTTAAGATAAACTGGGTTTTCTACGGTGGATTTTTTTTTGTTTTTAGTTTGTCGTGGAAAACGTAACCTTGGCGTATAGGTTACATAGGCCAGTCAGAATAATGCTCTGAGAGCAAGTAAGCCAAGTATATTATTATTTGGACATTCTCTACACCAGAGAATCTACACAGTATTCATGTAGTTATATCCCCATATAGTCATCCACTCGGTAGAAAAGCTGCGACGCAAGGGGGAGGTATCACCGAACGGACAGCGCGTTCTGTTCTTTACGTCATAATGTGCGCGTGCAAGTGAGACGCATTCATATTCCACACATATTTTCAATAGCCACACATCCGTGTGCCGATTAATACCATAGGATGCGTTATGATAATTTTGGTCATTAAATTCATTTATAGGTTCATCTAACCTATAGGTTAGATAACTGCTGTGTTTTTGCCTTATATACAGGGCCTTAGCGTAGACGATTCAGTGGGGAGGAGAAGGTCGAAAATCACAATTGATCACTAAATTACAAAAAAATATGACTAAAAAACGTTCTCACTACTGCTAAAATTACAACTTTTATTCCCTCGGCGAAAAAACTGATGACTAAAAAAAATAGTAGATAACACGACTCAACAAAAAATTTTTTGTTCTTTGTCCTAAAGTTTATATTATGATTTTTCGGTTCATTATGCACAAAAACGAAAAGAAAATACCTTCTTTTGGTTTAAAGTTTGGTTTTGTGATAGTTGTGGTAATAATACTCATTTTCGATTTTTTTTATAAATTTCAATTAGTTTAAATACATTCAAAAATACCGCAAGATCTGAGTGGGGTTTTTACGTTCACGCAGTGTCTCCAGATGGCACTCAAGTGATAAACAACGATCAGGTGTTTTGTACATGTCGAGAAAACGTTAAAATGGCATCGCGAAAGTGTAAATATGATGCTGATGCATTTTGCTACGTTGTGGTCAATTTATTAAAGTTCGAGACATGAAATATGAACTAAAAACATCTCACGTTCTCTGTGAAGCCTACGAAGCATATTTTGACTGTCCTGTTCGGAATTAAGACAAGCCATGGGCTCCAAATGTTGCTTGTAGTTATTGAAAAAGATGTTTGGAAGGTGAGCAATTTTTAATTAAGCAGTGAATCAAATGTAATGGACATATTAACGTTATCAAGTATTGGCCAATGAAAACATGATGGGAGACTATATCTGGGGTTTATTGAGAGAAAGTACTTATGAACATAAAAGAAAGAGTAAGAGTGTACACTTTTAAAGTATTTTCTACTTTTTTGTAAGTTATTTTGATAGTAAAACTTAATAAAAATAATAAACAAATTTATTTCGATGGTTCTATCTTCCAATAAAAAATAATACCACAGATTTTGAAAAATATCGTTCAATCGGTCTTCTTAATACAAAAGCAAACTTTTTTATGCCATATAATTTTATTTCGTGTAATTACGACCTAAACTATCGAAATTTTATACTTTAGAGTCAAAGCTGTTGTGTTGACCCAATTATAATTGTTTTAAAATTTCTTATCAATGAAATTATATGATCAACAGATCTAAACCTTCCTTTGTTAAATTCTTACTCAGTTACAGTTTTCTTATTTGAAATATTGCTTAAATTATCCTCTTCACGTTGTCTGCAATTTAGCAAATTTTCAGCCAAACGAAATTTTTTTCGCAATTTTGTCTGCTTGACTGGCCTAGTAGCCAGCCGAGCGTGTATCTCATGCTGCTCGACATGGGACGTAGCTACAGAAATTTATACCATGGGAATAATACCATGGTATTCGTTTGTTTTTGTCCATAATTGTATTAATGATATGTTAAACAATAACAGAGTATAATCTAATTTATTGCAATGTGGGCACTACTACTTTTTGCCTTTATGTAGGTATCCAAATGATAATTTTTCTTATTGTTTGTGTAATATCATTGTGGAAAACCCAGCACCGTGAAAAATGTAATAAAAACGAAGTTTTACCCATTTCTGCATAAAAATTTGAAAAAAAAATTGATTAAGTATGAGGGGGTAAATAAACTCCCTTAAAAGCAACCTTGCAAATTTAAATTAAAATTCTTTAAATTCTTCATGTGTAAGTAAAATGTTTTTACAAACTTCACTTCCTAGTTTTTATAATTATAATAATTTGCTTCGTTCTGCTCAGTAATGGGAAGTATTTAAAGCATTAAAATAAGAAATATATTAACCATGTTTTTACGTTTAAAACAAGCAAAGTTTTGAATACAGATTATAACAATAGTCTGAACAAAGTTTGATTATGAATGAATTTATTCAACTCTAAAGAAGTTAAAACTTTAAATTATAAAACGTTTATTTAACTTTTAAAGAGATAATATAATTATTTAAGAATTATTTTGGGATATTTACTTAGACCGGAAAACATCGGTGACGTTTACAGAACTCTAGTTTTATTTATATTATTCAAAAAAGAAATAGGTATAAACAAAAAATTACAGAAATTCATAAAATTTTACCAAAATATGAACCGCTGAAAACTGTAAAATTCTGACTGACAAATTTTATGTTAAATTAAGAAAAAGCATTGCATATAATGGTTTAAAGGTAACAATAAAAATCGGAGTCGTACTAAAATTAATACATGCAAAACATAACCTCTAAACTGACACCGCGCGCGGCGGTTAGGTTTAATTTTCCTTCTTTAATGAATTTGGGGGTTATAGCAACCTCCCTCAAATCTAGGGTCCTCAAAAGGACTTGAAAGAATAATTCTACTACAACTTTTTCTCAGGCGAAAGACGGAATAGACTATCAATGTGAGAGAGAAAATCAGTTCATCATGATTAAAGGCTTGCCAGTATTCGACTCACAAAAATAATATATTCCCACTCCCACTCTCACTTCAAACAATAATATTTTCCTACGACCTAGTTAGTAGTGCTTATTTTCCAGCCGTTTTCATGACAGCGGCCGAGAAGTGAAAATCAGCTGATTTTACATATCTACTGTCAGAGAATGAGTAAATGTCAAACATATAACTTCAAATTTACAAATTAATTTTAGACAATTTTTGCGTTTTTTTGGATGGAAAAATAGTATACGCACTTCGACGCAAACCATTTTCAGTGCACTTCGAGTGCTTTTTTTACTCAGCTCCGTCTCGTAAAAAAATAAGCACTGAAGACTAGGTTCGCATACTCGGTGCGTAATATAATATTTACCACTCCAAACAATAATATTTATGTTTTACATCACTATGAATTTTATGTGGAACACTATCTATGTTGGACGTAATCAAACTATGCATAGTATAGTCTATAATGTATCCTTCTTTTGTCTGAGAAATTTTGCATGCATAATATGAATTAATTTATGAAAAGCATTAATAAACTACTCCTACATTTATTAATTTATTTCTTGTTGCTTAATAGTTAATATTTAAAATAATATAGGAATATTTTTAAGTTATATGCTTTATTTTATATAGTTAATTTAATTAATTTAATTAATTAAACGCAGGTATGCGCTATTTAATTAAAACAATTGTTTCTTACGCGTTAAGTAGGTTTAAACGAATTAATTGTTACAATTACTGTTTAGTAGGCTATGTAATACGAACTATATATGTTGTAAAAACTAGATTTGTTAGTACATAAGCAGGTACCGTATAATTACTCGTTTTAAACGACCTTTACTAGATGCATTTTTATGAGAAACAGCAGAAAAAAATAATTATTTAATTTTTAACCTATAAAAAATATTTTCCACAATACATAATAAATTATGTATATATAAACATAGTTTTCCGCTAGCTTTAGAACATACCATTATTTATCATGTTTTCAGACTGTGAAATCAATTTTCTTCACCTATAGCAATAGTAAATTTTATAAACAATTGATGACTTGATTTTGCTTGAACTACAAAGACATGTCATTGCTTATAATTTTTAATGGACAAAACGCAACAATATTTTGCCATTGGATAAAAAATGAGCATGGCAAATGTTAAATATGAATTAATTATAATAGAATATAAGATAATATTCAGTAAATAAACAACTTACCGATGTTTTCACACATTTTAAAAATATTAAAATGCCATCCACTAGAACTGTCAACTTTCAGTGAATAAATCAATTTATTTATTTGTTTTCAGAAATTGCTATTTCAAAGGATACTTGTTTTTGCGCGGTTAATTAAGATCCAGCAAACATTTTAGTTTATTATTGATATAAAAATGTTAAATAATAAGCAAAATGAGCTAGTAGTGAAAGAAATAATATATAAACCACGGTAGAGAAGACTATTATAGCCTCGCATTCTTAAATCCCTCGCTGCTACGCAGCTCGGGATTTAATACGCTCGGCTATAAAAAATATCTTCTCTACCTTGGTATATAATTACTATTATTATTTACTACTAGCTGTGAGTCTGTTTTTTTGCAGGGGATTTTTGGATTAACTTATGTATAAACTACAATAAGAAATAAATTAACAACAGCAGAGAAAATGTCTTTAAAAAACTACACAAAACTTATTTAATAATGCAAAAAATATTTATGATCTTAGCTACCAAGACTATCCAACTATGAGGGCAGTAAAGATTGTATTTATTTCACAAGCTATGAAAACTTTTTAACCCACTTAGGGGGTAAAAGGGTAGTGTTCAGCGTTATGATCCGTTCGTTCGTTATTATTTTTAAAGGAATAAAAACAAGACCCCAAAAATTTTTTTAGGGGTCTTGTGTCTTACGTATTTTAAGAGGGGTGGGGTTAAATTGCGGGGTTTAAAATTTACAAACTTTTGACTTAAGTATTTAAAGTATGGCTCCTTATTAATGTGTTAGTGCTTCCCCCCCCATATCTACGGCTCTGGGGGTATGAATTATGGTCACATATTTTAAAAAAATAGACTTACCCTTCCAACAAAAAATCGCCTGTAACACTTAGCCGTATCGTCTGTTTCGATTTTCATCCTCCACGTTGTGTGTCCATTGGACCCCTCATAGTCCAACATGTGGTCCGTCCCGTCGATCCAGTAGCCCTTGTCAGGGGCCACGATCATCGGAAAGGGCTTACTTCCCGCCAAGGCCTTTTGGATCAGCCGCCTGGATTCGGGGGGCTGTTGGGGGGACGCTGGCGGTGTGTTCGGCGTGGGGGTAGTGACTGGGGAGATTTTTATGTTGTTGTTGGTCGACAGTCGGTCATCTTTCATGTCTTTTTCCGATTGGCTGCTGTGTCTGTGTACCGCATGGGGCTGTAACAAAAAAAAAATTAAAATATAAAAAACTGTTATAATTTATAATATAAAAAACAAAAAATTAAATTAAAATTTGACAGATAATACCGCAAACCTAGGACAAGATCTCGTATCTATAAAATATTATTATTATTATTATTAAAAATTTGAAAAGGGCAGAGGAATAATCCTATTGTGCCCAAAAATGCATAACGAAGTGTATAAACAATTGTCTATCGAAAAAAAAAAAAAAAAACATAAATAAATAAACAAATAAATGCAATAAAATGATTAAACAAGAAAAACTACATTAAGGAATTGGCAAGCCAAAGGTCATAGCGATTTTTAAAACTGTTTATTGACGTTGCATTAACTACACTTTCCTCAAGAGAGTTCCACTGCAAAAAAACACGGTTTGTTAAGAACTGTTCTCTGGTACTGGTTTTAAAGTTCTCACGCACAAGTTTAAAGCTGTGTCCTCGAAGTCTTGGATCATTTGTCAGAGTGAATAAGTGGCGCAGGTCTTTGGAGTAAGTGTTTTGCAGGATTCGGTAAGTCTGAATCATGTCGCCACGTTGTCTTCTAGCGGTGAGTAGAGGTAGATTTAGGATTTCTAGACGTTCGTGGTAATCGAGATGGTAGAGACCTTGAACCCATTTAGTATTCTTCCGTTGGACTCCCTCGAGTAGCTGCACATCTCTAATAAACCTGGGACTCCAAATTACATTATTATATTCCAAAAGTGGCCTAATGTAAGACTTGTATAACGTTCGAAAAAGCTGTGAGTTGGGCGAGCTGAAAGACTTTTTTATCATAAATGAAACAGAGTTCGCTCTTCTCACAACAGAACTAATATGTTCTGACCAACACAATGTACTGTTTATGGTGACACCTAAATCCACTTGACTGTAAACTGGCTTGACACTGTTACCACCTAACAAGTATATTTGACGGGGATTATTCTTGCCTATGTGTAGTACTGTACATTTTTGTGGGTTTAAAGGTATGAGCCAGTCTTCGCACCATTTTTCAAGGTTATACAAGTCCTGCTGAAGAAGTGGAGTATCGGTGAGAGGATTGGCATATAACTTGGAGTCGTCAGCGTAAAAACTATGTGAGCATGAAAGGTGGAATGGAAGATCTGCTGTATATATCAGGTAGAGTATTGGTCCAAGTACTGAACCCTGTGGTACACCTGAACCGACTGTTCTAGTTGAGGAAGACGATTTACCAACTCTCACTGAAAAATGCCTATTGTAAAGAAATGCTTTAATCCATCTTAGCAATTTACCCCTAATTCCAAAATGCCTAAGCTTATGGAGAAGCCTCTTTTTAGGTACTCGTGTCTTAGGACGGCCGAATAGCTTAGATTTTCTTACCAAATTAAGGCTTCTAGCACCCAAAGGAACCGGACCCGGAGCCGCCTAGCAAATTGAAAATAGCTTAATTTGAATATACTTTAAGACAATATGTATTTTATCTAGAAATAGATGGCGCACAAGTCTACATCAATCTAATGGCTATATTCCTTTTGCGAGTAAAGTCTAAAAACGTTTTCTTAATCAGCGTGCAGAGTTGACTCTTGGTACTGAAGAGGGCCAGCAGCCCGAAACTGTCAGTCTACCAATATCACTCTGTACGATGATTAGAAAATAGATTGATGGAATAATAAATTAATATTTTTATAATTTTGTTTAAAATTAAAAATTTCTGTCCTTACTAATTTTACGTCTAACCACCCGTTAGTGGTACTATGTGCTTGAGACACACAAGTCTTCAACTTGCTACCATTCAAAGTCTCCAGATAAGGAGAGGTATGAGTAGTTGTCTACATCTAGAAATAGATGGCGCACAAGTCTACATCAATCTAATGGCTATATTCCTTTTGCGAGTAAAGTCTAAAAACGTTTTCTTAATCAGCGTGCAGAGTTGACTCTTGGTACTGAAGAGGGCCAGCAGCCCGAAACTGTCAGTCTACCAATATCACTCTGTACGATGATTAGAAAATAGATTGATGGAATAATAAAATGTGTTTTATATATTATATAAAATACAGCCGGGAGAAAAATAAAGAAATAAAAATGGTCACCAGCTCTCCGACTATAAGAAACGCTTCTTTTTTGTTTGTGTAAACTAATTCACATCTTGAATCTATAAATTAGAAATGTGTGTCGAGAAAGGGACTAAATAGGGTGTTGTCTACCATCACGAAGGGTATTATTAACTAACAGACGTGTGCCGATTTCTGACCACCCAGGTTGTTAACTCTGAATGCAGATAAGCACTGAGAGTTTAAACGTTAGTGGAAAAACAATTACTATTCTAGTGGCCACTTAAGGTTTTATACACCAGAAAAAATCTAGAGCGAGAAAAATTGCTAAACTATGTATAAACTGAAAATGGTAAGATTTCACCAAAGTCATATACTTGTCACTTGTCACTTGTCACTTGTATACGTGTAATGTAATTGTTGTTTGTTTTTAATTTTAATTATTAGCCTGAAGATGGTCCTATGTTAAAAGGGCAGAAACATGTCGCTATTATTTATGTAATAATAATAAAAACATTTTTGGAGAGATAATATCGTCTTAAGTTTATTTAAAATTACACAAGGCAAATCATAAATTCGATGCACTGAATTCAGGTGCCAAGAAGGCTACATCCGTCCCTTTCAAAGGACACGCTGTAACTAGCATCTAATTTTGTTAAGCACTAACACTTTGACAATAAGTCTTGCCAACAGAAAAAGTAATTTTCCTATAAATTCAGTGATTTCATGATGAAAAAAATCACTATATCGTCCATTATGAAATTGGCAATTAAAGTGAATTAATTTATCAAAAAAAAATCAATTTACTTAAGTATATCGTTTTATTTTTAGTGTACAAGCTCAGGATAATATAAGAAGTCTTTAAAACTAATTTCAGTAAAATAGTTTTAGTCTCTTATCTCTCGTTTCGTTTGGTTTTTGGTCGCCGAGGGTATTAAAGATTTTAAAATGCGGTTTTAAATATCTAAACGAATTGGACTTGGAAGAAAGTTAAGCCGTTTCGCTTTACACATAAAAGAGGGGGCCATTTAAAAATTAGACTCGAAATCGTTTAAACTATATCCATAGATTATGTTAAGAGCATGGTCACATCATAGAAGTTATCTTAATTTACCGAGTTATAGTCCACAACTTATAACGCGTTTTAAAGTCTTCGTATAGTATGTTCCTTTTCATTAGAATTTTTTAGGTTCCGTCCATCTGTCTGTTTGTACCACTGTCCATCAAAAACTGATTTTTTATTCGATTGGTTTTAAAAGCGACACTTTTTGTTCATGTTTTGCGGACGAAAAGTTTGACTTTACCTTTACTGTAATATTTATATGATATATATGAGAAATATGATCATTTGGTCACTTTTCGTTTTAAACTATATGTTCTTTTTGACCAGATACAAGTAACAAGATACAACTTTTTTTAGCCTAAAAATACAACAACATTTTTCCTTGAGAAAAAAGTTAGTGACTAAAAACAAACTTTTGTTTTGAATCCCTGCAATATACGACTTTTGTTTTGGATCAATAAAATATACAACTTTTCAAGATGGGTGGGGGACGCTCCCCCCATAGCTACGGCCCTGTGACCACCATAACTTAAGAACGCTTCGAACTAAACACTTCAACATAGGTTGATTATCCAAAGTTCTAGGCTGGAATTGTTTTTAGTATAAATCGGAGTGGGATACTGAGGTAAAATGGGGTTAAAACAAATATTTTCAAATAATTTTTCGAAATTTTTTTTTAATTCTTTTTATTTTTTTTTCTATATATATATATATATATATATATATATATATTTTCGTTTTGGATTTTAATGAACCTAGGCTTACAGCGGAAAGTGTTATTTTTTTGGCAGCTGTATTTATATGTGTGATACATCGTTGAGTTCTTTGACTACATTAAATATGTATATTAAAAAAAATCAACGGTGAGAAAAACAGATTCTTTTTTAGTTTTACATAGAATTTAAATTGGAAATGGGATTTTGAGCCCTAACTACGGAATCTTCTATTTGAAA
Source organism: Brachypterus glaber (assembly GCA_958510825.1). Classification (NCBI taxonomy): domain Eukaryota; kingdom Metazoa; phylum Arthropoda; class Insecta; order Coleoptera; family Kateretidae; genus Brachypterus; species Brachypterus glaber. The sequence goes on from OY294051.1 coordinate 29,681,547, forward strand.
ACCGAGGTACGAAGACGTACTTGACCAACTTATTTGAATTCCAAATAAATAAAATATGTATATTCTCGAATAAAAAGTTTTTTTATTATTTTTTATTAGGTATAAACATGTCATTATATTTGCTACAGTAATTTTTTAGGACAAAATCGAGAATACAAAATGCGGAAGAAAGTAACTGTAAGTATAATATACATATATATGTATATATGTATATGCATAGATTTATAGATAGAATGTCAAGGATCCTTCACGAGACAATCTATCCTAACTAGGCTAGAATAATAATAAAAATAAATTACATTACATAAATTTCATTAATATTCATATTGTATAGCAAATAATAATATAATATTGTTATATATGAACTAATTTGATCTCTTATTGAATAGAAAATCTGACATTTTCACATATTCAAAATTATACACGAAGAAAAATAATTACCGCCGCGGAATTAAAATAGTATATTACATAACTAGTGTGGAAAGTGACATAATTTACGCGAGTGGGAAAGTTTACGAACGACCCGCCAGGCGAGTGAGGAAACCCCACGAGTGTATGAAATACACTTTCCAAAAAAGTCCAACGAGTTATGTACACTATTTTTCCTACAATCCCGAAAAAATTTGAAGTTTCTTATTTTAAAATGTTCTAATTTTTATTAATTTTTAAGAAAAAGCACAAAATAATAATAAATAGCATACAAATTTATATATGTATGTCAAACAGGAAATATGATTTTAATTTACCTTTAGTTTTCTTGGTTTATATTTAATACAATATAATTAGGTATTATTTATTGTACATAGCTGTTTAATGGGTTGCCTATATGCTTTTTCCTAAATGAAGGCAAACTTGACAGTTTGCTAGTGTGTATTTTGATGTTTTTTTTTTATAAAATGTAAGGTAACTAAATCAAAATGAAGTAATTTTTATAAAATCTAGACAGTAATGGTCAAAATAAGTAACGTTATAACTATAGTTTCTATTTTTGACAAGAAAAACAAAAATATTTGGATACTAAGACAAGAGCTTGACTAGGGATAGGATGTAGAGCTGTCTCAAACCAGTGTTAGGACTGAATAATTATTCATAAAGAAGGCTATACTTTTCTAATTATTGGATAAAGTTCTAAAACTTCAAAAAAAATACTTCAAATAAAAAGAAGTGGTACTTTTTAACAAATTATTAATTTTTTTCTCTGCGTATTACATGTGAGGAGATGATTTTCAAAACGCAGTTTTTGCCTTTGGTTTGTCCATTACTTGACAATTAATTTGAATTGTTTATTAACTGACAAGCTGCTATGTCACAAAGTCAAAAACTGCGCCTCGAAAGTCATCTCATGTAATGTAATACACAGAGAAAAAAATAAGTAATTTGTTAAAAAGTACCACTTCTTTTATTTGAAGTATAATTTTTTTTTTGTGTATGTACTGAATGATATAATTTCACATGCATAATATTACGATACATACATATATTTGCACAAATCATATTATAATTTGTGCAGTAATACAATACAGTGTGTTTATTCGAAAATGAATTACCCTAGAGCTTTGCAGAAGCTGGGGGATACAATTTTAAATTTAAACGAATAATGTTTGTATCATTTCCTCCATAAAGCGTAAAATTATTTCTCTACGATCCTCTATGAAAATGACATTTACACATTCTTTTGTTCTTTAGAAGACGCCTTATATCAAACTAGTTTGATATTTTTATATCACACTCGTGTGATATTTATGTATGGATGTTTGCCTGGTACTACAGACGTCTACAACTTAATTTTTTTTTTGATTTAAAGTTTTTGTGGATCATAAAATAAAATATACGCGCGAAAAAGGGGGTATCGGCTAGTATACCTTTGGAAATAATTGAATGAAGGGTAATCAAATCTCGTACCAGTATTTAATTTCGTATAATGGCCAAAAATGAAAAATGCCGACAAAATTTCAAAATAATGACGTAACCAAATGACGAGACGAAATCATTTGCATCGAATTTCAATAACAAAATGCAGATTTTTATTACTCATTTAGGCAGGGCATTTTACTGAAAAGAATATAAAATGTAAAAAACAACGAACTTTAAAATCTTTTGTATATTACAGGAAAAAAAAACACTCTTAAAGCTATGTAGAACATTCTAATCTGTAATTAATTGCAATGCCGCCCCCGAAAAAGGGGCGTAACCTAACCTCACATTAGTCTCCTCTCACACCCATCTTTCACGGCCAACTGTCCTACAAAATTAACTTCAGACATTAAACATTTTAGAGAAAAAACTCTGATTTATACATTTAGGTATCAGATTAATTTTAATACAAGAGAGTTTACAATTACAGATAAACACGTGATGTTTTTTTTTTATTTTACAGTGGAACCTTTTTTTCTTTTTTTCTATTATTTAAATTAAAAAACAAACAATTTGAAACCGTCAATTCTGCCCCTGAATAGTAAAATAGAACTGTTGTATATCATATCTATTATTATTAAGGCATAAACGTGAAATTTAAGGTAACTTATAGTTTTCTTCCTGGGACATAATAATATAAGTTGTGCATATTCTAGACAAAAACAATTATTTTTCAAGTGTGCAAATTCTAAAGTTTAGACATGTTTTAAACACATTTGTTTGCAGTCGTTGTACCTATAAGTTTCACGTGAGCAAATAAAATTTCTTAGGTTATGTTCAACATTCTATACATATATAAAGTTGCAACTCTTTGACAGTTATTGAAATTAGTATTAGTTTCTACTTGCTGAATGTTGGGAAATAAATCAAATTACTTTGTTCCAAAGTTTGCTGTTCCCTTGCAAAGTTTTAGGCCTCTCGCAAACGTTTTAAGCCGACAAAGGTAGTATGGTTTATCTAGCTAATACTGTGCAAATCTAAGAATTTATTATTGCATGTTGTTGTGTAGTTTATTAGGTTAAACACGAACCAACAAAATCGATTGTTCTTGGCGCTATTCAATTATTTTTATTTCGGATAGACTGTGTGATTCACCGATATTGCCTACTAACAAATTAAAGAGACATTTTATCTACCGTCAGTAGTTCGAATTCACGCAAGTTAAGTGCTAAGAAGAACATAAATTCAAACGATTCACTCACCGCAGTAATGATTTTCTTATTTTTGTTTTGACGTATGCCAAAAATTATTTTAAGGTTATGCAACATTCTTTTGCAGAATTTTAGAAAAATATCTACTTTTTTCTTTGCGAGCTAACAGTTTTTTTTTAATTGGCTAAAAGTACTCGCTTTTAATAGTATTTTTGTAAAAAAAATTGCGGAATATTCATTAATAAACATTTGATTCTTAAAATATATCGCCTTCTAAATTCTGAAATATCGTATCTGAAAAATGCCTCTCATTAAAAAAAACACCAAACCAGCAAACTACCAAACCAAACCATTATTAACGTAAACCAACGCCTCCCATTAAAAAAAAACACTAAGCCAGCAAACTACCAAACCAAACCATTGTTAACGTAAACCAACGCCTCCCATTAAAAAAAAAACAGCAAACTACCAAACCAAACCATTGTTAACGTAAACCAACACCCTCATTAAAAAAATCAAACAGAAATTCGTGAGTACCTTTTGCTATATATTCTAACAAAAAAACTGGATTTTCCGCACCTAATTATATTCAAGACAGTAAGTTTTAGTAATAAAACAAGAAATCAGTGCAAAAACATAGTTCATTTTTGTGGACCTGATGCGCACCGTAACCCCACTCAAATTAAACTATTTCATAAAACTACAACTGCCTAAACGGAAGCCACTTTTGACATCCGTCAAAACAAAAATAAGCAAACCTGTGCGCATGTGCTAGATTCTTCTCATTACTGCAGTGAGCGAATCGTAAATTCAACAATAATAAAACGCAATATTTTAAATATTTTATTATATTTATTTATATTTTCCCCTACTAAAACGTTAAAGATCGCACAATGAAAATCCTTATATCTATTTAATATTAGGTATGTACATCACTTATTCTGCCTTGCTAAGTTCAAAGGTCCTATCTGCATATGTTAAACCTATGTAGATAGGACCTTTCAGCTTAGCACGGCAGTATTCTGCAGAGTGTGACATTACATTTTCAAGATAGGGCCAGCCGCAAATGCTTTTAGCCGACAAAGGTAGACAGTTTATCTAATATGATATTCATCGCGTATTATGCAGAGTAAAACTTCCTTGTCAAATTGTTGAAACGTATCAAAGGATTCTAGTCGAAGGTATCTAGTAATCTTGCATTTTTACTTTTAACTACATTTACAAGTTTAGTATCTTAAAGTATTGCTGAAATACTTCGTATACAGGGTGTCTCAACGAAGCCGACTCGGTCGATATATAGTAAACTATCCACTTTAGAGAAAAACTTAAAAGGGAAAAATTTTATGGTTTAAAAAAGGCACATTCTAAAAATATTTTAAAATATACAGGATGGCCCTCCATTTTTTCTCAAAAAAAAAAAATTATATCTCAAAAACTATAAACAATAGACCCATATAATACAATATAAAAATAAAGGTATTTTTATGACAAGTAAGATGACCTAATAAAAAATATACCATTCTATTTAAAAAAAATAAGTCGGATGTTACCCACCCTAGAAGGACCATCCTGTATATTTCAAAATACTTTTAGAATGTGCCATACAACTTTTCCCTTTTTCTCTAAAGTGGCTTCTTTACTATATATCGACCGAGTCAGCTTCGTTGTGACACCCTGTATATTTTAAATGTCTTAACATGTGAAGGTCTAGCGGGGTAGTTTGCGATAAATATCAAACCCTGTTGAAATACCCTCGAGAGTTTAGTTAATATTAGCAACCTTTAAAGGTAATATTTGAAAAGGTCAGGAAAAGTCTATTAATCTGTATAGTGGAAACCATTCCAGATGTCAATGTTATCCGATTCGATATTTAGTTAGTGCGAGTTCCAACTTTACTTAATTTTATTAAATGTGTACGTCCAGTTTTAAAGAACCCACATGTCAATTGGAAAATTCACAAAGGGCAAAAAATGGCGGTATTTAGAATGAGTGCACTAAAGCACCAAATTATTAAGTAATCTTCGATAAAGAATAACTCCATGTACACATTATGATGCATCTGCTTATTCGAAAAGTTTTGACACAAAACTTACGAGGGTTAATAAATATGTTCGTGTCCTCTTTAGAGTCGCTCTATCTAGTGGCGGCTTTATATGACGGCTGACGCCGTTAGAAGGAGTGACTATAGTCCTTTCGTCTATAAACAGAAGAAAGTTAAAATGCACTGCAACAGCTTAAATGTTTTTTTTTCTGAAACGTGCAACACTGACAATTCTATTAAGATTTTTGAAGGGCCTTAAATAAATGTAAACTCCGTATGCCCATCGTGAGGCGTCAGCTTGTTAAAAAAAAGTCTTGACATAAAATATACGAGGGTTACTTAACATTAAAGATTGTTTTTATCTGCTTGCCTATTAGTCCAGTCAAATAATAAATGTAAATTGTAATAAATGTACACGGGCTGATATTTTAAAGGGTAGTAGTTGGATGGTAACAGAAAACTCCTGTTAGTTTTTCACCAGGTATTTGACTGTCCGCTATCTTGAATTTTAGGCAAATCATCCGGTGAAAAACTAACGGAAGTGTTCTGTTACTATCCACTCCTATCCTTTAAAATATCAGCCTGTGTACATTTATTGTAATACAACATAGGAATTTCTCGTTATTTGACTGGACTATATAAAAAAAGCTAAAAAGCACTAAAACCGTTTAAACTGCTAAAAACATATAACTGTCAGTGTCCAAGTCCAAACGAACACATTGTAATTTTTGGTAATAAAGTAAATACTATGAAATCAAACAACAAACAAAATCTAAATGAAAAGCAACTCTCGTGAACCTTATAAAAACTTCGACACTGTAAATTTTTTAACCATCATGCATGATGAACGCGATACCTTAGCATCATTCTGAGCGTGTCAAAGAAACAAATTGAAATTAATGATTGGTTTAGTATAGACTACTAATATTAGTCTGGTATACCGATCAAAGTATTGAGTAAGTGGGCCCTAACGTCGCGGACGTGCATGAAAAACGGTTTTTAAACTGACCTATCATCTATTATTCATGGTCAAGGCTAAAGCGATACAAAATTAATGAAAAATATCGACTTTCTTCACCAGTAGAAAAAAATTAAGTGATGAATTATGCATTAGGTCATACGCGTGTTTTAAACCACGAACAATTTGTAAATGCATTTAATAATGTATTATTTAATGCATTATTTAATATATTATACGATGTATTAGTTTAATGCATTTTCCATCAGTTCATGGATTTAATGGACGGATTACCACCATAAAAAATGTATACAATAATGTTGAATAACATTTACTAAATTAGAAATCAGAAACATTTAGTAGGTCCATCATTATCAAGTCGTAAGTCGCAAGACTGGTTTTTGGTAGCTACCCATTTTAGCATATCCCTAACCAATTCTTTAATTTCCCTAAAATTTCTACCCTAAATCCATTATTATTTGCAAGTAGTATTTCATTCTAAGCCTGTTTATTTTTCTTCTCCCAGCTTCCTTTCCCAATTGTTTTTCAGCAACCTCCTATGTTTTAGTATGTGACCTACTATTTGATTTCTTTACCTAACTAGTCATTTTCATAAGATACGCTCCAATAGACCATTATTCGAAACTCAATTTGTGATAATAATAAACAAAATAAAAATAAGAAGAAGCTAAGAAAACACTGCTAGCCCTTTTCTAGAATGAGAACATTTACCGTTTCTTAGAAAAAATCCCTTTAAGGTCTTGATAGGACTGAATTGTTTTCTATATCTCTACTTTCCTAATGGTTTTGGGGTAGTAGTGTGTAGGACGAAATAAATAGAACCTTCCCTTACGTTGATGTGCTGCCATTCATAAAACGATATACCTTAATAAAGGTCTCTAATACACATAACACATTACTATCGAAAAACTTATCGAGAAACTTTCGTATACGATCCTATAGTATAGTAAATAAACAAACAATATTAAATTCTTTTTTGGATAATTTCTAGTCGTGGTAAACTTGAATTGTTTACAGATCCCTCTGGCTATGATCCTTCATAACTTAGGTGAGATGAGTTAGCAAAATATTTTCTAATTTAAAAACAATAATTATAGTTTTTTCTTGACAAGAGAACAAGAAATTTAAAAGAATTTAAATTTTATTTATTAAATAGTATCTAGTAACATAAGAAATGGAACCTAACTGATTTTGGTAAAAAAGAATTATAGGCTAAAGTCCGATATAAAAGAAGAGACATTAAGAAAACTGTCACATTTAAAGTTGCGGTACCGGCAGATTAGTGGACAACTGTATTATATATTGTAGATTTAAGTCCCTCTTTGCCTGTTCGGTGTCTTTAGTCTAAACTACCAGGACTAGCAGAACATATACTGGCAGTGGCAAAGCGCATTCAGGATTAATTTGGTACGCTTTGATGCACTTGTTACAACGAGGTTATCTTTTCAAATCTTAAAGCATCCAACAACTTTAAACATTTAAATACAAACATTCAATATACCATGACATATACGCTAAATTTCAGGCATATAACTGAGTTATTTCTCCTTGATCAAAATAACATGTCCTGATGCTCCTCATTGACGGTTCAACCGTTTTTATAGTGGTGATTACAACCAGTAGATGAAAATACGTTAAATTACAGTAATATGGTTTCAGGTAAATAGATTTGTGAATAATTGGTTTCGTACAACATTTGTATATCAGTGGACTCTGATAATTTGTTAGAGGTTGGTCGCCAACTTCCACCTCCAAAAGGATACGTGGAGGTTAATCAATGGTGAAGTACTTTGAAGTCCAAATCTTGAATCTATAAAATTCAATAAACACAAAAAAATCAAAAAATCCAAACCAATCGAAAGGGCGAAGAACTTCTAGAAACAAAATATACATATTGATTTACCCTCGTATGTAATTGCCTCGTCGCAAATCCATTACCAGATGTATAGATACTTTTAATCCACCTGTTTATAATTAACTGCCATCTTATTGAAGAAGAGCTAAACGAGTTTTTTGAAAATATTGTCCGATTGACTTACTTATTCCGGTCTCAGACGTCTAACTGTACTTAGAACAATACTTATAGCAAGGTATTTATTTTCTAATTTTATAATAGACTTGTTTAGCTTTTTGTATATTTAAATTAATATTATTAACACAAAAAGGTATTATCCAATTTGCTTAACATTATTATAGTTTTCTGGAGTACTACGAAAACTTACAAGAAAACCACAATCCATTTCTAACTTCACATAATATCTAGGTATGTTTAGTGTATTTTTGAATAACCACATGCCTCTATATTTTACAATAATTTGCCAGTAATTCTGTCAATAAGTTTTACTAGGTCCGTCCTGAATTTTTTTTCCCGACTGATTTCAGGCTGAAAAGTGTCCCTTTAAATTAGAAAATCAAATAGGTAAAATTAAATTTTCTCGACGTATTGACCTGTAATACTTGCTACTAACTTTGGAACCAAGGTATCTGTCCTGTAAAGTAAAATACCGTAACGTAAGTAACTATTATACAGAGCGGTCCAAAAGTCACCCCCCCTTTTAACTTTTGAACCAGTTGAGATATCGACTTCAAATTTGAAACTTTTAAATAAGACAACTTAAACTATCTTTTAGCATATATTTAATACTGTCAGCTCTTAAAATATGGGCAGGGGGGCATGGGGGCACATTTTTTAAAATTTAAAGGGGTGTCGTGTAATACATCATTTTAAAGCTTATAAAATTCTCCATTTAACTCCATATTTTTTAATTAAAAAAAAAAAAAATGGGTTTAAAATGGGGTTGAAAATGAGTATTAATGTCAAAATTCCTCTAAAACAAAACAAATAATTTTTTAAAAATGCCTAATTTCATCATAAAAAAATGTTAATTATACTTTTAAACTAATTTTAGTTGACATAAATAAAAATTTATAAAAAAAAAACTTAAAAAATCGAATGTTTTAGCACAAAAAATTGAAAAATCAAAACCTTAAAAAATATTTTTAAAAAAATTAAAGATGTTAGTTTAAATAGAGAATTTTATAAGCTTTAAAATGATGTATCACACAATCCCCCTTTCCATTTAAAAAAATGTGCCCTCATGCCCCCTGCCCACATTTTAAGAGCTAAAAGTATTAAATATATGCTAAAAGATAGTTTAAGTTGTCTTATTTAAAAGTTCCAAATTTGAAGTCGATATCTCAACTGGTTCAAAAGTTAAGAGGGGGTGACTTTTGGACCGCTCTGTATGTTTTTTTTTACTGGTACTGGCAATATTTGTAAGCTAATAAACCACCCAAAAATAGAGTAGGAAATTAATTCTAAAATAGTTTTCGGTTGCTTGCAATAATATTTTCCCATTAACCCAAATCCTTAATATTATTGAACATTATTAAAGAGAGAGAGTTAAACGTCTAAATGTATAAAGTGATGTTTTACTAGTCTACGACTAATAGTCATGTAACAAGACTCGTGTCCATGAGAAAGAATATACCTACATATTAAATTAAAACAATAACTTAAATTTAAACAATAACTTTTATACTTAAACAGTAAATTCTTAAAAAAATCGGTTAATTAGCTGAATTTTGGAAGAAAAAATATAGATTTAAATCTTTAAAAGTTAACTCTGTATACTGAGTGTTTTTTTTTACCATGAAACTTTCAAATATCTCGAATACTATGCATTTTAGGAAAAAAAACGTCGGACAAAAGTTGTTTATTTTAATGGGGGAAACAAACAAAATGGCGTATTTATTTTTTACGGATATTTACGTTTTCAAGGAAATTTCAATTCAATTTCAACTTTTTTTTTTTAAATAGAAATATATTTTTTACTGTTATTTAATTCTCCTCAAAAAATAAATACCTTTGTAAAAAACTTTTTTCGATCGGGATTCTTTTCGCAATGATATGGTAAGTTTTGAGGTTATGTTGAAAGTGAGAGCAAACTTTAAAGTTCCGACCTCAGACTAGGATTCAGCGGCTCAAAAATAGGAATCGACTAATCAAGTCCTTCGGATTCCGATCAAAAAAAGTTTTTTACATAAGATTTTTATTTTTTTAAGGAGAATTAAATAACAGTAAAAAAATATGTTTTATGTTAAAAAACAAAATTGACCTTGAAATTACCTTAAAAACGTAAATATCCGTAAAAAAATAAATACGCCATTTTGTTTCCCCCTTTAAAATACACAACTTTTGTCTGACATTTTTTTTTCTAAAATGCATAGTATTCGAGATATTTAAAAGTTTAAGGTTAAAAAAAACACCCGGTATATATAGCCAGGTAACTGTGTCTTATGCCACAATGTGTGTGGTGCATCAAAAACCGCAATTGTACCTCACGAAGCAATATTTTACTCATTACCGTCAAGAAAATTCAGAAAAAAAACACGAACTTGACAGTTCACATAACCTCAATTTACCCTTTGACTTGTTTAAAAACATAAACTGGCATAGATTACCTAATATGAACTATAGGCTTCCTGAATGTAATTTTTGCCTTTTTCTATCCCCGTATTAGCAGAATTAAAAACCTCAATATTTAATTCTATTAAAGCTTGACACAAAAATTGGAGTTATACTATCTTAATTAGTTCCAGACATTTTTTCAAGGTTATGGGGATTTTTGCAGTTGCAATGTCGCAACACTGTAAAATCAATTCAACATGCGTGAACATCAATAATATCAATTTATTGTTTTTTATTATCTATTTTCTAAGAAAATTTCCTTATATAGTTTCATTGATACAACTGATAAATTCAGCGTACAATTTTTGAATTTTAATGTAGGGGTCATAATAATATTGTGGGAGTGGAAACGAAACTTTCTCCATTTTAACAAGATAAATTTTAACGTATTACAATGACAAAGTAAAAAAAATATTTAATAAACTGGATATGTGATCAGCTCCAAAGAAAAGGTGCAAGTATTAAATAGTTATTTATCGCTACGCTCGCTCAGGAAACACTAATGCAGCGGGACTAAAACAGCCAGTTTAGTCCTGAGGTATATACACTATTTTTTGCAGGACCAAACATAATTTAGGTAGGTAGATAAAATTAAAATTAAAAACCACGCGTCTAAAATCGGTTGTTTTATTTTCGTAATTTAATCAAGATGTAAATTGCGAAAAGTCAGTTTCCCGGCTATCGCGATTTCAATTGTTTTTTAACATGGTTTACACAAACGTCAAAAAAATGGACGAAGATGATAAATTTTAAGTAATGTATAAATTGTTATAACAATGTTATTTTTAAAGGTTTTCTTTGTTAAAATCAAATAAATTGGTTTGAATCGCTAATTTATTACAAAACATCACCAAACCTAATTTTTGAACCAGCAAAGTACATAGTAAGTATAATATTTTAATATTTTCAGGTTGCCGTGAGTTTTAATCCCTTGGGAGAAAAACGGCAAGTTTAGTCCCGAAAATGAAAGCGTAAAATTAGGTTTTAGTCTTGGTCGTGCAAAAAATATATTATTTATTTTATATTAAACAAGATAAAAAGTTACTTACAACTTCAGGGAAGATCTACATTGGTTGACGAATAAAAACAATTTTTAAGTTTATTTATATATTTATAAATATATTTCTTTATTAAAGCGGGGGGAGGGGGGGGGGTTTATTATGCGGTACGCATTTTTTCACTTAATTTTTTAATATGTAATAAAAACTAGTCTATTATAATTTTAGTTTTAATGTAGCCCCTTCCACTGGAGTACGTTTCATACAGGTATTTAACAGGATATGAGTGTAATAAAAATAGCTAACAATTTGTTGATAAACAAATACTAACAATAGTTTTATTATCATTTTTGTATGCATAATAGATATATTATTCCATAACGATAGATAGTTTTACATTGTAAAGTTAAAATAACCTATTTTAGTATATTTGTTGTTTTTTAAAAGTTAATTAGCAAAATATACTACACTGAAAAAAGGATCCTTTGCGGTAATGGCATATGAAATCAGGCCAAATGCTTCGCACTCTTGAATACGTCCAAAAGCCCCTTCTCTTAACATGAAAATATAATTCACTTGCCAAGATCTTCCTGATTCTTTAACTTAAAATTCTTTGATCTTGTGTGAAATGCAAGTGGTCTTGTCTCAAAAGAAAAATTCTTGGGCCAAAGTATTTAAAATTATTAAATTTTTAAAAATCTTAAAACAAGATAAATGGTTTTTGCCTTAAATGCTCCAATTCCAAGAGAATTTTCAAAATATTTCAAAATCGACACTTTTCTTGGGACAAGATAAATACTTTTGTTTGAAGATACACATCTTTTAAGTTAAAAGAATAACTGCCAAGAGTGTTGACTACTTTGAGCTAAGAACGTCATTTTTTTCAGTGTAGTTAAAATTACCTATTTTAATATATTTTAATTGTTATTGTTTTTTAAAAGTTAATTAGCAAAATTTATTAATAGAAATTGTCCCTTTATTTATTAAAATTTAAAGATTTTTTGAATTGAAAGCAAATAAATAATTTAAAGACAGGATTCAGGCACCTAGATCACTAGTTTAGTTATGCCCTTGATAACCCATGAGATTACGGTTTTGTTTTGTTCCTTTGGGAGTAGCAAGTGATCTACTGTCACCTTATAGGTGACAAATAATTGGATTCTCTAAAGAAAACTAAAAAAGACGCCAGTCCTAAAACGAGAGAGGAATAATGTCTCTTTAGCTTACTTTTTATAATATACACCAAGAAAAATCGGACAAATATACGTTTTTAACATTAATCTGCGATTATATTTTTATTGATATATCAATATTCTATATCAATATTCTACTATCGATAGTAGAACACCCAAATATATACATAATAGCCCCAAATATGCTAATATGAAGTAACACATTTATTAAACATCATTGTATATTATTGGCAAATAGATTAAATCTAATAAACAAATAATTGGTCTACACTCTAAATTTGTCCGTCAATCTTACAGTAGTTTTAACTGTAATAATTAAAGCAAATTTACAATGTCAGAATGTGAATTTACAATATTCATTAAATTAACCTCAATATTACTGGGTTTAGTAAAATCTCAGCTCTTTTCCTGTCGGTACAATAATTTTGCATTAAAATTCATGCATGTGGTACAAAAACCCAGCACTTTTACAGACAGTCCCGAAAATTACCATAATAATAGCAGTAATATTACCAAAATAAAAAATCACATTTTTACAGATAACTGTGAATTTACAGTACTGATTTAAATTTACCACTTTCTTTGCTGGAAACATATGACCTACTTTATTTGCTGTAAAATTACCATATTTGCATTTACAATTCGTGACAACTAAAAATAAGTATTTAATACCTTTTATTATTTACAATTAAACATTTATTTACCAAAAATAGATAGTTTATTTGGTTTTGACCGGGATATTTAAGGCAAATAGATTGTATAATTACCACTTAAACAAATATATGAAGAATAGTTTAGTTACCACTAATATACTTAGAAAACTGACTTTATTCCTGGAGATAAAACTGTAATATTGCCCCCTATTTTGTTAAACTTTTTGTTTTTGATGATTAAAAATATATTTACCACAAGTATATTTTTTCTCGGTGTAGTATACCCGGTAAGTAACTAAAGAGATAAAAAAATGAATTGAAATCTCGAAACAAAACGTTCGAGATTAAGATCTGCCGAAAAAAGTAATATAAGTGGAATAAATTTAAATTCACGATTATTTTTCAAAAGCGTGCACTACAATAAAAAATATAAATCGTATTATTCTCAACGAGAATTATTATGCCAAAACGAGAGACTGTGTCTTCACTCTTGACTGCGTAATATTTTAATTTTTTAAAAATATTTTTAATTTCTTCTTTTATTATCTTATTTCTCCTTTTATAATAATTATTTCATTTGGACTTTAAAAGACATAAAGAAAAAAAAATCTTATATGAAGTATTTGTGATACTTGTTGCAAGTATAAAAATACTAGACAAAAAGATATGTATATAACTAATTATAAAAAAATCAATAATTTGTTTCAAGTTTAATTAGTAGGTACTTATTTCCAATAAATTAGTACTATTTTTATTATTTTTAGTATTTTAAATACTCAGTATACTTGCTATCTTTCATTTAAATTCCTTTAAAATTCAATACAAGAAATTTTATTTTTTAAACCAAGCACGTTTAAGTGTATTAAGTTTTAACCTATTAACAAAATTTAATTTATGATTTTTCTTCGTATAATTTGACGTAAAAACAATTTAAGTTTAAAAAAATTGAGGCGTCAATAAATAAATAAATAAATAAAAAAAGAACTGGCCAATGAAATGCAAGCTTAATTTGTTTCCCATTTATTTAATTAAATCCTTTGTAAGTAAAAAAACTACATATTTTATTAGAAGTTGCATATGGCACAAAAATGTTTGGTTAAAGGTTACCGAAAAAGTAGTTGAGTGTTTTACCCGATATATAAAAATACAAAGCCAAACAAAAAAGTTTTTAAATTATTACCGACTAAACAACTTAAAAATTTCCTCAATGACAAGTGAGGAAGTAAAAGAAACGTACCGAAAAGAAACAAACGTTTTCCATCATAAATCAAAACTAAAACAATACATTTATTCACCGTCTGCTTCAAAATACAATGCTCTAAATAAATTACTGCTGAGCCATTTTTTAAACCCGCGAGTAGTTTTAAATCTTGAAATGAGACAGTACAATGGCAAGTGCATAAACTTGACTAAAACAAATGAAGATGACATCGACGTTTACGTTCAATGTATCGAAAGCCCTAGTCAAATCCAGAAATAATAAGAAAAACTGTTTGTTATTTGAAAATGATGGAAATAGATCCATGAATATTAAATAGCAAAAAAGAACAGCGTTCCTAAAAATAATGAATGAACTATTTTTATTTTTAAATGGATTGGCAAACTCTTAAGAATAAACAAATAAAATCAACATCTGTGATAGCTAATTAATTGTGACATATTACATGTTATTCTGGCTCATTTTCTTATTTAAAACGTATTTTTAAATACAAAAATAATTAAAATGTGTAGAAATCAAATTGGCGCACTCCAATGGATAAATCAAAACAAATGATTACAACATAGCTGTCACTGGACAGCTGATTTATGATAAATTCATAGGTTATGTCCAACTAGTGTCAAAATATAACGCAATGCTGATTTGAAATAGTGTTTTATCTTGTAAATTGTCATTCTGTGAAATTTGTGAATGATATTTAACGCCAAGTTTTAAATTACACCAAAATATTTTCGTTAAAAACGGCTGAACGCTTGGTTATTTTTTTGAATGGGTTATTTTAAGTATGATCATTATATTTTTATGCTTTATTTTCTTCTAACACATATGGTGTCATGTGTATTTATTTTAAGATATTTTTATCTAAGACTTTATTATTTAAAACATGCTTTTATCATCTTATTTTTATTTGTCGTAACTATGTATTAAATAAAAAAAATGTTTATAATTATGGTTTATAAATGTTATTTTTGAACATTGGATTCAAATAATTCATTCAAATTATATCATGTTACGTTTTTATAATAATAAATGGATAATTAAGTGTAATTCAAGTTTTTTATGTATCAAATGACAGACCTTGACGTAGGTAAAACAATATTTACCTACCTATTTAATGCTTAAAGTGTAGAAAATCATAGGAGTAAAATACATAAACGGCTAGAAAAAAAATGGTAGATGGTGTTTTATTACTTATATTATATTTTATTAATACTTAAAAGTCATATTATTATAATAAGATAATTATCTAAGCTCCACATTATCGAAGGCCCAAGTTAAATGAAAGAATATTATTAATATATTTTTTTATTAATCATTGAAAATAGAGGGGTTCAAGTAAAAACTATATATCTTAGATTAAGGAGTAATAAATTACTTATTATTTATATGGTTCCTGATATAATTTCATTCAAAGGTAACAATTTAAAAGATATCATATTATTTCAGTTCTCGACACTATTAAAGGCTTTAGTTAAATCAAAGAATGTTACTATCGGATATAACTATGTATATTTGTTTTATTAGTTCGTGATAAATCGCTTTGATATAATACACTATCCAAGGCTATAGTTAAATTGAAGAATATTGCTACTATTATTTTTATTCATAATAAAAAAATGAGTGATTTAAGTACAAACTATATGTCCAAGCTCTTGACACTATCAAATGCTTTAGTTAAATCAAAGAGTTTTACTATTACATATGTTTTAATATCTTTTTTTTTCTTAACTTTAGACGTGATAAAGACATGGAATAAAATACTACTTAAATTAATTTAGAACCAGTGATGCATGTAAATTTCTGTCAACGTTCCATGCAATAGTTTACATTTTTAGAATACATCCTATCCGATATAACTATGTGTATTTTTTTACTCGTTGAGTATAAATCACGGCATAAAATTAAATGTATTCGCTTTGATACTTTGCCAACAGTCTAACCAGGATCGACGGCGAAAATTAATTTTCCAGCGTTTAAATTTAGCCTCCAAAATAATCACAGATGTTCGCTGATGTTCATTGACCAAAAGATTCGAGATACAAGGTGCGCTAAAAAAGGTAGGAAATCTCTTGGTGAATCCAACGTTATTTTTGTTACTGTTACTTATTCATATTTGAAGAAAAATACACTAGTTTTTTAAAAAAAGTCCATAATTACTCTGATTATTTTCTTTAATTAAATTTACAATAAGCCAAAGTAGTTTACATAGAAAATAATAATAAACTCATATGGATATTTTTACGAAAAGAATAGAAAATCCACGCTTTCCTATTAATTCTCCTTTTCATTTCCTTTATCAAATGTGCCATTAGAAAACTAAAATCAATTTTGTTGTCAAATTACCACAAACAGCTTGTGTATTTTTTATATTTATTTATCCCATTTCATCCCATCTTAATATGAAAAACTAATTTAAAACCCAAAGTTTTATTCTGTCAAAAAACTATAAATGTTTTTATTATAAATAATTATTTAGTTATTATCAAACATAAAGTAAACCATCTATGTGTAAGGAAAATAAAAATAAACCATTTTAACTGAAGGCATCCCAAATCAGTAAAATTTTAAAAACTATCGTGTGATTATAATAAAAACGTAATGGTAAGTTAATTGTAAGGTAACTTTAAGAGTTAATTAAATTAAATTACTAACTCTAGTTAAAATTTTAACGAATTACACGAAAGAAATGTGTTAAACTGGTTTAAAGTCGTTTCGGTTACGTTACGTTAGTTAACTTATCCTTACTTTGCAAAGTAACAACTATGTTTAAACATTAAATAGTGACATAAAGTAATATGTATATTATTGATTTTAAACATCCTGGTTCAAAAGGCGATGATTTTAATTATACTACTAAATTACTTTCTTAATAATAAATAATCAAAAAATAACAAAGTGACCACCTTGAAAAAAATCCCATTATTTAAAAAATGTTTAGATTTCGTGCCAAGGTTTTAAATATTGCCATTTTATTTATGAATATTATGAAAAATAAAAATAGTTCCCGCAATAATAAAAAAATGAATACAATAAATAATCAACCTTAAATATTTTTATGTGAATACTCTTTTGTTTAATAAACAATTCGTGATTTTCACATTTACAACATGGAGGAAAATATAACAAAGATAAGTTTAAACAAATTAAAATTAAAAAAATTACACAGGATTCAAAAATGCTTGACCCAAAACCTAAATGACAAATTTAAATTGTGTGAATAAATCTTATTACATCGGCACTTAGTTCTACTAAGAGTGCCGATGTATTGAAATCTTCGCCGAAAAGTCAAAATCTTTGACCACGTTTTTTTCACATTTCTCGACGTTTTAGACCATTCGAAATCAGTAAAAAAAAAATTTTGCGTCCGTCTGTCTGTCTGTCTGTCTGTCTATCTGTCTGTCTGGGTGTAAACTCTCTAACTCCATTTCTACATGAGATATCGGTTTTTTGAATATTGTTTCTTATCGTATTCCGAAGAGCTAATTAGATTTTGGGGGTAAACAATTGGGGGTAAGGGGGTCAAAATAGGGTAAAACTCCTATTTTTAGCGTTTTTTGTTTATAATTAAGGCAATTATTATTGTATTTGGTTAATTTAGCACTTATATAAAAGATAATTTTAAATTGGTCAAAAAATGTTATAAACAACGCTTTCCTAAAAGGCATTGTTTTCGAGATATTGGCGTTTAAAGCAGTAAAAGGTTTTTTTAGCATATCTCACATATTTATAACCCGATTTAAAAAAATTATATTTTAAATAAAAGCTCTTTTTAAGCCCTATAAAAAATGTTATATACAGTTTTTTGCTAGAATATAATGTTTTAAAGATACAGAATTTAAAATCAAACAAAACACTTAGTTTGAAATTTGCAAACTAGATGGCCCTAGTGTACAATAGTGCCGATGTTTTGACAGGGTGCTTGCAACGTTTCATCTAGTTTAATCTAAACGTGTCCAAAATATGACTTTTTAGGTAGTGATTCAGAAAGAAACTCACTCTAGGTGAAGAAGGACCTTATTTCAACACTGTTGTAGGAAATTATTAAATGCTCTAATCTTTCTGTGAGCAAAAACGATCAGCTCTATAGATCTATAGAGGTTGAAGAAGTCTTCACCTCTGAATCCACTGACCCCATCGCCAAGGACGGCCCTCCAAGCAATAAGGGGGTCTGTTGATGTTGGGATCTCAACTCACCAAATAGTCATTCCCAATGTCTGGACTTGAGATTATACAAATTAACTTGCAACACTGCCGGGCGGCGGTAGCTACCATCTGCCGTCACCTGGACAGTAATGCGGACACAATAACACTAATCCAAGAACCCTGGATTGTGAAATCGAAAGTTTCCGGCTTCGGCAGCTTAAAAGGGACTATTTTTGTAAATAGCTATATTCAAAAGCCTAGGACGTGTATATACATACCTAAGCAATATGAAGCTACTCTAGTAACTCAGTTCAGCACAGCTGACCTAACAACTGTGAGAATGAACTATAGTGTAAAGGGTAACCAAGAAGAACTTTTTATAGCATCGGCATACCTCCCACAAGATACAGGTACGCAACCTCCATCAGAGGAACTTGCCAACCTGATAAACTTTTGCCAACGGGAGAAAAAAAGCCTTATAGTTGGATGTGACAGTAACTCTCATCACATTGTGTGGGGCAACAAAAACATCGACGGAAGAGGCAAAGTACTGCTAGAGTTTCTATCTGGCACAAACCTAGAGATATTAAATCGTGGATGCGAACCTACATTCGTAACACGCCGGGGTCAGACTGTAATTGACATTACACTGGCCACTTCTGATATCTCAAAACAAATAACTGACTGGCGTGTATCATCAGAGGCCTCCTTTTCGGACCACAGATGGATTCGCTTTAGGTTAAATCTGGATAGAGCTGAGTTAAAAGCCTATCGAAACCCAAAGAAAACAGACAGGGAGGCTTTCATTAGTCATCTGAAAAACAGAGTCAAGGAACCCCCTAATGTTTTTAACTCAACGAACGACATTGAAGAATATGTACATAATCTTCAAAGGTCTCTCGTTAACTCATATGAGGACTCTTGTCCCATTAAAATTCCAGCAAACAGGAAGTTGACTAACCCCTGGTGGTGTGCTAAACTTCAAAAGCTGAAAAATGAAACAAGAAAATTGTTTAATAAGGCGAAGAGATCACGGTTGGATTCTGATTGGACCGCTTATTCAGAGCACCGAAAAGAATACAAAAAATTAATTCGCGAAAATCAAAGGAGAGCTTGGAGGGACTTTTGTGGCAGTATAGAATCTACCACGGTCGCCGCCCGACTAAAGAAAGTCCTTTCCAAGGATTCATCACAGAAACTAGGTAGTATTAAAAGGAATGATGGCTCATATACAGATGACCTTCAAAGTACCTCTACAATACTCCTAGAAACTCATTTCCCAGGATGTGTTATTACTCCCAATCAGGAATGGCATCCACATACGCTTCCACCTCCAAGTAAAGAGGACTGGAAAGTGGCCTCCAAACTGGTTGACGAGAAACGCATAAAATGGGCCATTGGGACTTTTTCTCCCTTTAAATCTCCAGGATTGGACGGAGTATTCCCAGCGCTTTTGCAGTGGGGCCTGGATATAATCTCCAGTCCACTAAAACACATTTTTCAGGCATGTATAGCTTTCAAATACATTCCGAAAGCATGGAGAGAAGTTAAAGTAACCTTTATTCCTAAGCCTGGAAGGAAAGACTACTCACTAGCTAAATCCTACCGACCAATTAGCCTGACGTCTTTTCTTTTAAAAACGTTAGAAAAACTGGTTGACAAAGAAATTCGGGATGGTGCACTCTCTAGAGTTAAACTACACCCAAATCAACACGCCTACATCCCTGGCAGATCGACGGAATCAGCTCTCCGAGCTGTAATTTCCCAAATCGAGAAATCCCTGGGACTGAAAGCATCGACACTTTCTGTGTTTATCGACGTTGAAGGAGCGTTTGACAAAGCGTCTTTTAAAAGCATTAAAACTGCCCTACAAAGACATGGTGTATCACCCACACTCATTGAGTGGATACAACACATGCTTGAATGGAGAGCAGTTCAACTAAACATAGGGGGATTAATCACAAGAGGAGTTGTAACAAGAGGCTGCCCACAAGGTGGAGTTCTTTCTCCTCTCCTTTGGAACCTTGTAGTGGACAGCCTATTAACACTCCTTAACGATAATTCTTTCTACACAATAGGATATGCAGACGACATAGTCATACTACTTACAGGGAATTTTGAGAGCGTGCTGTGCGATCTCATTCAGCGCGCACTCAATATTCTACAGAAATGGTGTGATGATCACTCTCTCTCGGTTAACCCAGCCAAGACTGAGATGGTCCTGTTCACTAAGAAAAGGAAACTGGGAAACCTCAAAGTCCCATTTCTTTTCGGAAAACAACTCAGCTTTTCTAAAGAAGTAAAGTATCTGGGAATTCTTCTTGACAGCAAACTGTGTTGGGGACCACACCTTAAGCAAAAAACAGAAAAAGCATGCATAGCTTTTTGGCAGTGTCGTAGAGCACTGGGCAGATCTTGGGGTTTGTCTCCCAGGATCACCCTTTGGCTGTACACCGCTGTCATAAGGCCTATGCTAACATATGGCTCAGTTGTATGGTGGCCCAGAACCCAACTGACTACAGCAAGAACGCAACTAAATCATATTCAAAGACTAGCTCTTATGAGTATAACCGGTGCAATGCGATCAACTCCAACTGCAGCTTTAGAGACTCTGCTTTGTATTCCTCCCCTTAATATTTTTGTTGAGGGTGAGGCCGCAAAGACAGCGCTTAGGCTGAAAGCAAATAGTACGTGGAATGCAAGAGGAACGCGTACTGGACATGAGTCTATTCTTGAACGGTTTGTGTCACAAGCTCCCATTCTTGAATCTCAGACCGATCTAGTTGCTCCCAGGTATATCTTTAATAGATCATACCAAGCTTATGCTTCCACTAAAGAAGAAACTGACAGCGTACCTGACATTGTCATGTACACTGATGGTTCAAAGACAACTGAAGGATCAGGTGCAGGAGTTTTCTGCCCAGATCTAGAGTTAGAAATAAGCATTTCCCTTGGCAAGCATGCCTCGGTCTTTCAGGCAGAGGTAATAGGCATAACAAATGCTGCGAGAGCTATTTCTGAAAGGGAAATCAGTAATAGAAGAATAACTATTCTTACGGATAGCAAAGCTTCCATACAAGCAATCAAGTCTTTCAAAATTACTTCAAAGCTAGTTTTGGAATGTCACCAATCCCTGGAGGAAGCGGCAGTTTCTAATACTGTTACACTCTCATGGGTAAAGGGGCATAATGGAAATGTAGGCAATGAAGAAGCTGATAGATTGGCACGAGCAGGCTCAGGCTCTGTACCTATTGGTCCAGAGCCCATAATCCCTGTATCTGTCGCTTTTAAAACAGCTCTCATTAATCAAGAAACTCACATAAAACACACCCGTAATTGGATTACGAGAAACGACTGTAAACATGCAAGAGCAGCCCTTCCCACTCCGTGTGAAAAGACAGCACGCTTTTGTATGCAACTAAAAAGGGATAACCTAAGACAGTTTGCAAGCATCGTAACAGGTCACTGCAAACTAAATAAGCATCTTAACATCATGGGGAAGCCAGTCGACCCCATCTGTAGAGGATGCTACATGGAAGAGGAAACAATGGAACATGTGTTATGTCACTGTCCAGCGTTAGCCTTAATAAGAGGGTCCATGCTAGACGAGTACTGGCTCGACATGGCCGGTATAAGCAGCATCACTCCCAGACATCTTCTTAGATATATTCAAAGAATTGGATGGCTGAGAGGTTAAATTAAATGCTGCGACCAAAGGGAGGTAGTACAATGGGCCCAGCTAAGTGGCCTAAGTGCGTGTAGATAGCTACCCTCCACCCTAATAACCATAACCATAACCATAGATCTATAGATCTATGAAATAATATATTCCCAAATTTCTAAATTTGGAGTTCACAAAAATACCAGATAAGATTTTCATGCCTATCTCTTGTATGTCAGATATTTCGCAAAGAAAAGTGATTTATAGATGTTTAAAATTGTGTTTCAAATTTTTGTTCAAGAAATTCCTTTTGATTTAGCCATCGTAATTTATAACGTAGGAATTTGGTTTATCGTTAACGAAAAGCATAACGTGCGGTATAGCATCGACGCGTGTCAAAATTTATCCTTTTTCCAAAAATAAGCTAATAAGTTTAGTAGTGCTTCGTGGTTTCTAGTATGCTCGTCATAGTACAGGAACGGACAGAAATTGTAAAAGTTGAAAAAAAAATATGGATTTGATGCAATAATACTTATATTAACACAAAATTTGAAATGACAGGAAGTTGTTGAACTTTTCCTTTATATCTTTTAAACGTTTTGACAAAAACATTTAAAATTAAAGATTTGCTGGAGCAACGTATTCATTAAAAAAAATTGTAAATAAGATAAATATTCAGCAACCTACTGTAATTTCCCGATGTGGATTAACATGTTATTGCCAAATAAAGTCCATATAGGTATCCATATTTCTTTAAACTCAAATATACAGGAAATAATGTATTTCGTCCTGATTGGAATTCATTAGGAATAGAACTTACAAAAACTGACGAACAGTTGAAGAAAAAATAAATCACAAACTCGCTAGATCTTTCTATGGATTGTATATTTTTTAAATGTATAGTAAAAGTTGTTATTGTTAAATTATTGTAAGGTAAAAAGTGAGAAATTTTCAAAGGAGAATGGGAATTTTTATAAGAGTTTTTGTCCAACCCCTTAACAGAACTGTATTATATCTCATTAGGAAGGCATTTTTAAGTAGATTATTAATTTTAATTTAAAAACATACCTTAGGCACCAGAGTTCCGAGTTATACGCATTTGAATTTAGTTCTCTATGTAATAACTCTATATAATATTTTTTTTGTGTTACTAAGTTGGAGGGTGCTTAAGCATTTTTACTCCCTTCCTGGTCATTCTATGTCAGGCTAATAACCACCGAATCCGGCTAAAGTGCCGTTAGTTTGGATGTATATTTTAAAACGAGTGCGCGTACTAAGTCTTTTAGTGCAAGATGCGCTCTCGTGCACTAAAGACACACAAACACTAGTTTTTAAAAATAGTAATGGTTTACCATTAGTTTTATTATTTTTATTTGTTGCAATTACATTAAAATACATTCAAAATATAAAAAATAATATATTTAATACTATATTAAGTGTATTTACACATCAAAATATTGTATGTAGTTATAACTTCAAAGGCCTCACAGTTCATCTGAGCGATTTTAAATAAAAATTTCGTGGACCCCTACATTTTGTGGACTAAAACATACCTGATGGCATAAGAAATCAATTTCCATTTGAAACAAAATCGTAAAAGATACACTTTTTTAGAAAGATAAAAAAACGTTTTTTTGAGTAATAGGGTGTGTCAAAAAATTCCGATTTGCGAAATCGAAAACGCTCTCTGGCTCAAAAGTTGCTCCTTAGTAAAAAACTGTGGCCACTCAAAAAAGAGCCAACTCGATTAATGTTTAGAGGTAGCTCAAAGCACTCAAACTTTAAAAAATATCGGTACTGAGGCGAAATAGTAATAGTTGTAATATAAATAAAATATATGAACACCCTGTATTAGAAAATATGTAAAATCAACAGAAGGTTAGTTAAGGCACCTTCGCCAAATTATAGTATTTAATTTTTTCGCGCCAATAATTTAAATATTTCTCAAGGACTTTCTTAGGGAAAAATCCTTGACAGTTTGACAGTTGGTCACTTGTTACTGACTACCGTGATCAACAACACCAATTGTTAAGATGTTGGTGTAACTTGAATTATTGAAACCATCCTCAGGATTAAGGCAAATTTCTCATGAAATTTGAGTTATCTGGTGCTTTCAGGTAATATTTATTTAAATATTTCTGCTTATAAAATACTAATTTCTAAACTTTCAGTTTTCAGTTATACGAACCTTAACTAACCTACTACGTTTAAACAACAGTATAATAATAAAGTCTGGTCGATCAACTTCTTCGTTTACTCTGAGCAACCCACTGACACCCCGAGAGTGAACAAGGTATTCTTACACGGCGCCCTAATCTCTTCAAAAGTTTACATTGTCACAGTACCTGTTTTTCGCATAAAAAGTGATTGTATATAAAATTAAGGACATTTTGGAGGGTTTCTTTGGTAATATTTAGAAACAATACTAATTGTGAGAAAACTAAAAAAATATATTTCCCCTTCCCTTAAGTTAGAACATAAAAAAATCGCCAATTATTTGAAGATTTTGCGAAAATTTATTGAAAATGGGCAT
Source organism: Brachypterus glaber (assembly GCA_958510825.1). Taxonomy (NCBI): domain Eukaryota; kingdom Metazoa; phylum Arthropoda; class Insecta; order Coleoptera; family Kateretidae; genus Brachypterus; species Brachypterus glaber. Next base: position 29,706,503 of record OY294051.1, read on the forward strand.
ATTTAAAAGGACATTACTTCCTTAGGAATGATTTTTTGACCAAGGTGCATATAAACTTTTTCTATGTTTTTAATGTTAAATAACCACTCATTACTAAAATATTTGTTTTTTGCTTTATATTTTTTAATTTTTTTATTTTTGGTTCTTCATGCGTAAAAATTTACTTTTAAATGCATTTATCTTTAAAACGGTTAAACCTGCGATGTTAAACCACAGAAACTTTTTTGTGTATTTTTACATAAAAAAATAGTATTCCAACCAAAAAATCAAAAAAAAGTACACCGAAAAAAGTTTTAGGCAAAAAACAGAAAATCCACCCGGTTTCTAATCGAAATTAATTTTTTTTACTCAACTTGAGAAAAAAAAATTATGTCTTCTGTATAGTCATGTAGGTTAACATGTATATATGCTTATATACTAATATATAATTTTGCAGATTTTTTATTTAAAACTATTTTTTATGCACTTTTAAAAACTTGCAAAAATGAAATTTTCGTTTGAAATAATTGGCGATTTTTTCATGTTCTAACTTAAGGGGAGGGGGGATATAATTGTTTTAGTTCTTAAATTTAGTATTGTTTCTAAATATTACCAAAGAAACCCTCCAAAATTTCCTCAATTTTTATCGGTATCAGTTTATATCCGAAAAACATGTACCGATTTTTTTTTTAAGTTTAAGTGCTTTGAGCTACCTCTAAACATTTATCGATTTGGCTTATTTTTGAGTGGCCACTGTTTTTTACTAAGGAGCAACTTTTAACCCAGAGAGCGGTTTTGATTTTGAAAATCGCGATTTTTTGACACACCTTATTACTCAAAAAAACGTTTTTTTATCTGTCTAAAAAAGTGTATCTTTTACGATTTTCTTTCAAATGGGAATTGATTTCTGATGTCATCAGTTATGTTTTAGTCCAAAAAATGTAGGGGTCCACGAAATTTTTATTTAAAATCGCCCAGGTGAACCGTGGCCTATCACTCGGAACTTCTGTGCCTAAGGATATTTTTAAATTAAACTTATTAATCTACCTTCCTAATTCGTTGCTGTTGAGGGTGAGCCCAAAATGACCATTGTCCTTTAAGTATGTATTTTATTTTATTCTTTTTAAAACTGTATGGCTGTGAACTTCACAGTGTGAAGAGTCGAATAATATTCATAGTTTACTACTTCCTCTATTTATTTTTCTTATTTAATAAATACTACATCAAACCATTAAAACATATATTTAATAGCTAAATATATTTGTTTAATAGCTTGGCTTTAATGCGACATTAAAATATAATTTTTTTAGAGCAGAAAAATAAAATTGTAACGTGATTTTATGGAGTCAATAACTTTTTCAAACATAAATATCGATGTATACATAGAACGTATACGAATGGTTTCTGTTTAAAAATATTTGGGTATTGGATTCAACGTTTTGGCAATATAATGGTAAAATGGAATCAAAGTTTTCACAGTCTTCCTAGACCTAGCGAAGGCATTCGACAAGGTACCTCATGACATGCTGAAGTCAGTCAGTGGCATTGTTTAGAGTGTCGTCATATACTATCTAAATAGGATAGGACTCTATTGGGCCCATTTCTATTTAACATATGCCTATACTCACTATTAAAAATGATCATAAAACCACAATTCATCACTGTGTTAGTATTTCTCGAAGAAAACTGGAAAACAGTAAAAGAGTTACTCGGAATTACCTAAGGTAAAAAAATGACCAGACATATGAAAAAAAAATATTCCTAAATGCTGACAAAACAACATATCGACTTGTAAATTTCGAAACCTCTTATCTCAAAAACTTCTATTCCTTGTATTAATCAACTCTGTACATGAGGACATGTAACTATACAAACTCCTATTTATTACTCGAATATAACGTAACTTATAAACTAAATGCAATAGTTAATTGGAGTTTGTGTATGTTAACATTAATTATTTACAGAGTTAATTAGTGCAAAGAACCGAAATTTATTTTTTTAAGATACGAGGTTTCTAACTTTACGAGTCGATATGTCTTTCTCCATTACCAGTCATGCAAGATCATATTTTTACAAAATCAACTATAAAACAAGCATGAACTATAAGAAACAAAATTTTTTAAATACAAAATGAAAACTGTGTTTCTTTTTCCTGGACTTTATAATATTCCTGTAAAAACTTATATGAAAAATGTATTCATGCGGCATGGAAAAAAAGTATTACAGTCTGAAATATATTAGAGAATACTTATATATTCTTGAAATGTTCTTACATTTTAGGAATTCGGATATGCAATATTGTAATATGATGGTTAAAATGAGGAAGAAAACGTTATTTGAGTAGATATTATGTATTTTACCATTAAACGTCTATACATTTCACTCCATTTCGATAAGTGTACATAAAAAGGCTTTCTGAAACGGTTATTTATTGACTCGGACGTGCGAACCTAATAACTTTGCATAATTACGTCAGATAAATGCAAAAAACATTTTATTTTTTCAGTTATTTTGAAGTTTATTAATATTTAATGATGTTCATTACCATAATTAAGATAAGATCTATATAGAAAATACAGTAAAATTGCGTTCACTTAAGCATTCCTAATCATTTAAAATTTAAATATTATCTAAATGATTTTCAATAAATATACCAAATTTTAACTAAAATATCATATTAAAGTCTGATATATACAGGGTTATTCAGAAATAAGTTCGACAAATTTTAAAAACAATGAAAAAAAGTTCATAATAAAAGTTGGTCCGGAAATGAGCCCTAAGGAAGCTGCGGACCTTCGAAGATGGAATGGGGAACAAAAAAGCAGCAGTTTTAATACTGCAGGGCGATTCTTTATTTAAAACTAAGCAAAAAAGTGTTATTCACACCAAAACACCTAAATTCAATATTAAACGAGTAATAGCCTTTTAAAAAGTAACATTTTTAGTGGCACAAAAATTTACTTCTTTTAATTGCATTTTTTTTGATAACGGTTGCTCCTACAGTGTTACACTATATGACATTTTTTATGTATTTTTACTGAAGAAATCTTTATTTTTTACAAAAAATCCAAAAAAAAAATATACATAAAAAAGTTTGGAAAAAAATGTGTCAAGCCTCACATATTTTGTCCGTCTAGGCACGCCTCTGGATAAATTCAAAAAAATAAATTAACATAAACTTATTAATACTAGTATACGTGCAAAAGCTCGTCGCTCTAGCTTAAAGGATAGCAGAGTTATTAATTAAAAACCTTATTTTTATTACAAGTTTATAGAGCCGTAGCTCCCTTAGGAATCATTTCCGGACCAACCTCTTAAATTTATCGAACTTATTTCTGAATAACCCTGTATATCTGTTTTCCATTATCACTTAAAATATCATTAGGCATTGCAAATTGGTTTAATTTTAAATAATTTATTTTTATTAAGAAAACTTAATGATTTTTATTATGGTACCGATTTGTAGCTTGAATGTGATATTGCTTGATTGATATCACAGTATTTTAGAAAAACTATAGTCCGTCCAACTATGCAAGATAGTAGTTTAAAATTCCCGCCATATTTAAGCTACATCATTGGTTAAAAACTCGTACCTTTTAACATATAAAATATTGTGACAATAATTGACGGTCGTTAAAGCTAATAAAAGAAGAGAAAGTTACATAAAAAAATGGTTATATTTAATGTTTTTTTTATGGTATTGAAAAAGGTACTTTTTTGGTTTATTCTTCATATTCACACTAAATTAGCATATTAACATATTTTACAAACGTAAATTATATTGCACACAAGGAAAACATCAAATTTTTAGGTTACAATTACAACTTAAGGCCTATCCAGAGGCTCGCATAACAACCAAGATACATTACGACACATCAAGCCAATCCTTGCATCGCATTCTTATGTACTATGCTTGTTATGCGAGTCTTTGGATAGGCCCTTTCCAGGAAAACAGTACCGACATCTGTTAAATTTTTGATACACTACGATTTATGCATAATTATGCTATTTATGCGCTCTGTGGTGTAAAACGGGCCGCGCCCCTTACTATCTTGCATAACTGGACGGAGTATATAAAAATATTGTACAAACTTAAATATTAAATCGGTTAGATTTAATAATTATTTAAATTAAAAATGTGTTGCCGTGATCACTTAAGTATCTTTAGGCACTCGAAAACATTTCAATTCTAAAGAGCTCTCGAAAGTACTTACGTTTATATTGTAACAACTAAATGTTTATTATTATGCTAACTATCCTCTCGAGTTTTAAGCGAAGATAAGAAATATTACAAGTTAAATCTTACAAGTTTAGACGCAAAATGAGAAATTCTGCCTGAATAACCTAACTTTTCTGACCTAATCAAATATTAAAGGAACGTAATGGTAATAAAACTTCATAGCGTATATCTGGCTGTATTCTTTTTAAATCTTGAGTTATCTAGAAACTCATTAAACTAAGCGCACAGTACAAAATGGTAATAGTCGTGATATTGTATAACTAGCCAAGATAAACCGTTACGTTGAACAAAACAGTTTCATATTGTTCCTGCGGAATGGAAAAAATTACATTATTATACACTTCGTAGCTCTGCGGCAAGAAGAATAAATACCCTGCTAAAAATGCCAACTAGTAACACTTTAAAACATATAGTTAAAATGTGTTTCTTAAGGAAATAAAGTAAAACTGGGTTTCATTATCACTTAAAATAATATTTGGCATCCCAAAACAATTAGTTTTTTTGTTTTTATGGAAGGTAAATGGTATACGGATATTATTTACACCGGTCTGGAAACAATTTTTAGCTCAACTTTCATATAACCCAAGTTTTTTTTCATAATTTAATTATTTAGAGCTTTGGCATCTTTTTAAGACCAAATTAAAAAAAATCTATCGATGCGTTTTTGAGAAAAACGATTTTCATTTGTTTTACCAAAAAAAATATGACATATTTTAAAAATTTAATTTTTTTAAAAATTTTTCAGATTTTACGTTAAAAAGTGAGACAAAAAGTTTTTATGGACGTTTGTGTTAAATGGCTTTTTAGAACACGTTTAAGGGGTATTTTTAGAATATTCTTCACTTCATAACTCAGGAAAGGTTTAACTTATTGACTTGAAATTTTTACTGTAGTATGCAACCAATAAATGAAAAAAAAAATAAAATGTTTAACCAGGGGCGCCCATTATCTACGCCCCTGGTCAAAAACTTAATTTTAATAAAAAGTACAGTATTTATTCTGAAAATTCCAATATTGTTAATTTTCATTTAAACCAGAAATCAAGAATAACTTTGGAAATGGCTGTCTTTTGTAATTCATATTTTCTGAAAAACACGATAACTCAATGACAAGAAATACAAAACCCAACGTTGGGCGCCAAATAAGAGCAAAGCAAAAATTAAAAAAATACTTTCTCACAAATGTTACGAGGTAAGGGTAAGATTAAAGTGGGCTATTTACTGTAAAGAGTTTACTATGGACAGCAAAGCAATGTACGTCTTCACGGCTTGTATTTATTATTGCTAAATTACAGGTCGAACATAATTTGTTTTGGTTAAAAGGTGTCTGAGATGAAATGCGGAAAAAATATGTCTACTAATAGTTTAGAAAACACATAACCTTACTTTTTTATTATTAACATTTTTTGCAAGCCAAATTGTGATTTAGATTAGTTTCGTTAATCATACTTGAATTAGGAATAACTGAGTGAAAAAAGAAATAATTAAAATCAATAAATACTTTTAAATAAATATTTTTTTTAAGTGGAAGTAATTTTATTTTTCACTCTAAACAATAAGGATTTAATTTAAAATTTATTTATAACGAAAGTGAATGTTTGTTTTATGCTTTATAAAAAAAACCTGCATTAAACTAGGCACGTACTGCTGGCTACTTTCACGTGCAAACATGGAAAAAAAACTTGTAGAAAGGCTATCGACTTTTTAACTTTAGCTTAAACTGTTATATCATAAATTCATTTAAATATAGCATAATAAAAAAAAATATATATAATATTGATATAAAATGAGCAATTGAAAACATAATAATTTAATTATAATAGTGATCGAAAATATAAAATTAAATATTGAAAATCAATTATGTAGAGTCTAGATGAAATAGGTCCCATTGAGATACCTTGAGGTACTTCACAATAATGTCTAATGGTTTTAGATCGATTGAATTGTTATTTTAACAAATTTTACCTTTATTTATTTAAGTGCTGTTAAATGGCACTTTTATTATTATCATTATGTTTTTGTAAATACTATAAAAGTTTAGAGTCTAGACAAACATTAAAATTTAAGATCCTGGAACTTTAAAGCACTTATGATAAGAATTAAACAGGATAATGTCAAACTGGTGAGTCAATGTTAAAAATAATCGATTTTTTAGATAACATGATATCTAAAGGACCTCTAGAATTTCTTTTGCAATATAGCTATGGATTTTAAAATAACTATTATATCATAATTTTGCAAATTTATCGATAGCTTAATCGAAGCATAAATTATGTTTTTATAAATTTAAATTAATAGATAATAACGACCACACGGGAAAAAGATCCAAGTTTATAAGTACAAAAACTAATTTTTAGCAAACAACATCATCGGACATATTTTGTGTTTCTTAGATATATTCAAATATTAAAATTAAATACAATTTTCAATATGCGGAAGTGTAATATTTCTGCCGCAATTTTTGAAAAAGCATTAATACGTAGGTTTTATTAAGCTATTGACATCGTAAAGTTACCAACATTGTTTGATTTTTTTTTTTTGGTAGTTAATAATTAATTTTTAAAGTAGGTTATTTACAAATTTAAAACATATCAAAGCAAAAACACAGTATCCGCTTTGATTTTTTTCTAAAAATTAAAAAAAAATAGAATAAAATTTATCGAAAAAAAATAAAACAACTTGATTAACATAATTTTTTAAATTATAAAGTATTATAAGAATCCAGTACTTACTGTGTTTTACACTAGACGGTCGTTATCAAAAGTTTAACCTAACTTTTAAAATCTGATTTAAAATTTAAAATGTCAAAATTTTTGTGAATATTATTTTCTAGTAAAAATTTATTTAATGTATCGACTTTTTCTGAAATGTGACTAATATAAATTATAATTGGTTTACATTGATATAATAGATATAAATGTTGTATTATTATTAAAAATATTGAATTGTTATTCCCGTGATCTCTTTATAATATAAAAATATATTATGTTTTTTGAATTTTTGGAACGAGTTCTTTTGGGTTTGATGAACTAACACCTAATTAAAACATTATAAAACTTAAAATTTACAACTGTACCTGATTTCCAACATAATTCGGAGACATATTCTTGTCATTTACCTGAAACAGAAAAAAAAATAAATCATTACAACAATCTTTTACAAGCATTTTTTTTAATTACTTAAAAAATGTACGGAAAATACTGTAATCATTTTGAAGTGAATCATAAAAAACTTTTAATTATTTGAAACCTTAGCAAGATACTTCCACGTTTTAAGTTTTGCGGGAAACCATTAAAAATACAGGCGTAGATATCTTGATTTCTTAATAGATATGGGGGATGTTGTGTTTTTTTCGCATATATTTAAATCCATTGTCATATAGGTACATTTACGTTTTAATGCATCACTTGTAAAACATTCCAAACATTATTTTTTAAATGGATGATATCGCCTAAGCCTAAAAAGTATATATAAATATATTTATTTTTCAAAAAATGGCAACACTGATTTTTGAAAGAACCAATTTAAAGTTTAGGTTTTGGATTTCTTTGACTGAATTGTAACACAACAATCTAAAAAATACTATCAATTAAAAAAAAAACGACTCGCCCAATTTTTTATCGTTAACCGATATGGTACAATGGATTTCTGGTTTATATGAACCATATAAGGATTTTAGACAGTAAGAGTTAACCCACATTGTAAGATAATCTTAGTACTATACTTTCCAGAGACGTTATACAAGTCATTACATATTACAAAATATTTTAAACGTTTTTAAACTAACTAATCTTAAAAGATTAGTTCCATATTTATAAAGTCAGGTGGCTAAAACTTAAGTAACAGAATTTTAAAATAAATTTTAAAATTTAAATTTTACAGTTTAATTAATTTGCAATTTTAAAACTTGATTTTAGGATAGAACTAAAGGAAATATTACGTTGTCATCGCAAATTTAAAGGGTATATTTAAAAAATAAACAAGTAAAACTTAATGGCGATTTCTCCCGTTAGATTAGACAGGGACAAAAGTTCTACCCAAAAAGGATAGAAGACATACATACACTCCCACTTCCACCCAACCAAACAAATTCTGTATTTGTTCTTTGTTGAACAAATACAATATTTACTTGGCCGGACGAAAAGTATAACTATTATTTTTATTAAAGAAATTACTGGCGCCATCTAAATTTTAGTAGAATTTTCTTATTCTACAGATTCACATTAGCTATGTTCGTTCGTGCGCTCAGTGCTACACTTTCCGGCCAACCAAATAAATACTGTATTTGTTGTATGAAAAACAAATATAGTATTTATTTGTTTGGCTGGAAAGTGTAACACAAATGAGATAGAGATAGGGTAGACGTCTTTTGTTTCATAATTCTAGTTGTAGAGAGCTCCATTGTCATCTTAAAAGAGGGTAAATTTAAAGATTTCGTTAAATTCCCTATAAAACGGTAACAAATTCGGTTTAAATCATAAATTTTACAATTTAATCTCAATGTTACTCTCTAACTTTACCCCTATTTATTACAGTGTTAATAAAAATTTACCTTTAAAAATATTCTAGGTATTCTTTTCCAGTGAATCATGTCAATTAAAATTGCAAATTCATCGATATTTTGTCATTGGCCTTTTTAGAAGAAAAAATTAATTAATATTCATCAATGTCACCAAATCTGCATGCAAATCGTGATATTTAATTATTATTTAAAAATAACGAAACAAACAGAATAGCATTTCTCATATTAGGTAATTCTAAGTTGCAGATAACATTGTTGACGAAATTTTTGAAATGTTTTCGTTCACACCATTATATTGTGAGATATGAAAAAAATGCAGTAATTTAACTAAATTAGGATTATTGTGAAATGTTAGTAAAGATAACATAAGGAATAAATTTTAAAGAAATACCTAAGCTAAGGAACGTGGAGTAATTACTAGTTATTAATAAAGGTTGGTTCTTTCATTTCAATGATCAAATTCTTAGTTAAGTGGGTAACCAAATTATTAAGTTTTAGAACCGACATCAGCAAAATAAACAAAAAAGAAACGACATTTTTTAAAAATCTAAAGAGCTACCTATTTCAATATTGTGTTTAAAATACTGTCTTGCTAGGTTATGTAAACACCATATAAAAGAAGGAATTAACAAAATTCCTGATCGTCAGGATTCTTATTTTAGGTAAAATTCCTTTTCGACACGGCTAGCCTTAAACAAAGTTTAATGGAAAGTCAAACCACCCCGGATTTTTTGATTTTAGGTTGGGATATTTTCGAACAGTTTTTGACAAAAATTGAAATCGCTCACGAAGCCGTTTTTAAATAAAGTCATTCTTCTTCTTCTTCAAGTTTTTCCTGACATCACAATACGGAGTTATTTTATGACACACCCTATAGCATAGGTACTACCCATGATACTCAATATAATCACCACCATTCACACCCCTACTTTGTTAGTGTCTAAAATAAGACGACCGTAATTTTGGACATTAACAAAGTAGGCGTGTGAATGGTCGTGATTATATTATCATGGGTAGTACCTATGATATAAGGTGTGTCATAGAAAAAACTCCGTATTGTGATGTCAGGAAAAACTTGAAGAAGAAGAAGAATGACTATTTAACAACGGCTTCGTGAGCGATTTCAATTTTTGTCAAAAACTGTTTGGAAATGTCCCAAAAACAACCTAACATCAAAAAAACGGGGGTGGTTTGACTTTTCATTTAACTTTGTTTAAGGCTACCCTTGTCGAATGATGTACTTTTCTCTTAATCTTTTTAAAGTAAATGCATAGTCGTAATACATTTCTAAAACCTTAAAAATGCCGTTTATCTCGCGCATACGGATGAGGAGCATGCGCAATACATTTCACTGCGATAATGACTAACTGCCACAGTCCATAAAAGTCTGTGTAATGCAAGAGTTTGGTTTGTACCAAGTCAGAATCAAACTCTGCGTAACACGTAACACTTCAAAGCCAAACTTCATAGTAGTCACATTTTGTTCTTGCGCATCTCAATGGATTAGAAATCTAGAATTTCTAAGAGTAAAGAATATAATTTAAAAATATATATTTACTCAATATCCTCCATTTTATAAAATAAAAATTGTAATATTTTAAGACGCTGGTATTAAATACTATAAATATTTTTTTTCAGCAATTTTTTTCAACAGTCAATATAAAACAAAGACGTTTATTTAGGTAAACATAAACTTGTTAAAATTCGCTTAATTGAATTAGCAAAATTTGTGTGCTCGAAACCTTGAATTAACATAATCAATATATTTTGATTTATTTATCTTGAAACCTTAACAAAAACAAACATTTAAGTTAATTTTTTTTATCTAGTAAAAATATTCAACAATATACCGAATTCCAAACCTTAAGGCGGCCTTCATAGTATGATGATGATAATTTAATCAATACAAAATTTTAGGGGCTAGTACTAAAAAACTAGAAGAAGTAATCGGAAACACATTAAATTTGAATTTTTTTATGATTAAAATGGGCCCATGGGTAAACTGTTTTTCTAAACCAATTTTTTTTACAATTTTTCCGAAATCTTAAATAAACCAGTTTATCATAAATTAAATACACGATTTTTTGAACACCCTCTACGATATGAATCACCAATAATGAAATCTGTACGTTCTATCAATACCTTTAATATTAAATTAGTTCCAATGTAACACAATAAATTTCACCAGAATACAAACAAATAAAACTGGGTTTACTACATATTGCTATAGCGCAGAAAGTTCTATGACTCATGCCGGTTTTAATAGACCTGACAAGTTTACACAATGGGCATAGATATTTTCCTTGCTAGTCAACGTACGTATACCATATCTACATTTTAACCCTCAACTGTACTGCCCTCTAAAACAAAAGGTCGTATTCCATTACTATTATCATATTGAGAGAGAGAGGCCTTTTGTTTTATAGAGCACTACCTCTACTTACTTGGGATAATATGAAAGATAGTATAGTCAATGTCATTTATAGTAGAATGTTAACATTTAAAACAGATTAATGTGAGACAGGGACGTAATTAAATTTTATTATATTAACCTTTACCTGGCACAGGGGGTACGTACGAACCCCACGCTGTTTCTCGTCGATTTTCGATATCTAAATCTTCGAAATCTAAACTCGTAACGACATCTATCGGTAGTCAAGGGGTACACTTTTATACCTATGCCACTAGGAGAGCGCTGCGACGGTTCAGTTTGTCTGTGGAAGACCCAGGAAAACTAATATTTTTCCTTTATAATGATATAATAGAAGAAGACATACCTAAAATTTTAGCCCTTTTTATCAAAAAACAAAAAAGTTATGAATTTTTTTGTTAAAAACGTTTTTTTTCAAGTTTTTCAAGTTTCCGAATTTTTTCTGAACGCTGATTTTGATTTTTCTAAACTCTGACTATTCCACCCTTTAAAGGGGTATCTGAAGATGATCTCTGATTTTTTCTAAAAAAAAAAATCAATATTTCAAGTTTTACAAGGATTTGTCACTGGGGTTCGTACGAACCCCACAGTGCCAGGTATGTTACTCAGGGGAGGTGTGCCAGGTAAAGGTTAAATACGTATTTATCCTATATAGCCCGATGCACAGAACAAACAAATAAAAAAATTAAAGCCTGTCCAGTAAATATATATACTGCTACAAATGCCTTGTGGGTGTGGCTAAATATTTCGTGAAATATGATACATTAAATGACTCTAAAATTTGGCAATTTGGACGAACGGTTCCAAAATATTTTAGCGCGTGCCAGAAAAATAATTAAATTAAAAAAATTGCACAGCTGTTTTTTTTTTTGAAAACGATTATCTCACAATAACCTTTGTATTGTCTCTATTTCTGAATAACGCTGTATAAACCCGAACAACATAAAGTTCTAGGACTAGTACAACAGTATGTGTAGTATGTTGATAATGCTATGATAAGCTTTTTTGTTAATTTATCCACTAAAAGACAAATATTGGTCGAAAAGATTAAAACACCGGATACACAGCTATGCGTTTACAGGAAACAAAAAGTTGTTGTGATCATAGACCGTGTCAGATATTTTATTATTTAGCGTAGGGTGCATACTAATACACTGCACACAGTGCCCACATTGTAGGTGTCCAATAACAAGTGAATTGTAACTTGGAGCTGTTTAAAATGAAATTTCATTTAAAAAATGTTAATTCACAGGAAGTTAACTTAGTTCAAAATATATTATCATACCAAATTGTTTGGTCTGTTTTAGGATAAAAGAGGGTTTAGAAGAATTGGAGTACACAATATGAAAATAAAATATTTTGTTTTTAGTGTACAGAGAAAAGGTTAGGGATGAAAATATAACAGTTATAAAAATCGAGATGAAAAGGTCTCGTCTGCAGACCACAATTATACATAAAAATATAAATAAAAAATACGGTTAGGTAAACTTAAAAATATATACATGTAGAAGGAAAAAATAAAAAGTCCAAAATTATATCAAGTGCCCTTATGATATGCAGTAAGTATAACAATATGGCAATAATTGCTATTGAATCAAATTATGTCAATGCGGACCCACAATGGACCAGTCAGATCAGTCAGGAGTGTTTGGTAGTAGATAGTTCTGCTCCACAACTGACGATGAGGATAAATATGATCAGCTTCCTTTGTATTAGAAAGAGCTTTTAAAACTATACACTACAACTGACATCTACACTGAAAATGTGTAACCGTAACAAATACTGAAAGTTTTTGTGTATATAAAACCTCAAGCAACTTTAGTTATTGAATAAGTTGTTATAGTAAAACATAACATTGTTATGTTACTGTTACTCTAAGGAGTTGTATTCAATAACTTAAGTTGCTTGGGGTTCCATGTAGACAAAATATTGAGCATTTAATACACAAACAAATTTTCAGTGTAGGGTAATGACCACATCCATAAAAATTTAATTAATTACCAAAATTTTTACATTAAAATTACATTACAAAAATAGATAATAAACAATTTAATCTAGTGCATTTACATTTAAATTGATAAAATTAATATGTATAAAGAGATTTTCGTTAATTGTTTAAATACCCATATTAATTGCTAATCAGTATGAATATTGATTTATTATAAATAGGTAAGTCTGAAATAAAAGGGCCCATTGTGGTGACGTTAATTTTTCAGCAAACACTGACAAAGTAGTAAATTTAGTTAGTCAAGTGTTTATACATAATGACGCAGCAGTCGGTTTTACTGAAATTGTCAGTTCTAAGTAATAACATATATTATATGTTAACCGAGGGGTAGACAACTCAGCATAAATTGTACTGTGTACGCGATTTACGTGATTATGGTTAAGGTTACGGAACTATTACCACTGTTTTGTACAGTGATTACGCGTAGTTGTCCTCCTCCCGATATTAACCAAATAATGTATTTTCCTTAATAATAACATATTTTATCGAAAATAATTTCCTTTATGTAAATTAATTTTATAAAAATTAAATTAATTATTATTATTATTAACTTAAATATTTACCTAAATAAATTTCTTGGTAAATGGGCGAATTTCGTTAAATTGGCAACACTGTGATAGAATACAATATAATACAATACAATATAAGTGGGGTTGTGAGGCATGGTACTGCCTTTCAAATAGATAGAATACTTAGCGCTTGAAATGGCAACACCGATTGAATTGTCGTCTCAACATAATCTTAAACAAGGACATTGTCTATGAGACACTTGGAAAAATACTATGTTCAAAATTTAAAAAAAACTTTATTTTTTTTATTTACTTTTTCTATTATCATATCGCACCCGTTACAGAACGAACAGTGTCATAACACAAAATGTTGAAAAATGTGTTTTTAGTGTATTACTGCTCTTCTTGAGATCTACCGATCTGTATAACTGGCATATTCTAACTCAGTTATATGTAATGTGCCAGTTATACAGATCGGTAGATCTCAAGAAGAGCAGTAATAATACACTAAAAACACATTTTTCAAAATTTTGTGTAATGACACTGTCCTGTAACGGGTGCGATATGTGCTTTTTAGGCGTCTAGCTGTATAGTTTTGAACGTATATTTGAGAACCATGCTCTAAATTAGCCAAACATGATTTTTTCAACTTTTATTATGATAAAAGGGGCTGTTTTCTCCCGGACACATGCATATTGTTACTATTTCATTCACCACGTGTCCGTAACAATAGCAAAAAGATGAAAAGATTATATACAATAAAGTATAATTTGGCCCTAAACCAATTTTAATTTAAAAAATTTAATTAGATTTTCTTTTAAAAAAAAAGTCAGCCTTAGAATTACATGAAAAGCAAAAGTTATTTCGTTATTACATAACATAATTAGGTACACTTACGGCAAAATGAAAATTTAATGAAGGCAATTTATTTATGAAAAAAAAACTGAAATTGGTTAGAAAATATACGGTAATTTTCAGAGATTAGATAAAATGTTTTTTGATGAAAATTAAAATTTTAAAAATAAATTTTAATAAATTGCATATTACTTGCCCGCACACACAGAGAAAAATTTAATATAGGTATACAATACATTACAATATAAGTGGGGTTGTGAGGCAAGGTACTGCCTTTCAAATCACTGCGACCAATGAGATCTATTGTGAATCCCCTTTACAATTTAGTCCACATCAAACTTTAGGCTTCCAAAGAAGCCTAAGAGTTTTTTGGGGGCTACTTGGGATATATCTGCAGGTCTTGGGTATACCTGTAATATAGGTATAGGTATATAATAAAAAAATACGTAACTTAAACATATATTATTAATTTTAAAAAATTCAAGAATGCAATAATTTGTTTTAAGTTTATAGAACTGTTTCCAACAAATCAGTATTAATACTATTTTTATGTTTAGTATTTTAAATATTTACTAAATCTAATTAAAATTTTTGATTTAAGTTTCTTTAAAACTCAATAGAAAAAAAAATGTATAGCGTATTATTCAAACCAAGCACTTTTACGTGATTCAAGTTTTACCTATTGGACCAAGTATTCAGCTACAATACATTTGATTTAAGTACCTAAGATGATTGCGGATATATAACGTTTAGCCACTTGATCTGAATATTACGTACTTCTGTTAAGTAATCATTTCTCTGATAGGAATTATTTTGGGAATGACCTATTACAATATTGGGACCAAGTTGCATTTGGGACATGTCCGCATAGAATGATATTTATAGTAGCCGTTCTTTTTCTCCTTCTAATTACATATATTATCATATGTTATTGTTTTTGTTGGCTTAAACCGAGGTTTAAACTTTTTAACTAGGCTACAAAAGCAAATAAGTAAATAACTAAGCTATTTAAAAGGCTTAAAAATCAATCAATTAAATCAACCACGTACAAAATAAATTCAATTGCATCCGTTAAGAGTCTGAAATAACAGTTTTTTTCCTTATTATGTCGATATATTTTAATCCATTAAAAAAATCGTCGTTTTCAGCATGTTTCTTCTTCTTTTAACCGTACTTCGACGGTTATGCGAGAACAGTTGACCCACAGATCTACTTCCATTTGTACCCTATCAGTTTCCGAGTTGAGGCAGTCTTATTATTAAACAGGTTATACAGGGTGACCAATAACTGGCATGCCAAAATTTAAGATGTAATTCTGCATCCAAAAATATCAAAAAAACGTTCCTATAAAGGTTGGTTCGAAAATGAGCCATAAGGGAGCTACGGCCCTTTAACATTGTAATAAAAATAAGGTTTTTAATTACTTTTTTAGGATTTTTTGTAAATAATATGGATTCCTTGAGTAAAAATACATAAAAAATATCATATAGTGTAACACTGTAGGAGCAACCGTTTTTTAAAAAAATGCAATTAAGAGGAAGTAACCAAAAACGTTACTTTTTAAAAGGTTATTACTCCTTTAATATTAAATTTAGGTGTTTTGGTGAAGAATACTTTTTTGCTCAGTTTTAAATGAAGAATCACACTGCAGAATTAAAATTTTATTGATGCTTTTTTTGTTCTCCATTCAACATGTCATCTTCGAAGAGCCGTAGCTCCCTTAGGGCCCATTGCTGGACAAACCTTTATAGAAGCTTTTTTTTTATTTTTGGATCACCTCTTAAATTTTGGCATGGTAGTTACTGATCACCCTGTATATCAAAGTACTTTGAAGTACTCGTAGTAGATGTACAAAATCCCTAGAGTGGACGAACCCTCGATATTTTATAACACTTTAAGTAGTTTACGATTTTGTTAATCACCAAGAATCTACTATAGTATGTATTAAAATATTTAAAATCTGACCCGAAAAAAAAAAAGGAAAGTGCAAAAATAAAAAAAATTCTGAATGCTCTTTAAATGGTAGCTGGGCCGTAGATATTAGGGTGGGTAAAAAAAACGACTTTTTTTTTTACTTTATACTCTGAAAAATCGGTTGCTAGACACCTCTAGAAAATTCTTTAAAGTTTGATTATTTTAGGAGACTTTTCTGTTTTGCTTTTGAATTTTGTAACTCGCTTACAAAAAATTGTTATGAATTGCCCAACTCATAGTTTTGTAGGAAATTAACTGCTTTACAAAAATGGTCTCTTATGATTTGTCGATTAAATTAAGCGTTTAAAAGATATTCATCGTCACACTCAATGCTTACTAATTTAAATAGTTTTTGATGAATAATTCGAAAAATTTCAATTTAATTTATGAGTTTCACGAAAATTTATACAAAGAGACCTTTTTTGTAGAGCGTTCGATTTCCTACAAGAATATGAGATACTTTTTAACGAACAGTAGTCAAAGAGATATGAATTTTTGTTTCTAATACTGAGGAAAAAATGGAAAATTGTAAAGCGGAGAATCAAAATTAAGAGCTCATATTTGGTGAGAATTTTCTAGAGGTGTCTAGCAACCGATTTTTCAGAGTATAAAGTAAAAAAAATAGTCGGTTTTTTTGATCCACCCTAGTAGATATACGTAAATATACGTATAAATACCCATTTTAAACAGCCTATGAATATATAATTTAATGCGGCACCTTTCCAGTTTATAGCGGATAGCTCTGCATACACATATATCTGATTTGAGAAATAAAAACTAATAAAGCACAGAGGTATTGTAACAAAACAAACTTCAGAAATGGCCGTAATAAAAGTCACTTAAAGTAATATATACGAGCAAAATGCAATTTATTTAAGCAGTAAACTTTAACATTTAGACAAATAGATTGCGCTCGAAACTTTAAATTCTATTTCTAAAGTATAACAATCATAATTAAAAGTTATTTCAAAATTTATTTTGTAGATGACAAATTTAAGTGTAATAAGCACCCAACCCAGGTCCTTGGGATACACCTTTTTTGTATATGACAATTTACTTAATAATAGGTAAATTAACTTAAATTACCTTTAATACCTATGTTTTTATTTTTAACAAAAGGATCTATAATTATAATAGGGTTCTATACTAATTATTATAATCGGTCAAAAAAAAATTATTTGTTGGAATGTATTATATATAAACTTAAGTTTATTATTTAATAGTAGATAAAAAAATACCCGTATTTAAAACATAATACTAAACTAGGGTAAATACGGGAGAAATGGCCACTTTTTATTTAAAAGCAATTTTGTCTACACTCAGAAAATTTCATTGTAATTTTAATAATAAATTTTATTTGTAAATACATATTTGTTATTTATATCGCCACCATTGGTATTTAATACTTTACTTATTAAATACTGCAATGTGTGTATTGTATACAAAATGTTTTTAATTTTTCTTTTTTTTTATTTTCTTTTTGCGAAAAATGTAAAATTTTTGAAAATTAGAGTTTTTTATTTAGTTTAACTCCCCCTAACTTTTTTGTTTTTGGGAGGATTACTTTGAAAAACAATAGAGATCTTCCCCTCATAGAACTTGATTTTTCTTAAAAAATGTGGAGTTATTATTCGTTCTTGAGTTATCGTGTTTACAAAAAACGTGACATCAGACGGACAGACGGACACTTTCAAAGTTTCTTATTTTTTCATGAAACACATTTGTATCCAAGAATTTTTGGTCTAGGACGTTTTTTGGCGATTTTGGGAAATTCGAAACTAGCATATAATACTATTCTAGCTCAGGCGCTGTGAATAGTATAATAAGATAAATGACAATCGATGAGTTGAAAAATGGTGATATAAAATTCGTGAAAAAGAAAACTGGTGCAAAAGCATAGTTAAAAAAATATCCGCCTTACCCCTTCAAAGGCTTCTGAAGAATTTAACATAAGCTTTATGGTAAGCTACTCCAAAGCTATAACGCGAATAAATATAGATCGTTTTTTTTTTTCATTTTTAACGTACAAAGCAGTATAATAAATGGTTATTTCACAGTGGTTTGATCAGGGGATATTAAATATTCAACATATACGCATTTTTTCGTTTGTGCATGTGTAATACGTGTTGCATAACTCAATAGAAATTCTCATTAATATGCTAAAATAATAACGTTTAGGAAAATGAAATAATGTATCAAACAATTTGTGTTATGCTTTTGTTATTGTACGTTTTCCTTTAAATATGTACAACCTTTAGAAAAGGGTCAACGCATTTTGGAACCATCGTTAAGGGATCTTTCTACCTTCAAACTATAAAAATAATCTTTTCTCACTACAACTATAAAAATACACTGCCCAGTAAAAGGGCATTCCCATTTTTCGCCTCCGAGCGTAAAATGGATTTTTAATTATCAGATTCACTTTAAGCAACCTTAAAAATATAACAATTTTCACGAAAACTACCCCCCGCCTCTTAGGGGGTGGAGTTAGAATATTTTTTTATCAGATTCACTTTTAGCAACCTCAAAAACCCCAATACACACATTTTCACGAAAACTACCCCCCGTCCCACAGGGGGTGATTTTTTTTATTATCAGATTCTCTTCTCAGCAACATTTAAAACCCCAATATACCAATTTTAACAAAAATTACAAAATACAAAATTTCACAATATATTTTTTTTTCAGTATAAAAAAATGTTTTAAAAATAGTATATTGTTTTACTAAGAGGAAAAGTGAAGCTTTTTTTACTAGTCTGTAGAATTTACGGACGACGCGAAGCGGAGTCCGGAAACTACAGACGAGTAAAAACTAACTAACGAGTAAAAACTAACTAAGTGAAACATACTATTGTTTCTTCAAGCATCCTATATATATTTTTTAAATATTAATTTTTGCATTTAACTTATTCAGTAATAAAGTATTTTTTTTTATTTTAATAGGCCAATAAAACCCTTTCGAAATAAACTTAAACCTTCCTTAGCTCATTTCAAATTTTTTTCGTAGGCTAAATCGTACACTTTTCGCGATTTCGATGGTAACTTGTCTATTGTAGCATTTGCAATTTCGGAGAGATTTGTAGGTGTATAAACCATATATTCTTCTTCAATCATTTTTAATCAATTTCACATAAGGTTTTTGCACAGAATCTCGAGTCAACCACCTGTTTACATAATAAACAAACAAGTTTGAAGTATGGCTGTCATCAAAGTCAAAGAGTGCTGCCGCCAGTGGTGGTTTTGCTAACTAACTTATTTTTATGGCGTACAACAATGAACTCATTTTTTTACTGTAAAAAAATAGATCACTTCTAACTAGTTTGCTCAGTTATAAAATATGAACATTTTAGTACGCTTGAAGAAAAAGATTATTTTTATAATTTGAAGGTAGAAATACCACTTAAATACAGAACGTTTTACCTTAGAAAGAAATCGGGATTTTTTTTTTAGATCCACAGAATATCTACTACTCCAACTAAGGAACTCGCTAATAACTCTCAATCTAAACTAACAAATGAGTCCCTTTTCTTAACTACGTGCACAAATGTCGGAACAATTTGATATACAACTATTAATATATAAAATAACCGCTTTTCAAGTGTGTTCACGTACGGTAACGTTTCCAGATCCATTTCGCCTTAGAATTCCAATGAGATTGTGTTTTTCTGCCGGTTCCCTGGCTGACTTTGATCGTGACGTTTGATTTATAACAGTTTCTGTATTTAGACCGCCAAAAGAATTAAACAAGACGTCAAAATATGCGATGTTGCTGCAAAACCCACAGAATACTGTTCTTCGCAGTCGAATGTATATCGAATAGATCGAAAATATTTAAATGTTTTACAAGTACTAAGGAATAATAGGTCATACAATTAATAATATTATTTTGAATTCCCCTATTTATAATAAACTGTAGTGAAATTCGAACCACTAACCCTTGACTACATGTAGTAGTTCTAAAAACTCTGTTTACCCTTACTTACGACAAAAATTTTCAGCAATTCTTTTTGTATTGTACTAAGGGAGCTAAGCCCCTTTGAAAGTGGCTAAAAATGTTTGGTTTTTATTTAATAACTCAGGAACCCTTTGAGATATGGCAACGGTGAGACTTTGTATAAGGGTATATTTGGTCTAATGAGCTCTCCTAACACCCCTTAATAACTTTTTATCCATGTGCAATACACCCTGTATATATATATAAATTGTTTATTTCGTCTGAATCGGTATAAAGTAAATTCTACTGTATAAAAAATTTTGATATGATTATATTTGCCGATTTTAAAATTTTCATTGACTAGTAAATACTGTAAAGGTGAGAAGAGTAGATATAATAATAGCGATCATATAAAAGCTTGATAAATTAAATCAACTTTATTGCAAAACAATAAAATTTTATACCCGTAACTACTGGATTAAAAAAAAAATTAAATATGAAAAGTTTCGATGAAATGCTATCTGCAGCAATTTAAAACATACGCTTTGCGGTTAAAAATAATTTGTTGCCCAACTGTCTCCAAAATTATATATTAAATTTTCTTTCGAATAATCGACATACTAACATATTATTTTTTTAAACTAGCAATTAGTGTTCGGCTAACCGGTAAGTCATAAAAAACTTTGTCAAAAATAAAAATAACCTAAAAAAAAATATATCAAAAAAAAAAAAGTTTCTTGCTTTGGGATGTTATAAGAATGAGAAAACAATTAACCCCCCACTTTTTTCAGATTGTGAATACCACTAGTTTTAAATTAAATGTAATTATATATCGTCGGCTTACAAGTAAAGAGCACTAAGTCCAAAAACATGGTTTTGAGATATTGACAAATTTAACTTTCACTGTTGTTTTTTAATTTTTGTAATAATTATTACAAAAATGCACGTTTCGCCAAACAAACACTAAGTCGCTTAGTGCAGAAAAATTTGAAATAATCTAAAAGTAAAACGCACTAAGTGCACTAAGTGACTTAGTGCATATTGCCAGATAAAATTTTATTCAAAATGAAACTGGTGCGTTTTGTATAGTGGATAACTCTCTTGGCAGTCCACCTAGAAGTTAGTTCGGTTTACCTGTACATAGATCATCAAAAATTAATTACAGTACCATAAAAATCCCATTTGTACAAAAAAGTGACTTAGTGCCTTTTACTTGTAAGCCGACGATATAAGAAAAAAAAAATACCTATAACTAAACCCAAAAATTACATAGAAAAGTTATGTTTTGTACATAAAACATTTTTCGTTTTGTTTTACAGCTTTGAGAAAGTTTATATACAATAAACGAAACTAGTCGGCAAACCATATTGTTTTTTGTACGTTTCCAACACCCAAGAACCGCCAAATTAATAAAAAATAGGAACGAGATATCTCAAATATAGTTATTTATAGTTAACAAAATGTAAAGAAATTACTTTTAAATGGTGACTATTTAATTTAAAAGTTTTAGAGCTTAAATAATTTATTGAAGTAACAGTATTCTTTTTGTTTACTAAACTAATTGTTTAAACAAGATATAAAGATTTTTACAATAATGCGAAAAATGTAAAAAACAATAATGTCACTATGTGTTGAAATAAATAAAAACACTGCACTTATGATGGAAAGTATTAATTAAAAAAATAAATTAATAATTAAATTTCAGATGATTCATAAAAATAAAATAAAATATCGCATTAATATATATTGCAACATAAAGTATATATCTATATAACGAAAGTCCCATAACATTTAGTTAATATCGCAAAATTTCTAATATATTTTCTTAAAAAAAAAATTATTATTGAATATAGAATTTGACAAAATTTTCATCTTCCCAAATAAGAGCCCATCAACATTTTCTACAAACATAAAACTTTATTTAAAACCAGCTGAACAGTTCCAAGCACCTTGTCAAAACATCGGCACTAGGCACTAATTAAAAACTTTATCAAGTGGGAAGCTGTGTGAATAGGAAACCATTAATACACCTGCGTGTTGCATAATTTATTAAAGTCCAAAACCTTATATTCTAGCAAAAACTTTATATAACATTTTTTGAAGGTCTTAAAAGGAGCTTTCATTTGAAATAAATAAATTTTTGAAATCGGTTTATGAATAAGTGAGTTATGCCAAAAAACATTTTACTGCTTTAAACGCTAATATCTCGAAAACAATGTATTTTAGGAAAAAGTTGTTTATAAAATTTTTTGAGCAATTTAAACAAATCTTTCATATAAATGCTAAATCAATAAATACAATAATAATTAACTTAATTATAAGCAAAAAACGCTAAAAATTAGTTTTACCACATTCTTACCCCATTCTTACTCCCAATCGTTTATCCCCAAAATCTAATCAGCTCTTCGAAATATGATAAGAAATAATATGCAAAAAACCGCTTGTCGATCTTTTTTAGAAATTGACAGACAGACGGACGCAAAAAATTTTTTCACTGATTTCACTGATTTCGACTCAGAAAGGTCTAAAACGTCGAGAAATATGAAAAAAACATGGTCATAGATTTTGACCTTTAGTCGAAAATTTAAATACATCGGCACTTTGACCTTTGCAGGTGTTTGTTTTTAATACCTGAAAATTTATTTAGGATGTTTAATTTTTTATGGGACAGCCGGTATAGAGTACATTCACTTTCTTATAATACCTTTCAAATTGCCGTTACAATGTCGGTTTTATAGTAAATATAACATCTATAGGTCACGGATATCATAAAGTTTACGAGATTTTACCTAAATGAGACATAAAAATAATGGACGTTTTCATAAAGAAGAATTACCGAAGAAACCTTAAATAAACATTAAAGCCACAATAGAAAAAAAAATATATGTATATATTACAGTAATATAATTTTGTTTGAAATGTTAAGGCCTATACAGAAGCTTGCATAAGAACATAAAACATAAGAATGCGATGCCGTGATACAAGATACATGACGGCACATCAAGCCAATCACGGCATCGCATTATGTATTATGTTCTTATGCGAGGCTGTGGATATGCCCTTAACAGCATATAATGTAACTCAAATTTAAAAAATATTAATTTGCTTATAATCGCTCTAAAAATATACAGGGTGATCAGTAACTGCCATGCCAAAATTTAAGAGGTGATTCCACATCCAAAAATATGAAAAAAAGTTTCTATAAAGGTTGGTCCGGAAATGAACCCTGAGGGAGCTACGGTCCTTTGAAGGTGACATATTAGATGGGGAACAAAAAAAAAGCATGAATAAAATTTTAATGCTGCACACCCTGCATTTAAAACTAAGCAAAAAGTATTACGATTTTAAAGGGCCGGGACCTACGGGCTCATTTCCGACCAACCTTTATAGCAAGTTTTTTTGATATTTTTGGATGTAGAATCATCTTTAAATTTTGGCATGCCAGTTATTGATCACCCTGTATGTACTAAAAAAAATTGCTTATTACTAAATTACATAACATTACATGTTTAACCTCGTACCTCGTATTATTCTATTCTACTTAATTAAGCATCCCTTAAGTCCAGGACTTTTCTGCCTTGCTAAGCTGAAAGGTCCTGTCTGTGTATGTTAAACCTATGTAGATAGGACCTTCAGCTTAGCACGGCAGTTCTGTGGGCTAGTAGTAGAGGGAACCACCGGCTTTAACTGACTTTAGAACCAGTTTTTAGGGGGTATCTCTGTTTTACCTATCGCATTCGCCAAATTTGAATTATTAATTAACTAAAGAAATCGGCGCGAGTGAGAATTGAAATCACGCTAACCGGCGTGTCAAGTGTTTGAATTACACGACTCAACCCGCTCGGACAGTTCTCCCAGTTCTCACAAACTAAGAACTGACCCATGAAATACGAGACTGATCGATTTATCTTTTATTCCATTCGTCAATCTTTAGTTTAAGTGTAATTTCTTTAGTATAAACCATGTAATACTTAAAAAAAAGGGTGAAATAACTCGCTACGACCATTTTGAGCCAATTTCCCCTAAGTAAATGCTCTTATGAATAAGTAACATGTATAAGAAAATATTTCTTCCTAGAGATGGAAAAGTTTTTATCTATTTCCTAATCTCTTACTCATTTATATAACTTCTTATCTGTTTTGCCAAATTAAGTTAACTCTCTAAATGAATAAAATACCAGAAACTTGGTCATCTTGTTTACTTAATCATAGAAAATTGGCAAAAACATATATTTATATCTACATTATATTGATGGATTCTATTATTTATTTATTTATTTATTGGCCTCATTTATTTCTTTGTGGCACACAATAAACATAGCTTATTACATTTATTCTAAGAGAAATGTTGTTTGGAAATATGGTACATTCCATTATCACATACGGGACATTTGTTTTTGGAAAATTCGAAACTAACGTATAATACTATTCTAGCACAAGCGCTGTGAATAGTATAATAATAAACCACCAAGGAATTAACGCAGCATCAAATAAACAAATTATAAACTGACCTACATCTCATTAACATTGGCTTACAAATTGTGAGTTGCACTGTATATCAAAAATTTATTACTAAATGTTGCGGAATACGATAAAATTTATTAATAGCGTTTCTCTTAAAAATGTCGCGTTTCTAGGAAGTGAAACGTGGCAAAGAATAAATTTATTTTATTTTTTCTTTTATATCCCTATTGATTTTCATTAATATGCAAAAATAATTTATCTCAATTCAGTGTTACAATACTTTTGCACGCTCCTTTTTGGTTGTTTTTTTTTTTAATATTGCGATTACTTTATGAAAGCTTTGGGAGAATTATCTCAGCGGTCTAAGGCATCGATATAGCATTGACACTGAGCCAATGATCGTGAGTTCAAACCTCACTGGCGCCGATTGCCTTTTTCAGTTAATTAATAATTGAATTTTGGCGAAGGCGTACTCCCTAGATATATTGGTTCGAAAGTCTATTAAAGCCGGTGGTTCCCTCTACTACTAGCCCACACAAGTCCTGGACTTAGGGGATGCTTAATTAAGTAGAATAGTACGAGGTTAAAACAAACATATTAAAACATATATTAATAATTCCTTTAGGGCCAAAGTTTCGCTCATAGGTCAAATTTTATTGCTTATATATATATATATATATATATATATATATATATATATATATATATATATATATATATATATAATTATAAATTTTCATGATGTTATCAGATATTACTATTCGATTAAAGCTCTTAATGAGGCAAACATAAAATATACCCTGCTTTAATTAATAATTAATTATTATGCAAAATCATCTATCATATACATATTATGTATAAATTATTTAAATAATTATTATGCTTTTTTATAAATATTCATAGAATATACCAACAATATGCATTCTTTTATCACATTATTTTTAAACGTACTTACATAAAAAAATAATCGGGAAAATATACTTCGCGGTTAAATTGAGCCTCGACCAATCAAACGTAGAGTTTTTAATTGTCAATGCGTTTTCCGTAATTAATAAAAGCACTAATTAACTTTTTTTATGGTCGGATAGTTCAAATGTAATGCGAAAAATCTTAATCACAACCCGGAAAGCAAATGAGGAAAAGCTGCGATAAGCTGAACATAATACAAAAATATGTTTGTCCAAAAGTACAGAGTACATATCTGTCAAATTACAGAAAAAAAAAAGGATTCCTTGAACCGAGGACACGTGCATAGAAAAAACGGATTCCTTGAACCAAGGACACGTGTCTTTGTATATGTTCAAAGCCATATTCTCTTGTTTCAAGGCTGGCATTTTCTTGAACCAAGAGTTCTTGAATGAAGAGCACGGGTTTTGGAATAAAAATCCGCGCTCTTTATTCAAGGACATTGACTTTGGTTCAAAGAAATGCTAGCCTTAAAACAAGAATATGGATTTAAACATATTAAAAGACACATGTCCTGGGTTCAAGGAATCCTTTTTTTCTGTGTAACATTAACAAGCGAGTACCGTAATTCATCTGAATAAATAATTGGAACAAAAACCGATTAGAAAACCCACTAAATAAAACACAGATGAGATGCTTCTAATAAAGGGTTAGGGTCGCGCTGTTGCACAAGCGTTGTCGGAAACATGGAAAGCTGCTTCTAAAAATTTTTACGAGATAAAGTAATTTTAATGTTTTAAGGTAAAGTGATTTTAAGGTACTAATAAGGACTATTCTGTCGTCCCAAGAAATAACAGGGTGATCAATAACTGGCATGCCAAAATTTAAAAGGTGATTCTGCATCCAAAAACATCAACAAAAGTTCCTATAAAGGTTGGTCCGCAAATGAGCCTTAAGGGAGCTATGGTCATTTAAAATTGTAATAAAAATAACTCTGGTACCCTTTAAGCTAGAGCTAGAGAGAAAAATGTCATATAGTATAACACTGTAGGAGCAACCGTTTAAAAAAAATTCAATTAAGAGGCGGTAACATTTTGTGCCACCAAAAACGTTACTTTTTAAAAGGGTATTACTTATTTAATATTAAATTTAGGTGTTTTGGTGAAGAACACTTTTTTGCAGCATCAAACTTTTATTCATTCCTTTTTTTGTTCCCCATTCAATGTCATCTTCGAAGGACCGTAGCTCCTTTAGGGCTCATTTCCGGACCAAACTTTATATAAACTTTTTTTCATATTAAATTTTGGCATGTCAGTAACTGATCACCCTGTATAACGTTTCTACACAAAAAAAAAAACGGATTTTCGGTTCAGATCATTTTTGAAGTTCAGAAATGAATATAACCGAAAATCCGTTTTTTTAGATACGACATTACTAATAGTATTATGTATAAAGAGCTCATTTTGCTCTGAACGCACAAAAATTAACATAAAAGATAGGCACAGGTCGTCAAAATTAATGTATTTTGAAGGTATGATAATTTCGAACATTATAGTGTTGAGTTTCAGTTGATATTATCAATATGTACATTAATATTACAATTGCAATCCATTTAAAATTTAATTGATATGATGTTACATTTTTTGCATAACATACATAAAGTAGAGAAAAAGTCGCTTGCAAAACAACTTTACAATACGATATTTTAAGAAATCTTTGACATAGAGAGTTGAAATTTGGAACAAATTTTGTTTATTACTTAGAAAATCTTTGTTCCAAATTTAAAGTCACTGGGTCAAAGCGTTTTTGAAATATCGTAGTGTCAACTTGTTACAAGCGACTTGCATCTTTTTTTTTCTATATGTGTGTTATACAGGTAGTCCATCGATTTTGTATACACTTGGAAGTCGAATTCGTATCCCCTGCACAACTTTTACTCAACTAAATAATAAGTCGCGACTTGCGTCCTAAAAGCGTAAAGAATGATACCGACTTCATCCGAGAGTAGGCCACAAGAATGACAGTGAGTTATGCAACAATTTTAATACTGGTTACATATTATTAAATTATATTTTTAACTGCATAGTAAAAAATTAAATTAGGGTTAAAATAAATAAGGTAAATATAAATAGTTTTTATTGGTTATATTGGCTACTCTGATTACTTTGTGTTCCTTACGTTGGCTAAACTGTTAGAAAGAGATAGCACTGTAGACCTAATTTTGACGTTCTTTGTTGTCATACAAATTCCACTTTTGAGTGTATACAAAATGGATTGATGATCTGTATAACTTTTTGTTTTCCTTTAAATCTTAATAAAGTGACTAGAGTTGGACCTGTAGCACCCCTAAAATTTTGTACCCAATTTTCCAACCACTCTGTATTTACACCAGTATTTTTTAATTATAGATAGGGAAAACCTAACTAGAGATTTTTTTTAATAAATGTCATCGCAGACTGAGAATTTTCTTTTCATATATAAATGGCATTGTTCTTAGGGAAAATATGAAAGGAAAACTAAGTAATTTGCGAACTTTTGAAACTATTTTTGCGGAAAAAGAGAATAGGGTCCTCTCATTCGAAAATAAATTACTTTTGCAATCTTGTTTTCATCCGTTAAATGTTGTTTGTTTTGCGCTAAAAGATTGCGGGTTTTTACAATTTAATACAAAAATCCATCATAAGATGGCCGAATAAGGTAAATCCGATCGATTTTAATAATACGTTTTCAGTTCAACTGATTCGTAAATAATATATAAATACGTCCCAAAGAAAAGGGCTCAGTCTGCCAGTAGAATAAACGCACTGGAAATAATAATCTGTATCATAAAATCGATGAGAAGTCTGTCTATCTGACTGTATTTGTTTTATACTTCCTAAATACCTGGAAGCCTGACACCATAAAATTATCTTTAGTTAGAAAGAAAGAAAATCTACTGATCTAGAACCAACGTGCTGTATTAACTATTTAAATTATACTAAAAAGTCATAAAAAGCGGGATCACTTCATTTTTATTTGTAATCTGTTTTTGCTTTTACATAGGCACTTAGTGCTACTAAGAGTGCCGATGTATTGAAATCTTCGCCGAAAAGTCAAAATCTTTGACCACGTTTTTTTCACATTTCTCGACGTTTTAGACCATTCTGAGTCGAAATTAGTAAAAAAAAAATTGCGTCCGTCTGTCTGTTTGTCTGTCTGTCTGGGTGTAAACTCTCTAACTCCATTTCTACATGAGATATCGACTTGCGGTTTTTTGCATATTGTTTCTTATCGTAATACGAAGAGCTGATTGGATTTTGGGGGTAAACGATTGGGGGTAAGGGGGTAAAAATAGGGTAAAACTCCTATTTTTAGCGTTTTTTGTTTATAATTAAGGCAATTATTATTGTATTTGGTTAATTTAGCACTTATATAAAAGATAATTTTAAATTGGTCAAAAAATGTTATAAACAACGTTTTTCTAAAACACATTGTTTTCGAGATATTGACGTTTAAAGCAGTAAAAGGTTTTTTTAGCATATCTCACATATTTATAACCCGATTTCAAAAAATTATATTTTAAATAAAAGTTCTTTTTAAGCCCTATAAAAAATGTTATAGACAGTTTTTTGCTAGAATATAATGTTTTAAAGATACAGAATTTAAAATCAAACAAAACACCTAGTTTGAAATTTGCAAACTAGATGGCCGTAGTGTACAATAGTGGCGATGTTTTGACAGGGTGCTTGCAACGTTTCATTTAGTTTGACTTTTTATATTCGCAAAACAAACCAGAGTTGGAAAAATTTCGATGAAAAAAAAAACAAACAAAGTCACACGTCCTTGATAACCTCCTCCTTTTTGGAAGTCGGTTAAAAATTATATAAATATTAGTCATTGTGTAATTCCAAACAATAAGTACTTTCTTCTAAAATTTGTCATCAAATCATCCATTTCTCTAAAAGATCACAGAGAATCAAAACAGGTATTTGAACTGCACATATGAAGAAAGAATAAAAGGATATATCCTTAATGTGTAAATACACATTAAATGTATTTCTATGCCAGCAGATTGTTATTAATTTCTTACTGCCATTTAATTCATTTTATTTTGTTGTAATTTGTTCCTTGCTAATTTAAAATTGCGCCATATACTCGATCGTCAATGTTACATTTCATTAGTACGCGAAGAATAGGAATATAGTTCTTTTATGGTTACATACTTCTAATCACGATCCTACACACCTTGGTCATTTTTTTTTATTAACTAATCGCCAAAGAACGAAAAAGATCAATTAATTAATCGAAAGGCTATTGGGAACATTTATTTTTATTTTCAGTTCTACAAGAATAACATTAAAATAATAGTTAATTATTAATTAAATTAGCTTAATATACACTAAGAGAAAGGGATAAGGACATATTTGGACAACATTTATTTGAAACTATAATAAAAACAGCAAGCTTGTAATTCTGTTCTACGGGAAAGATCTAGATTAATCTAAACTTAAAAAGTACTACTAGTACTAGTACTGTACTAGACCAGACAAGTAAAATGACATTGTGGACGAAGTAAAGTTAAGGAACTGTTTTTCCATGCAAGATAAATGGAGATTTCTCCCGTTACATTAGACAGTGACAAAAGTTCTACCCAAAAAGGATAGAAGACATACATACACTCCCACTTCCACCCAACCAAACAAATTCTGTATTTGTTCTTTGTTGAACAAATACAATATTTACTTGGCCGGGCGAAAAGTGTAACTATATTTATTTTATTAAAGAAATTACTGGCGCCATCTAAATTTTAGTAGAGTTATCTTATTCTACAGATTCACATTAGCTATGTTCGTTCGTGCCGCTCACTGCTACACTTTCCGGCCAACCAAATAAATACTGTATTTGTTGTATGAAAAACAAATACAGTATTTATTTCGTTGGCTGGAAAGTGTAGCACAAATGAGATAGAGATAGGGTATACGTATTTTGTTTCATAATTCTAGTTGTAGAGAGAGCTCCATTAAAATCGCACAGTAAATATTTTTACAACAGGTTTGAATAGTATATGTTTGTGTATAGATTATAGTTATGTTTTATAAAATAATCTACGCAGTATATTTGTACTTTTCATGGATTTTGGGTAAAGCTTTTAAATTTTTTAAACCATTACCAGAAAAAGTTTAAGCTATATAGAAAACTAGGGGAAAGCATTGTCACATGTAGAGTCTTTTGTCAAATAAAACTACTTTGATATTAATATAATACGAAAAATTAAAATGAAGTGAAAACAGTAGTATTTTAAATAGATACATGTCGTGTATCATATGGTTAATGGTACATTATTGCCATTACAAGAAAATAGAAAATAATAATAAATAAATAGTGAAATTGCAATATTTATAAAAGTTTTTGTACATAAATCTATAAATATAATTAAATTTAGATTGAAGTATTTATAATCTGTATTAAAAACTGTAAAATTAATAAATTCAAATAAATAAATTTCCCGCAAATGAAAATGAACAAATCCATAACGAAAATATTTTTCATTATAATATATTAAGTTTTAAAATTTATTATTTGTTTAAATTATAGCATATTTATTCTATATCATCATTCAATATATTTTAGGTAGTTAAATTAAAATTTATAATATAAATATTAATTATTTACTGCACTGTAGTTAATTCTGCCAATACTAGGGTAGATACTTAAAAAAAAACACGATTTTTTGATAATTTTAACTCCCCCTTGGGTAGAGCACTAGATGGACAGGTTTGTTAGGGTAGGTGGGTAGTTTGAGTGGTTCCGCAGGTTTGTGTGGTGTGTTAACTACCTACCTACCCTAATAAACACATAAACAAGGAAAGACCTCCAAAGCCGTTGCGAAATAGTGTGATAAATGTGCCTTGCGCATCTGCGATAAACTTTCACATGCGCACTATTATTGTTGTTTTTGACAAGTATTTTTTAACTTTAGTTTTATGTGTCAAATAAAAATGGTAAAAAATACAAAAAACAATAATCTACGAAGAAACGTCTAAATAGTTTTTTTTTAATTATTTTATAAGCATTTTTCGAGGTGTGTTTGAATTTCAGGATTTTGTACACCTACTTTGAGTGCATCAGGGATTGACCCTTTGCTCTTCATAAAGCAACAATGCAGGTCATATTTAAAGTTATAAACAAATGAGGCAAAAAAAAAACAATTAAAACACAGTAGAATTCGAAAAATGAACAGAAACAAACGACGATCTGACAGTAATGACAGTACAAACAAACTACTAATAACTCGTCACCCCAGTATTGGTTTGCCATATCTCTATTTTAGGATATTTTCAGATTTTTACTGGAGGATTTTTGGAGATACGACAAATACTGGAAAGACGAATTGTTTTACGATCGACAGTATTTCACAGCTGACAGAGATGCGTACTGCGCAAGGTCAGATAAATTGCGTTAAGTCATTTCCAGTCATCGGCGAATTTCCAGTGCTCGCATAGGCGCCGCGTCGATTCTAGCGTTGACGTGAGGTTTTAAATATTTACATTTCTATTTTCTTCGAAAAACACCGATATATTTACATATTTATAGTTAATATGTATATTCAATATTGTTGTGTGTAACAAATTAGTCGTCAAATGTTTCGATTTAGTGACCTTTATAAAAATTTCCCTCATAATTCGGCAAAATTATTCCGTAAGCCTATGTTTCTGTGTTTATTTTCAACGTTGATAAGTCATAACTGAATTTATTCCGATCATTTCGCTGCCCCGTTCTGTCACAAAATAATCTTGCACAGGCTGGACTTATAGTCAAAATTCTGTTCTCAAACGAAATTAGGGTCCGTCCAACTTCATTTGAAAATTGGAAAAAACTAGGATATAAATAAAAGGGGAACTAAAACTCAATTTGAATTACAGTTCATACATATTAATTTTTCCAACTTATCTAACCAAAAAATCAAATTTTATCTATTCAATGCGATCTCTAGTGCCTATACAGCTGCACTGCACTTTAATGCCGTTGAAAAGGGACCTATTAGATTATTCTATAGGAAGCCATGCCAAAAAATTGAATATCGCATTAAAAAAAAGAGAATCTTTTGAAAATAGATCCACGGCTCTTTTGAAAATTTACTATGAATAAAACGGACTGAAAAGAAAAGAGATCGTGTGTTTTTTATGGCGCAGAGAGAAGTAAATACTATTCCAATAGTCACGTTTCAGAGTATTAATTTTTTCAGTCAATTATTCGTCATGTCGCAGGTAAATTGACTAATCCAGGCGCCAGAAAAATAAGTTTTAAAAATCTGTTGTACATAATAGTAGTTTATGATACAAGGACGAAAAATACTGTTTTTAGGGCTATTAAGGAGATTGCCATCCGAGCAAAACGTTATGTTTTACTGTAACAACTTTTTAATTTATAACAAATGTTGCCTAGGGTTCCAAATAGTCAAAAACGTTATTTCTGAAATGTGTTACTTTTTTAAACAAAGTATAAAACACCCCACGTTTACTAAAAATAATACCAGAAAAAAAATTCAGGTTTATTTATTATTCAGCTTTTTTCCAACTAAATGTCTTTTATCCAACACCTTCACAGAAACACTTGTTTTGAGCACTATTTTAAATGTCAAAAGTGAGTTTTTTTCCACTAGTGACTAAAAAATTTTTCACCCACTCTTTTACGTACAGCTTTTGATCTCACCCAAAATTAGTTACATACCCTATTAATTAAGTATTATAACTATTCTATAAATAGAAGCACGTTAACTAAACCATAAAAATTAAAGAAAACCCCAATTTATTCTTTAGTTTTTGAATAAAATACTGTTTTTATTAAAAATTCTGTCATCACCGCGTCCATTTTGACGTTTGTAAGAAATGTAAAACTAGCAATTGTTTATTTTTAATAGGCATACTTAAGCCATGGCTACCTATTATTTTAGTATTAAGAAAACTTAATATTTTTGACATAATTTTTCGCAAAATTATAGATTTTTATTTAAACATAAAAGGTGTTGGATAAAATTAAATTCTCAACTCGTATATTAAGTGATTTTATCCACGTAATACACTAGTTAAGAAAATAACTATAATTCATTCACTGATTTTGTCTGATAATATAAAACTAGTAATTTTTATGCGCATTTAAGTATAAAACGATATTTTTGGATTGGTTACCTTTGTAATATTCTGAATAACATATTTTTTTGAACTAAATGAATATGGCATTTACTTGAAACTAATTATGCTTTTGATACATGCCAAATGAATGGCGAATTTCTTTGAAGAGGATTTCCTGTTTTCTTTTGGATCAAAGTAATTCGTTTGCTTTTTTTTAGTGTACTTTTACCAACCTTAACGTTTTTTCCGAAAGACAATGTTCGGAGCCTGGGCGAAAAACAAACGTGTATACTACAAGAAAAGATTGTAATTGAAAGCGTACATTTAGCATATTGTAAACGGCACGTAGCTATACCAAATATGGTATAGGTTAGGTTCAAAACGCCCAGAGAATTTCTAGAGAAATTATAATTTATAAATACAATAGCAGACCTAAGGGATTTGAAAAAAGCATTGCTCGGCGCCGAGTTATGAGTTTTACAGATCCTGAGAAGATAACCATGTT
Organism: Brachypterus glaber; assembly: GCA_958510825.1. Lineage (NCBI taxonomy): Eukaryota > Metazoa > Arthropoda > Insecta > Coleoptera > Kateretidae > Brachypterus > Brachypterus glaber. Next base: position 29,740,939 of record OY294051.1, read on the forward strand.
CGCAGAATAACAGATTTGTAAAAATAATGTAAGGGCGTACCTACCATAATTGTGACAGACAATGGAACACTATTTACTTAACTAGTTAATCGTGAAAACAATCTTTTTGTAGTTTTATAATGGTTACTTTCATAACTTGATTAATCGATATAAATATGTAACTACAGACTACAATTTGTAACAAATTATTTAACTCAAATTTAATTCATTAAAATATTGGATATCAAGTAGATAATCTTATAAAGATTTGTAAAAATTTCTTAAAGGCATACCTAACATAATTATGACAGATAACGAAACACTATTTAACTAATAATTCGTTTAGTTATACAGTTAATACTCATATAACTAAATTATTTATAATGTGATGTAACACTACAATATGTATCAAACTATTTCGTTTTAAATATTATTTTATTGAAAAAATTGTTGGAATATTTTACAGATTAATAAAAGTATGGTAAGGGTGTACCAGACGTAATTGTTACAGATAATGGAACGCTATTTGCCTTATCCAACTAGTTAAGATTATAATTAAACATTTGACTATTTTCATAACTATAACAAGCCAAACTTAAATTAGTTACAAAATTGGTAATAATAAAATGTTATAGTTAACATGAAGGAAAGAAAGTTACGCGTAAATTATTATATACTGCAATTAAACACTATGTATTTAGTTGAGCTTGTATAACAAAAATTATAATTTTACCATCTATTAATGTTTGTGTAACTAAAATTATAATACAATCTATTAATTTTCAATAATTGAAGTAAAATAGTAAGAAAGGGTGCACTCGTGAAATTTTAACAGGTCATGGAACGTTCAAGTATTACGTAACGCAAATTGTATGAAAATTCATACACTTCAAACCCCGGTTCTCGCGTTATTATACATTATAGAGATTTCATATTTTGGCTACCCCCCCTAATAGGGGGTGTGTTAGGGGGGGTAGCCAAAACATGAAATCTCCACAGCCTTGAATAACGCGAGGACCGAGGTATAAAGTGTATGAATTTTGGTACATTTTGGGTTACGTAATACTTGAACGTTAACTTACTGTGTTCAAATTGCAATGCAATGTATCAGTTACATAGATTAAACCCAACGAAATCTTATGAAATATCAAAGTTTTGATACGATTTAACTTGAAATTTTCAGCGGGGTCTAAGTGTAAGTTAAAACTACAGTTTGCTACTAACTGTACAGGGAAAAAAAAAATATAGCTAGGAGCGCTATAACACACATACCAAGCAAATTATAATCGCTTATTATATAAATACAAGGCTTTCTCTTACAATTATGGCAGTCAGTGTAAAAATTTATATGAAATACTTTAATTGTTTAGTGAATAATAAAATATAACAAATAGTATGGCATTTATAGCTTAAATAGATTTAATTATTGTCCGTGCTAATAATTTTTATAATATAATAAAATTTCTGTAAATTTATAATAGTGCCTGTAATAAATATAATCGTCTGTAATATATATAATCGTTTCCAATTTATTTTTAACATTATTAGTTATTGTGTCCCTTATAATCTATAGCTTAAATCACTATAATTTGCCACTGTTACCAAATATCTTATAATGTATAGCGCAGAGCCCACTAATTTCTTTCCGTGTATATTATCAAGCAACCTATAGGTACTGCAAACTATAATTAAACTTTAGACCTGTATGTAACAATTATAACAATAAACATAATTAATAATTTGAAATTGGTTATTTATCCAAAGAAAGTCGACTTGATTGTTAATGTATTTTTATCATAACCCAATCCATATTTATGTATTGAATGGACAAAAATATGGTATAAAATTAAAGGATTAATTAAAATTTTACTAGTTAACGTTACTCTGGCTTTAATCTTTTTTTAATTTAATAAATAAGCCTTACTAAATAAGGAAAACGAGAAAAAATATACTAGTGAGTTAGACCTAAATTTAAACTATTGGAAAAACGAGTTTAATAATACTTGGAATCAAAACCAAATGAATTAATGATAAAGATATGAGATTTTTTGTGCGTTTTTAAAAATTTAACTTAGAATTTATTTTTTTTTTAATAGATATATTCATATCGTCTTGTAAATTTCAGGACGTCGTATCTCAAATATAAGCAAAATAGTAACGTCGTATCTAAGGGCCACTTGCACCAATGATGATTT